>JBANSL010000012.1:73494984-73832484 GCA_037127255.1 Persicaria tinctoria | reverse complement strand
CGGACACCTCGGACACTGGTGCTCGGGCACCTTGGAAGCTCGGACATGGGTGCTCGGACACCCCGGACACGGGTGCTCGGGCACCTCGGACATTGGTGCTCGGACACCTCGAAAGCTCGGACATGGGTGCTCGGGCACCTCGGACATGGGTGCTCGGACACCTAGGACACGGGTGCTCGGACACCTCGGACACGGGTGCTCGGACACCTCGGACACTGGTGCCCGGGCACCTCGGACACGGGTGCTCGGAAACCTCGGACACGGGTGCTCGGACACCTCGGACATGGGTGCTCGGACACCTCGGACACTGGTGCTCGGGTACCTCGGACATGGGTGGTCGGACACCTCGGACAAGGGTGCTCGGACACCTCGGAAGCTCGGACATGGGTGCTCGGACACCTCGGACACTGGTGCTCGGGCACCTTGGAAGCTCGGACATGGGTGCTCGGACACCCCGGACACGGGTGCTCGGGCACCTCGGACATTGGCGCTCGGACACCTCGAAAGCTCGGACATGGGTGCTCGGGCACCTCGGACATGGGTGCTCGGACACCTAGGACACGGGTGCTCGGACACCTCGGACACGGGTGCTCGGACACCTCGGACACTGGTGCCCGGGCACCTCGGACACGGGTGCTCGGAAACCTCGGACACGGGTGCTCGGACACCTCGGACATGGGTGCTCGGACACCTCGGACACTGGTGCTCGGGTACGTCGGACATGGGTGCTCGGACACCTCGGACAAGGGTGCTCGGACACCTCGGAAGCTCGGACATGGGTGCTCGGACACCTCGGACACTGGTGCTCGGGCACCTTGGAAGCTCGGACACGGGTGCTCGGACACCCCGGACACGGGTGCTCGGGCACCTCGGACATTGGTGCTCGGACACCTCGAAAGCTCGGACATGGGTGCTCGGGCACCTCGGACATGGGTGCTCGGACACCTAGGACACGGTTGCTCGGACACCTCGGACACGGGTGCTCGGACACCTCGGACACTGGTGCCCGGGCACCTCGGACATGGGTGCTCGGACACCTCGGACACGGGTGCTCGGACACCTCGGACATGGGTGCTCGGACACCTCGGACACTGGTGCTCGGGTACCTCGGACATGGGTGCTCGGACACCTCGGACAAGGGTGCTCGGACACCTCGGAAGCTCGGACATGGGTGCTCGGACACCTCGGACACTGGTGCTCGGGCACCTTGGAAGCTCGGACATGGGTGCTCGGACACCCCGGACACGGGTGCTCGGGCACCTCGGACATTGGTGCTCGGACACCTCGAAAGCTCGGACATGGGTGCTCGGGCACCTCGGACATGGGTGCTCGGACACCTAGGACACGGGTGCTCGGACACCTCGGACACGGGTGCTCGGACACCTCGGACACTGGTGCCCGGGCACCTCGGACACGGGTGCTCGGAAACCTCGGACACGGGTGCTCGGACACCTCGGACATGGGTGCTCGGACACCTCGGACACTGGTGCTCGGGTACGTCGGACATGGGTGCTCGGACACCTCGGACAAGGGTGCTCGGACACCTCGGAAGCTCGGACATGGGTGCTCGGACACCTCGGACACTGGTGCTCGGGCACCTTGGAAGCTCGGACACGGGTGCTCGGACACCCCGGACACGGGTGCTCGGGCACCTCGGACATTGGTGCTCGGACACCTCGAAAGCTCGGACATGGGTGCTCGGGCACCTCGGACATGGGTGCTCGGACACCTAGGACACGGTTGCTCGGACACCTCGGACACGGGTGCTCGGACACCTCGGACACTGGTGCCCGGGCACCTCGGACATGGGTGCTCGGACACCTCGGACACGGGTGCTCGGACACCTCGGACATGGGTGCTCGGACACCTCGGACACTGGTGCTCGGGTACCTCGGACATGGGTGCTCGGACACCTCGGACAAGGGTGCTCGGACACCTCGGAAGCTCGGACATGGGTGCTCGGACACCTCGGACACTGGTGCTCGGGCACCTTGGAAGCTCGGACATGGGTGCTCGGACACCCCGGACACGGGTGCTCGGGCACCTCGGACATTGGTGCTCGGACACCTCGAAAGCTCGGACATGGGTGCTCGGGCACCTCGGACATGGGTGCTCGGACACCTAGGACACGGGTGCTCGGACACCTCGGACACGGGTGCCCGGACACTGGTGCCCGGGCACCTCGGACATGGGTGCTCGGACACCTCGGACACTGGTGCTCGGGCACCTCGGGTGCTCGGACACCTCAGACACAGGTGCTCGGACACCTCGGACACAGGTGCTCGGACACCTCGGACACTGGTGCTCGGGCACCTTGGAAGCTCGGACATGGGTGCTCGGACACCTCGAACACTGGTGCTCGGGCACCTAGGAAGCTCGGACATGGGTGCTCGGACACCTCGGACACAGGTGCTCGGACACCCCGGACACGGGTGCTCGGGCACCTCGGACATTGGTGCTCGGACACCTCGAAAGCTCGGACATGGGTGCTCGGGCACCTCGGACACAGGTGCTCGGACACCCCGGACACAGGTGCTCGGACACCCCGGAGCACCCGACACCAATTATGGCATTGGCCGATATTGTCGGATTTTTTTGAGAAATGCTCGGAACACAAAAAAATGGGGGATTCCTAACATCCTAAACTTGCAATAGAAGAAAACCCCATGCAATTTGGATCACTAGAACTCCAAAAATAAAAGTTTTTCTCGGACACCTCGGAGCAGCCAACACCAATTATGGCATTGGCCGATATTGTCGGATTTTTTTGAGAAATGCTCGGAACAAAAAAAAATGGGGGATTCCTAACATCCTAAACTTGCAATAGAAAAAAACCCCATGCCATTTGGATCACTAGAACTCCAAAAATAAAAGTTTTACTCGGACACCTCGGAGCACCCGACACCAATTATGGCATTGGCCGATATCGTCGGATTTTTTTGAGAAATGTTCGGAACAAAAAAAATTGGGGGATTCCTAACATCCTAAACTTGAAGTAGAAAAAAACCCCATGCCATTTGGATCACTAGAACTCCAAAAATTAAAGTTTCAATTTTGTATAACTCGCCTCTAAAGGGCCTGTATCTGTTGGTGTTGGTGGCAAAACTGCTATAAGTGCACTATAGGGGGGGTGAGGTACTCGAAAAAATCGAAAATTTTGGAATGAGCTTGGGAGCCTATGGGAAGCTTTTGGGGCATCTTTCGACACACCACGGGCACTTTTTGCCCGAGCACCCCCCTCGATGCCTCATGAGAACGCTCGATGTCCGATGTCCGTTGTCGCTATGTCCTGAGCACCCTGGCACCCCGGTGCCTTGGTGATCGAGCACCTTGGCGCCCAGTGGCCTTGGTGATCGATGTCCGATGTCCGATGCCCCCACACAACCCCACTCGAGCACCCCGGAAGCCTGACGCACGAGAACCTCGGCACCCGGCCCCTTGGCGCCCGAGCACCTCGGCACCCCGGTGCCTTGGTGTCCGAGCACCTCGGCACCCGGATCCCATGCGCCCGAGCACCTCGGCACCCCGGAAGCCTGACCCCCGAGAACCTCGGCACCCGGCCCCTTGGCGCCCGAACACCTCGGCACCCTGGTGCCAAGGTGTCCGAGCACCTCGGCACCCCGGATCCCATGCGCCCGAGCACCTCGGCACCCGGAAGCCTGACGCCCGAGAACCTTGGCACCCGGCCCCTTGTCGCCCGAGCACCTCGGCACCCCGGATCCCATGAGCCCGAGCACCTCGGCACCCCGGAAGCCTGTTGCCCGATAACCTCGGCACCCAGTCCCTTGGCACCCGAGCACCTCGCACCCCGGAGCCTAGGCGCCCGGGCACCTCGGCACCTTGGTGCCTTGGTGTCCGAGCACCTGGGGTCCCTGGTGCCTTGGTGTCCGAGCACCTGGGGTCCCTGGTGCCTTGGTGTCCGAGCACCTCGGCTCCCTGGTGCCTTGGTGTCCGAGCACCTGGGCTCCCTGGTGCCTTGGTGTCCGAGGACCTGGGCTCCCTGGTTCCTTGGTGTCCGGGCACCTGGGCTCCTTGGTGCCTTTGTGTCCGGGCTCCTGGGCTCCCTGGTGCCTTGCACCCTGGTGCTCTGGTGTGCGATGCCCGGCTTCCCAAAGGTTGTTGCCCAAACCTTGGCGCCTTAGGGGGTGCCTTGGTTATCGATGTCCCTCCCCGGTTGCTCTGGACACCTTGGTGCCCATGTGTGCCTAGGTGCTCGACGGTTGTCCCTCCCCGGTTTTCACGATGTCCCTCCTCGGTTGGTTTGAACACCTCGGTGCCCATGGTTCCTAGGTGTTTGACCGTTGTCCCTCCCCGGTTTTCATGCTTAGCGTTGCCTAACTAACTTTGAAAGAGTTGCTTCTGGATGACTTCGGTCTGCCAGATGCTAGCTCCTCGGAGTTGGTAAGTCGTCACGTGATTGCGTGTGAGTGGTATTCGGTCTATGTGGGATGTTGGGCTCCATGCTTGCGCATCGAACCGACCGCACATAGCCTCTTCATTCTTCTGTCCCTGAGCTGCTTGCTTCGGACAAAGTTGGGTTTTCTGTGCTGCATTCCTAAACCAAAGGAATTATTGTTGCCTACATCGGTTAAAGCTTCGCCAAACAACCCTTTGGGTCTGTTGGGTGGACACGAAAGCGACGACTGTTGTCCCGCGATTGGAGCGAATCTCATGTCGAGGTGGCCAACGGCGTTGCTTGGGCTTTTGGATGCGGAAGGTTAAGGACGCAAGAGGGGTTCTAACCCCCTGAGTTGCGATAGGTTAAAGCGTTTATTCGCTCATCATGGACGACTGCTCGATGACCACCCTGTCGTTTGCTGGTAGCATATTGCTGCCAACAACGGTGTTGTGGTTGTCGGCATCGTTTAAGGATGCTACCTGGTTGATCCTGCCAGTAGTCATATGCTTGTCTCAAAGATTAAGCCATGCATGTGTAAGTATGAACTAACTCAGACTGTGAAACTGCGAATGGCTCATTAAATCAGTTATAGTTTGTTTGATGGTATCTGCTACTCGGATAACCGTAGTAATTCTAGAGCTAATACGTGCAACAAACCCCGACTTCTGGAAGGGATGCATTTATTAGATAAAAGGTCGACGCGGGCTCGTCCCGTTGTTGACAAGAACCCAGTCAGTTGTACACTATCCGGGTATCGAATCTCTCAGCAGCTCCCTATAACTGAAGTAGATAACTGCATAGCATGAAAAAATTATACTATATAATAAATGTATTTTAGATATCCTTAATAAATGCATGTATTTATTATAATGTATAATAAATGTAAAAATCTGTAAAATAGAGAAGTTGTTGGAGTTTGAGTGAATTTTTTTTAGAGATTTTGACATTTTCATCTGTATTTTAGAGATTTTTTAGAGAAGTTGTTGGGCTTGCTCTTAGTTCATATATATTGTCAAGGAAATTCATGAATTTTGAGATTTATTACATGATATATTTGGAAACTTCTTGAATTTGGAGCTTTATTTAAATTCATATATATGTTGCACTTCTTGTTTCATTATATGAGTCGTTACCTCAATTGATGATATAAACTTCCTTATGCTTATTTGTTATTTCTAATAGGATAGTTTATGAACTAAGTATGGGGTTACTCACCGGTGAGCAGCTCTGTAAGTTTTTTTTTCCCTCCCTTTGTTTTATATTGATTTTATACAATGGGGACACTGTATATTTTAAGTATGGGGTGGGGTAAGAGCTTAATATTATTATATATTTTATTCTTGCTTTTGGTTTTACATGGTAAATTTTGAGTAAATTTTAAATTTTTGCGCCTAATTGTTAAAACTCAAAATTCTATGAGACATCTCCCAAAGCTTGTGAATTGTTCAAAGAAATAGTGTCATAGAAGCTTTAATTGAACTCGACGATGCAAAATTAGATTCATTAGAGATATAGCATGAAATTGCCTAGTAAAAGGAAGTCACAATGAAGTGCATTATTTTCTTGAAAACCATGAAAGGAGGTAAAATTTGATGTTGCTTTTGACATGTTGCATGATAAGAGGATGGGGGACTTTATATTTCCATATATGCTCATATTGTTATATCCTAGTCATACCTATGCTTATGCATCACAAAAGCCATATTATGCCTTACATTACACTATGCTCCACATGTTCTAAAAATTGCCCATTCTTTACCTTATCCGGGGATTATGTTAAGAATGATGTTACATTATGGTGATTACTACATGGTTGTTGTGTTGTTATTATCATTATTGGAGTTTGGTAGGAAATTGTTTGAAATATATGGAAAATTTAATGAGTGAAAGAAAATCCGATCACCTTAGGAGATAAAGGTAGATCGACCCTGCTTGCGTTGAGATAATAGTTCCACAGGATGGGACACCAATGTGAGGAGTCCAAAGCATTAAGTATATGGGGCCATTCATGACACCCATGTTTGCGACTCGCGAGAAGGCAGTGTTGAGGTTAGAGAGGTAAAAGCATTATATTGGGAAAAAAATAAGCAATGAGCAATGAGAGAAAGGTGATGATTCTTATGAAGAAGGAATGTGGTATGAAAATTTGGAAATACTCTATTTCCCCAGATTATTAGCACCACATTGCCAGAAATTGCCCACCTTTAGCCTTTTACCAATCTACCCCTTATTAAGCTAAATTGAAGTCCTCTTGATTATTAATGCTTTGTCACATGAATTGTTTTTGTATAAACCTCTTGTGAGTAGATGTTGCTTTCTTTAAATTGCACATTCATGGATTTGTGACACAAGTACCTTTTCAATGATGGTAATTGATTGCAGGGTTATATAAAAATGAATCTATCATGTTGAGAGTTTTGAATTCTTCCCCTAAATGACTATCCAAGTTATTGCTTGGTGACAAGCAAGATTAAGTATGGGGTGATTTGATGTCCACTAAAATAGCCATGTTTTTATGCACATTTTAGCTCCTTATTCTATATACTTTGCATATTTCGGGCTGAGAATATGTTGAATTTATGTAATATATGCTTATTTGCAATAAATAGAGGTCTACATAAGTTTTGGTTTAATATTGCATAATTTGAAGACTTTCCGGGACAAAACCAAGAAGAGAAGAAGGAAGCAGAGAAGTACTCGATCTCGAGAGCTTGGTCGAGAACCGACGAAGCCAACTCGAGTTCAGGACATTACTCGATGTCGAGTTAATTACTCGATATCGACCAACACCTGGAACCACCCCCGAGCTCGAGGAAGGGAACCAGATCGAGAAGCTGAGAAGAAGGTAACTCGAGCAACATTTTCCTCGATATCGACAAGTTTGCTCGATATCGACCAAATCAGAATCCTTGTCCGAGTCCGAGAAGGGAAGAAGCTGCTCGAGAAGACAAAGGAAGCCGAAGTCGACCACAACATTCCTCGATGTCGACCAAAATATCTCTGGGCCGCGAGACTGTTGGGCATGTCCGAAGTCGAGCTGGACTGTTTGGATGCAGTTAGGTCCGAATCTATCAAGTTCTATCAAAGTTTATCCAAGGAGAGAAGATATTCATTAAAGACAAGAGATATTTAAATATTTCCCTTTTAAAATTAATGCTTTATCTTTATTTAATTTTATCTTTAGAAAGTAGATATAGATTGCTTTCCTTGAATAGCAAAGATTAAGCCCTATAAATAAAGCCCATGGGGCTGATTTTCTAGTCATTCAATTTCAGAGAGGTAGTTCCACATAGAGTTTAAGGAGTTCAAAGGTTTTAGGGTTTTGGCATTCTACAAAAGTTTTGAGTGCCCGGATTGTAAAGACTTTGAATATAATTTATGTAAGTTATTTCTTTTCAATCAATGTCTGCGATTGCGATGAGGAGCGAGTAGTCCACCTACTTCTAGGGTTGGGGTGAGCCCAACGAGAGCCATGTTGGTGGATTAGCGATTGCAAAAGGAGGTATTTTATCGTTATCTTATTCTATTCCATGTGCTTCATCTTTGATTGAGAAATTGAAGAACTCATGTTGTGAAACTTGGGTAGTAATTAGGATTTCTATTCGGAAGATTATAAATTCTAATTATGAAAAGGAATAGATGCAATTAGGGTTATTTATCGCGAGATTCATATTCCTACTTGTCGGATTAGGTGAAAGTCTTTTCCTTTATCGATAAAGTCATCGCCTTTTATGATTTATATTCCGCTTTCATGGTAATCGTTGTCGCAAACCCTAATCTTGGAAGTTCTCTTTTATCCATCGGTTTAGATTCGAAGATTTTGCATTCGTTTTTACTTTCTGTTCTCCTTGATTTCGACCAAACTGGTCGACATCGACTTCTCACATTCGATCAAACAAGATCGCCGTAGCTTTTGTTTCTGCAGTTCCTTGATCTCGAACAGAAACTCCTCGACGTCGACAACTTTACTCGATATCAGGTAAACTGCTCGATATCGACCAAGACCAGTAGCTGTTGCTTTCTTAGTTTCGACTTGTCTGACCTTCTGTCGACTAACCCTAGTCGAGGTCGAGCACCCTGAAGTCGACTTCTGCCCGTGAGATTCCTCCGCTGCCTAGGATCCGCTGACCAGCTTCCTCGAGGATAGAACCTGACTTCCTTTTGCTGCATCGGGAGGGAGTCTTGAACATTATTTGCTAGGATCCAATCTGTTTGCTTTACTTTATTAGTATTTTATTTGCACTCTCGATTTCCTCCTACAACAGTTAACACATTTTAGTAGTTGTTATCATATTGGGTGTCTATTAAAAAACCTCTATAGTCTATATAAATTGCATAGAAATTACTAACCATTAGTTCAACAAATATAGGACAACTATGAATAAAAAATTAAGCACCTAAATTCAAGCTCCATTACATAAGCTTCCAAATTCAGCTAACACATATTTTGACTACCCACATTGACAAAAGAAAATGTCAATAACAAGAGTCCAATTTATATACCAACATTAGAACCTTCCCAGTAGCATCATAACGAAGAACGCTACATGTATCCCTAATAACAAGAGTCCAAAATATATCGCAACATTCTCAATCTTATTCTTGGCCATTGCCTCTATCAGAGAAGAAAGTGACAATGCTCTAAATGCACTTACCTTTTGAAGACATGAGAAGATTAACAATTTCAAACTGCAAAGGTGCTCAAATCAATAGTGCTTACAACATTTCTCTTTAATTCCTTCCTTGTCAGTATCTAGGAAACCATTGTTCAAGTCCTTGAATCTACTCTAGGCAATCCACTTCCAACAAAAAGTCTAAAACCCTAAGCTTCTCAAAATTGACTCAATAAGCAGCTTGTTGGAGATCAAAAGACCAAAATCAGCAGGTATTAGAACAATCAAATGCAGATTAAAGCTAAAAGGGCACAAAAGAAGTGAATTTGAAAGGATCTGGACAAGGATCAATTTGGGAATTAAGACAATTTCAATTACAAGTAGACACGAAAAAACCCTAGAAATCTAAAGAAAGAGATTAAAAATTTGAAAGAAAGAATACATAGGGCAACGAAAATGGAGCCAAAACTCACAAAGATGGTTTGCAAGTCCCTTCTTCGACAACGATTTGTATTGCCGACATACGAAGCAAGCAGGAGCCTTCCGCTCCGATGCTTTTCCTTCCTTCACAGCCTTTCGCTTCTCCCAGCTGGAGCTCCTCCACGAGGCCGACTTCGGAGTTAAAAGAAGATCGAGACCAGAAACATCACCAATCAGAACATGCCGTCGACGGAAAGTGAGGTCGGAGGGATGGAAACTCAGGAGGGAAGGAGTAGCGGTCGAGGAAGGTTCTCCATGTTTCTCCATTGTTCCGTTCCGATGGGCCGGTTCAGCTTTTTTTTAAAACGGACCGGTTCACTTTCTTTTAAAACACCGCCCGCGTGTCCGGTTTTGCACTAAACCCAAAATTTTACACCTTAAGGATTTTACTCCCTAAGGCAATTTTACATTTTAACTCTTCCTTATATATAGATAGATGGATGGATGGATGGATGGATGGATGGATGGATGGATGGATAGATGGATGGATAGATAGATAGATAAAATCATATTTATATATATATCATCCCTCCTTTGAGAGATTTGAACCACCCCGTGGATTTTTTTACAGTGCCCCAGGCAATGCTAACACCATCTCGTACAAAATTTGATCCCCAATCTAAGACAATGGACTTCTAGTCCTTGTACACTACTAGAATACTGCAATTAGACATCACGTCATTTAAGTCTGTCAAAAAAACACCAGCTGTTAAATTAGTTTGTTATATCAATTTTTAAATTTGCGATGTTGAAAAAAAATTAGACATCAGTTAAATTTTTTGAAAGATGTTAAATTATTCGTTCTAAATAAATTTAAAACGCGCGATTTTGATTTTTTAAGTTGAAAAGCCCGGAATTTGAACACCCGCCCATACTTTGAAAAAAATAATTTCAACAATTCCCGGACATCCTATGTACGTATCCTCTCTACCTTCACTCTCCTTAGTCTCACCACCAAATTTGAGATCTCGACCTCTTTCTCCCAATATTCTCCGTACACTGTTGTCGCTGTTGCCGCCACCGCCACAACCGCCGCCAACACCGACACCGACACCGTTAAATCTCCTCTTTCTCGATCCCTACTTTCATCCTCGACTTATACTCCTTCTCCTCTCCCTCCTAATCTGAGATCTCGACCTCTTTCTCTTGGTGTTCTTTGTAAACTGTTTTTTAACGCCGCTACCACCACCGCCACAACTGCCACCGCCACCTCTCCTCTTTCTTCTACTTTCATCCTCAATTTCTCCTTGTCCTCTCCCTCCAGATCCGAGATCTCGGCCTCTTTCTCCCGATGGTATCCCGAAACCTCAAACCTTACCATTCTCTCTAACCAGCTCTGAGAACTCTCAAGCACTGGTCGGCGCATTCATCCTCGTGATTGTTCTCTCTCTCTCTCTCTCTCTCTCTCTCTCTCTCTCTCTCTCTCTCTCTCTCTCTCTCTCTCTCTCTCTCTCTCTCTCTAGCACTAGCACAAACCCTTTCCAAAACCACAAACCTCACCACATCTGTTCTCCGGGTACACTCCTTGCGGAGCCTCCTCCCACCATTCTTTCTTCCTAATCTCATCATCTTCCATCAATTTTAATTTGGGGTTTGTTTTTGTTAGGGTTTTCGACAGCGAAGGAGGAAAGGAAAAGATGACGAGAGATAGCCTGCAATGTCGCTCTTGGTGGCGCTATCGGTCGGCGCCATTGGTAAGCTGTTCTTCTTCTCTCTCTCATAAACCCTAGCCTGCAATGTCGTTTTTTATTTATTTTACTATCACGAATGAAAAACCCCATCCTTTTGGTTTTCCCCATTTCTAGCCCTAGATTTTGGGGATTTTTTAGTAATTTATCGATCGACTTGCTGGCAAATAGAAACTTTTGTATCCTGGAGCTCTTTTTTTGTTTGCTAGATCATCGATTTCTTTGGAATTTTTGTTTAATCTTCATGGTTTCTGTTATCTGACAAACCTTTTTTGGTGTCTTTGTTTCTACAGATATCCCTGGGAGAGCAAAGCTTCCTTTAAATTATCAAACCCTAGAACTAGAATCTAACTACATCCATGGTGTTCTAGGGTTTGCTCCGATATCCCTGGGGATTAATGAACTAGGTTTCTGTTATCTGTTGTTTGTGGGTCAGATTATGGGTTTTGGGTACTCTTTATACTATATAAAATAATGGAGTTGATCAAGCTGAAAGTTTACATAAATAACATGAATCCAGAAGTTTAAAGCTAATTATGGTTGTTGTCTCCTTGTTGCATCTTAAGACTGAATTGCTTCCATTAGACAGCAAAGATTACTGTTTTTATGTTTGTTGAAGATGACTGTTTTTATGTTTGTTGTTGTCATTTTTTTTCATTGTAAATGATTAAATCAAATCAATAATACAAACTTTCACTTTTATAATGCTTAGGAGATGCTCTTTTTGGTTTGATTCTTTGTGCTTTGCTGCTCAAATTTGACATTTTCTACTGCCTACTAATAAATATTTGAGACCCTTTCTACCTAGACCTTATAATGAAAGGGGATTGACCGGTACCTTTAACTTTTGTTGACATATTTGCTTTTATAATGTGATCCTTAATTGCTCTTCACTGTTGATTTTTTGTTGTCAATGATCAATTTCTCATACATATGTATTGAGCTTGTAGGTTATAAAGATCAAACTGTCTTTGTTTCTTATGTTTGTAATGTTGCTTTCAGATTATGTGTGAAATCAGTGACGAGTCTTTCTATGTTATGACCACTTTGGTGGTCACTGATCAAAAGAAAACTAACATTTTCTTTCCCTGTATTTCAGGAGCTGCTCCGGAAGAAGACATGTTTGATAGCAATGAAAAATACTTTGATTCATCTCTAAGGCAGCTCAATGGATGCCATGGTGACTCTAACAATCTTATTTCTGCAAGGATGAATCCCGATGAAGCATATTCTGAAACATACACTCATTGTGAGATCCACCCATCTCTGATACTGGGTGTCTGCGCCACTATTATTCAATTCCCTGACCATAACCAGGTATTCAATGTCTCTGGTTCATGTGTTTTGTGATTTAAAAATCACTTGTTTTTCATCCTACTCAGTACTAACCTGCTTCTTGCCTTCAGTCTCCCCGTAATACTTATCAATCAGCTATGGGCAAACAGGCCATGGGTATTTATGTGACAAACTATCAGTTCCGCATGGTATTTCTCTTTCTTTTGATAGGTAGATACATAATGCTCATCACTTTGGCATCTTTTCTATCATCAGTGTATCTATATTTTGTAATCTTATCATTTTTTGGTCCTTCTATTGGACTCATTTTACTTCTTCAGGATACATTGGCCTATGTTCTATACTATCCACATAAGCCTCTTGTTACTACAAGAGCCATGGAACATCTGCATTTCAGGCAGTTTCCACCTGGATTTGTAACCATTCTTTCCTTGTATCGTAGCATGCCATCTATTGCCATAAGTTGATTTTCTGTTGACATCTTATTTATCGTTTTATGCTGTAGAATGCCATTGTTGCCATTTCCTGCTACTCTGGATACAATCAAGAAGATTCTATTGTCATGAACCAATCTTCCATAGATCGTGGGTTTTTCAGATCATTATTCTTCCGTTCCTACATGTGCATGAATCTTTGTACATATGCTTGGTTGTTTTATTATAAATGTTCTGCCTGGTTATTAATTCCATTTTTTTTTGTTTACCTTTTTCCTTTCAATTTTAGGGATGAGGAGAAGAAGATGGGTACCCTGGTTAAGGAGGATTTTGGCCGTCCAGACAGATCTAATACAATGGTAAGAATCCAGAATTGAATTTTACACTAGGCTATAAAGATCAAACTGTCTTTGTTTCTTATGTTTGTAATGTTGCTTTCAGATTATGTGTGAAATCAGTGACGAGTCTTTCTATGTTATGACCACTTTGGTGGTCACTGATCAAAAGAAAACTAACATTTTCTTTCCCTGTATTTCAGGAGCTGCTCCGGAAGAAGACATGTTTGATAGCAATGAAAAATACTCTGATTCATCTCTAAGGCAGCTCAATGGATGCCATGGTGACTCTAACAATCTTATTTCTGCAAGGATGAATCCCGATGAAGCATATTCTGAAACATACACTCATTGTGAGATCCACCCATCTCTGATACTGGGTGTCTGCGCCACTATTATTCAATTCCCTGACCATAACCAGGTATTCAATGTCTCTGGTTCATGTGTTTTGTGATTTAAAAATCACTTGTTTTTCATCCTACTCAGTACTAACCTGCTTCTTGCCTTCAGTCTCCCCGTAATACTTATCAATCAGCTATGGGCAAACAGGCCATGGGTATTTATGTGACAAACTATCAGTTCCGCATGGTATTTCTCTTTCTTTTGATAGGTAGATACATAATGCTCATCACTTTGGCATCTTTTCTATCATCAGTGTATCTATATTTTGTAATCTTATCATTTTTTGGTCCTTCTATTGGACTCATTTTACTTCTTCAGGATACATTGGCCTATGTTCTATACTATCCACATAAGCCTCTTGTTACTACAAGAGCCATGGAACATCTGCATTTCAGGCAGTTTCCACCTGGATTTGTAACCATTCTTTCCTTGTATCGTAGCATGCCATCTATTGCCATAAGTTGATTTTCTGTTGACATCTTATTTATCGTTTTATGCTGTAGAATGCCATTGTTGCCATTTCCTGCTACTCTGGATAAAATCAAGAAGATTCTATTGTCATGAACCAATCTTCCATAGATCGTGGGTTTTTCAGATCATTATTCTTCCGTTCCTACATGTGCATGAATCTTTGTACATATGCTTGGTTGTTTTATTATAAATGTTCTGCCTGGTTATTAATTCCATTTTTTTTTTGTTTACCTTTTTCCTTTCAATTTTAGGGATGAGGAGAAGAAGATGGGTACCCTGGTTAAGGAGGATTTTGGCCGTCCAGACAGATCTAATACAGTGGTAAGAATCCAGAATTGAATTTTACACTAGGCTTTCTCTGCATTCTAGATTGGTATTGAACATGTTGCTTCTGTAGGGTATGTGGCATGGTTCCTATGATAAATTGGATGACGATGGACTTGCACCTCCTGTGAGTATAATGCTAGCTCCACAGCAGAAATAAGGATGAATTTTGATTATTTCTATAAAATAATCAAAATTACCAAACCATTAAAAGTTAAATAAAAGTTTGACTTAATAAGATCACTCAAACCAAAGTAAAAGGAATGATCCCTACCACCTATTCTTTGGTTTTAATATTCTATATGTCTATATTGTCATGTTTCAGAAAACTTGACAGTGTCAATGAAAAAATGAGGCTTAAAAAGACGCAATGATACAACTGAATTGAGGTATGGAATAAAGGAAATGCTTTTGTATTAGGGGATTTATCCTCCCCTCATTATCAGGAAATCTTTTGGATGTTAACACTTAAAAGGTGACACGGGAGGCCATGAAGAAGCCAACTTTGATATTAATCAGCAACAAACTGTCATGACATTTGCTTAACTATAATTTCTTGTGCTAGCTTGTTTCTTGTAGCTTCTAAAAGTAACTTGTTATATTTAACAGATACTAAGACTTGTAAATGTGGATTTTGCTTATGTGAAGGTAGTCATGAAGGATTTCGGTACTACGATGCTTGGAGTAGGTGTTTCGCCCAGCAAGAACCAAGCAGAAGAAGAAGCAGCCAAAAAAGCAACTCTGACTCCTCTTATTGGATCATCCATCCAATCTGCTACCGGTGTTGTATACAATATCACTGGAGGAAAGGACATAACCTTACAAGAAGTTAATATAGTATCACAGGTATGATACTTTTATTTACCTTTAGTGCCCATCTGAATGTCCCAAGCTTTGCTGTCATCAGAAACCGTTGAGACATTTGACCTTACAAGCAGCTACATCCTTATTACTGACATTTTCACATCTTGAAACTCCTAACTTTCACAAGTTTTAGTTTGGAACTTAAATCAACCTTTTTTTTTTTGGAATTGCTTAAATTCATATCCAAGCAATATACTAAAATGATTAACTCATTCCAGGTTGTTACGAGCCTGGCGGACCCATTTGCTAACATAATATTCCAAGTGTTGTGGGTGGCATTTTTCTTGCAAGAACTTATTGTGAAATATTCAAGTGTGAGATACTCGCGTGCTTTGCACGCGGGATAGCATCTAGTGTGTAATAAAATGTTGGTCATGCCCCTGCTGCAATTTAGTTCCTGTAGTTCTTACATCCAAAGTGTGTTCTGTTAGAAACTGAATGGAGTTGAGTCTGAAGGCGGTCAGTCATAAGGTTCAGCAGCTACTACTCAACAGAGTGGTAGATCGATGGACGGGCTATTTTTATTACCTACTGATTTCTTCTCATTTTTCATAAATAATGTATGCCGTAGATATAGGGGCTAGCCATTTATCTTCTTTTTTTTGTGATGTTGTGGCTAGCCAATTTTGTGGCTATGAATAGCGGCAGTGTATTTTTTTGTGAATGTTACAGCATGAAGCTAGTATACATGTACATGAATGCGATGTTCTATCGACAAAAGCTTGTTGCATATCCAAACAAAAACATCGGATTAAATATGAAAATAGTAGTGCATTCATAAATTTAACATCAAATCCGTCTATTGAAACAGATGCCAGTATAAATTATACACATCGTTATCTACAAAATAAAATGTGTGTCAATGGAGTAACGACGTCATTTTACATTTAAATCAATGTGAAAAACAAGTTTGAACATTAAAAATGATATATGAACTGATATATATTTGTCAAAGTAAAATCGTTATCTACGAAATAAACAGATGTATCAATGGAGCAACGTCATTTTATTTTGAAAAAACTGATACAAATGTATGAAACGACATCTTCTATGTATACAACTAACATAGTGCATTATTTTAGAACAATATAATATCACATATAATGGACATGAAATTAATACACAGAGAATGAATACTCTCAATGTGATGTCGATAACATGAAAACACATCAGTTATGCCTATATTTAATGTGGTCAATTAAATTAAAACAATATAAAATCATAAATTATATATAGAACATGATTATAAACGTGATCACTACAACAAAAACTGTTGTCTATGTTTTATTAAGACATCAATTATTTTTATAAATAAAGATGTAAATGTTACTTTTTTGCTTTAGGAGGACATCTTCACATATTTTCAAATGACAAATTATGGATATTCATCAACAAGTGAACATGTCATAACCAAAATTGAGGGGGTTCTAATTAATAAAAGACATCTGCTTAAAACTGATGTGGAAATTTTGATCTTTTACTACACGCACAAAGAGATCGGAAATTTTTTTGAAAGACATATGTTGACAACAGATGTATAATTGAAGTTTTCTAGTAGTGGTAGATTTGAAATAGATATCCTAACTCCTTATAGTGCTTAATAAGGAAAAGGGAAGGCATGTCAATGATTTAAAATTTCGCTTTGAACGCATACATCGGGGTCCATGACCCACATGGACAAAGCACAAAAATTTTATCATAAAATGAATAGCACATTTTATACATATTTATATTTGTATATGTTAATGCTCCTACCCTCTTCGGTTGTATAGTTAATTAAATAATAATCTTCAACCAATCTTGCAAAATTGAAAACTTCTCTCCCTATGTTCTTAGTTTGGCTTCCGAGTTGATATATTTCCAGTTGTTGAGAGGCATCATCTCGTTGGTTTGTGGTTAGTTTCGGATGAAGAGTAGTCTTGCGGCCCTGTTTGATCGAGTTGATCGTTGTATTGTTTCTTATCTTTGAAGATATCTCATCTAGGTGGGTGAACGTTGTGTGATCCACGCTTCCCTAAGAATTGTCCAGCGCCCATTGTGGAGTTCTGCTTTTCGTCTCCCTGGCGATGAGACATCGTGTATGTGTCAACTTTCCTATGCGTTCACTATCCACATCCTCTAACTGAGTCTTCCATCCTTGCTCAGTCAAAAGAGCTCTCAATCAGCCACATGCAAGGGCTCTCTTCTATCTCCTCAAGGGTGATTTTTGGCCATCCCACTTCTCCCCTTTCAATCGCCATTTCGGCGAGGTAGATCCTCCCGATCTCCTTGTTTTCGCATGAATCTCATCCTCACGAGGGGTTCAACGCATGGATTGGTGATTGTTTCCTCCATTTTGGCCTGGTCTCGCCCTCCTCCCTCGCGGTTTCTCTATTTTGTGGCCCTCAATCGCCCTTCCTACACCTGAATCTGATATGTTGCTATTCCTGATCCTTTGTATGTGAGCTTAGAATCAAGAACAATGATTTATGTTTGCCCCAATCTTGCAATATTCTTCGATTTCTCTTGGCTTAGAACAAGTGTCTTGAAGGTAAGCAAGTGTAAGAGCGACGGAAACTAGGCAAACAACCACGACAGCAACCAACATCAACTGATGCGGGCGCGTCCAAGGATGCCGCGGCAGGGTAGCAGTGGCTGCCGCCTACTGTTCCGGCGAGGACATCGACGATTCTGCCTGGGTTGCAGCGACAGTATCTCCTAAGTTTAGCGACGGTTTTTCTTTGTGTTTGGATTATGTGTTTGGATGATTTGTTTGAACAAAGTAATGAAATTATTGACGGAAGATCTTTGATAACAAAAGCAACTATTTGGGCTGAGGATCGAAGAACACTTAGCCAAATGTTCCTCAATAAATTTCTTCCTACTTTTTATTGAATGAGATGAACGTTTAAATAGAAATCCTAATCTCTAAAAACTTTAAGCCATTCTCCCCTCGTAAAGGAGGAGGAGGAGGAGGATTCATAATAATAATAATAATAATAATAATAATAATAATAATCATAATAATAATCATAATCATAATAATAATAATAATAATAATAATAATAATAATAATAAATAATAATAATAATAATAATAATAATAATAAATAATTAAATAATTAAATAAAATCCTATATATGGAGAAAAGTCAACTAATTAAATAAAATCTTCAACGGTATTTTGAAGTAATTTGGTCTTCGGCCTTTGGACCAAATACTAAATGTCCTTAAAACTTTCTTTTGCTGGTAAATGGCCAAAAAATTTTCATAATACCAACACTAACCTGATTTAATTTAACCCCTTCCTTCTTCTCAGATCTGAGACTCCACCAATCCACCGCCTCTTCTCTCTCTCGGATGTCGTTCGAAGCTCGAGTCCGTCGAAGCTTTTGCGATCTCCTCTTCATCGCACCATGTAAACAAATCTCCATCCCTTTTTCTTTGTTTTCTCCTGTCAAATTGATTTTTTGTTTGATCTCCTCCGCCGTTTCAATTTGTCGGCGACCTACGGATTACAAACTTCAAATCCATGACCCTGTTTTAATAGTGGTGACAATGTCTATGACCCTCTTACTCATTCATATATTGGAGGAAAATTGTTCATCTCATTAAAGGAGAATTGTCACCACATGTGTTTTGGTTACAACGTCTATGACCATCATACCCATTCATATATTAAAGAAAAACTGTCACCACATGTATTTTGGTTTGTGCTTACCTTGTCCTAGGATTTTCCTTTGATTACAGTGTCTATGACTCTGTTTTTGTAGTGGTGAGAGTGTCTATATTACTATGTTTTTATAGTGGTGACAGTGTCTATAACCCTGTTTTTATAGTGATGACATTGTCTATTACCTTATTTTTATAGTGGTGACAGTGTCACCGCATTTGTCACCAAATTATTTCATACTTATATTAAGAAAACCAACCATTTTTGTTTAAATTGGTTCGAAATAAAATAAGTCGGAAGCCGGTTCACTAACCCGCTTCTTCCACCTTTGGTCCTTCCTCCTGAGCGGCATTAATTACACACAATCTAACAATTTTTTTTGGCGAGGAACAATCGAACAAATTGAAAGCCAAGAAATGTCCTTGATTAGCTTAGCAATCATCACCATCTTGGTTGCAAGACTTGTAAAGATGGCTATAGTTCTAACTACTTAACCATCTTTGCTTTATTCTCAAACTAACTATTGTAATCAATACAAAGCACGTGCGGTGACACATGCACCAAACAAAATCATGGGAAAATACAAGTTTGTTAACTTCAATGGACAACTACAAGGCTACTGTAGTGCCGGTTCAGAGAAGGGGTAGCCTGAGCTTTTACAAGCACTTGCTCTCAAGCTAACGAAGGTGTATAAAAGACACAGAAAAAGGGAGGATCAATACAACCCATGGATAATTTCGTGTACAAGATGCGATTGTCTCGCGTGGAGTAAGCAGTTCTTGAGATTCCCCCTAACTTATAGCCTTGCCTAATATTTACTGGCATCATTCAAAAGCAATTGCACATAAAAATAGGTTCTCAAAAATCCCACAAACCTACTCCGAATTACACACAAAAACTAATAGTAATGGGATATAGAGCCACAAAGCCCATGAAATCGAAATGAAGTTACCAAACAGCAGGGGAGGAGCTTGTTGATTTCCTATCAATTGGATTAAGAACTGCCTTACCGACATTGTTTTTGTTCATTGCGTGCTTCACATGTGTATTTGTGATTCAGTAGGAGACGCCAAAGAGGATTTCCTAACCCTAATTGTAAACACCCGACCGTGATTTCGCTCCTCTCCAACAGCAGCCACGTCTATGGTATATCCACCGCCGGCAATCCCTAGCGGCACCATCTCTGCTGCCATGAACGAGGACATTTCGACGAATCTTTTTCACCGTCTTCTCCGATTTCACCCTCTGCAACAGGAAATTCCACACCGGAATCATATTCCCCCAACAAATCTCGAGATCCAGGGAGACAAGGAGACTTCTTCGACTCAAGCGCGAGCGATGACAGTGGTCCGACAACGATGAAGATGGTGAAGAAGAAGCAAACGAAGATGAGAGCAGTGACGGAGCCGATGAAGCTGACGGCGAAGCGAAGGAAGCCTACAGGGAGGACGGCTTTTCTCCATCGCCAGATCTGTTTTAATTTGGGGAGATCGGTTTTAATTTGGGGAGAAGGGAATAAATAAGGGTAGGGGCAAAATTGGAAAAAGTGGACACTCACCTAATATTGTAACCCTTATGTCCTATGTCTTAAATTTTGGTCCCCAAAAGTCCACTTAGCAAAAAAAACCCGATATTTTCCACTTTTTCCACATTATTTACGCTAGTAGAAAATACAAAAGAAAACTAATTAGAAATAATATCAATTAATTGAAATGCCAACTTCTAGTTTATATCATTCCTAAATAAATATAATGCTTAAATAATAAATTAATTATAGAAATATAGGTAAATTCGTCCATACGGTGACAGCTGTAAAGATGATGATTTTCGGCCATGCTCGAAGTTGATTCTGGAAAAACCTTCAACAACAATGTTGTAGATTTTTTCGTCCTCGTTCCAACAAGGTATGGCATGGCCCAATCCAATAAATATGGACTCCAAACAACCCCTTTTACTGAGACGTCGAAAAGCTGTCAAACCTTCATGAACAAACCAAAACGTGGACATCAGCACGTCTTGCACCTTTGGACCTTCTTCCATGGTGAAGCCTTCGTTTTCTCTTGAGGAGGACATACTCTTCTTCTAATAGTCCTCGAATTGATCTTGATAGCTCACCTGGATCAAGGTAATTGTTTGATCCACAAAAGCTCATCCTTGATTGCAACAGAAATCCACCCCAAACGCCAAATAATCACCCCTCAACCGCTTGTAATAGTTTTCTTAGCCTTGCTCCGTCGGTTTGTGTGTGTTTCGTCCATTGATCCTTCATGCTCTCTACTGATTCCAAGATTTGTGGGTGTTGTAATCGCCCCCGGCTACCCCTGCGGCCCTGCCTATTGGTTTGGCTAAGAAGCCTAAGGCCCATGGAAGTGATGATGATCCAAAAGGGGTTGGGGAGGGAGATGTGTCTTTTATAATCAATCAAGTCCCCAAGGGCTCCTCCATCGTTGATGTGGGTAACAAAGGGATAAAGAAACAGACCACCAAGAAAAAATTCAAGGCGCCAACGATAAACAAGGAAGAGGCTAGTGCCTCGGCCTCGAAGCCAAGTGCTCAAGGCGAGAAGCCCCATGGGAAGAACATTGATGAATCCATCTTGAAAGATAGGGCAGCCTTTTTCGATGTTGATGAAGATCAGGAGGAATCTCCTCCATTAAAGCATGCGAAAAAGGGGATGCCACCCATGGCAGCGCTCGTGGTGGCGCTCAAGCACCTATCGTTGATGCCCATGCCAGGATGGTGCTCGTGGCGCCAAGGAGAAGCAGACGTCTCATGCAATTGGCGCTCAGGATGGTGCTCGTGGAAATTCTCATGCTCTTAGTGCTAATGGTGTGCCTGGTGCTCAAGGGAAGAATGTTGGTGCTCAGGGCGCTCCTCAGGGTGTCCCCAACCCTCAAGCGCTCAAAGATAGGAGCCCAACCCTAGAGATGGAAACCCTAACCCTAGAGGTATTAACCCTAACCCTAATGCTGCTATGGGAGATATCGGCAAACACTATTTCTAGGGTTGTGGGACGAATGGGACACATGTGGGGGTAGCAACTTTGCTTCGCCTTCCAAGATAAATGGTGGTTCACGCCCCAACCCAAAGGCCAATGGTGTGCATGGTAAGCCTACTCCTAATGCTTGGGATAACAAGTCGCCTAAGATCTTCATGAATACAGGTCTTGGAGGTAAACTTGAGTAAGTTGAACCCTCGGAGAAACGTGTGTTGAAATGTGCCAAGACCTTCCCTAAGCACACCGTTTGGGGTTGGTCTCTTCTAGGGCAATGTGTTGGGTTTCTTCCCGATAATTTTTTGATCAACAAACTCAAGAAAATTATGGGAAGTCAAGTGTAGCTATAGAATTGGGGCCGGTTGGATGATCTTTACATTCGAAACTGAGAGTGATTGTGTTGAGGTTTTGAAGGGTGGTTCTTATTTCATTTATGGAAGACCACTCATTTTCAAGCCCATTCCTGACAAATTTGCTTTCAACCGGAAGGATATTGCCATTTGCAACCATTTCTATTTGGGTGCGGTTCTATGGGTTGCTTGGGAGCTATTGGATGCCTGATGTCCTTGGTTGCTTAGCCTCACATGTTGGTAAGCCTTTCTTCATGGACAAGGTGACGGGGGAGAGGAAAAGAGGATCTTATGCAAGTGTCTTAGTTGAAATGAACTTTTCCAAAGATAATATTCGTGAGGTTCCTATTTTCTTTGATGATGGAGACTCTATTGTGCGCAAATTGATGATTGAAAATGAGCCTTTGTATTGCAAAGATTGTTATTCATTTGGTCATGTAGAAGCGGGGTGCTCATTTAAGGAAAATATGACCAATGTTGGTGATGCTTGGGGAGGCAAAGAGTCAGCCGGGTACGATGGCAACTAGGGTAAGAAGAACAAGGAGGAAGTGCCAACAACGAATGACTCTAACAAAGAGGACCCTATGTCCCGAACTACGAGTGACATATCCTCCAACAAAAAGGCTAATAATAGTGATAGTCATCCTATGAGTGACATTCATGTCGTGCACAAGGATAGGGAAACACCTAGTGAGGAGGAAAAATATCTCTCCCTAAGTGAGAGTGAAACACGTGAGGTATATCCTGAAAAGGATGGGATTGATACACCTGATGAGGTTAGGGATGAGAAACACAACGAGGGTGAGAGCCACATTCATATTGTCAAAGGTATACATAGCCAAGATACTGAGGAAGAGGATGGCCCTACACTCGATGAGTCCTCATTGGCGGAGGATGGTCCCCACGTTGAGGATGATGGTGACTCGGACATCTCAGTCGAGGTTAGAATAGGTGGTGGCAACGATGAGGAGCCTCCTTTCCAAAATGTTATCTCGAAGTCCGCTAAGAAAAAGGCCAAGAAGGGAGATCAGATTGTTCAAGCCCTTGAGGCCGGCGTCAAATGTCCTCCTAGGATGGGCAAGACATGCAAGAGCACTCGGGAAAGTCAGCCTCGGGCCGAGAAAGACAAGCATACGAAGTTTCGCAAATGATTATTCTCTCATGGAATTTTAGGGGGCTTAACCATCCCCCGAAACAAAGTGGTGTGGGCATGGTAATCCATGAGAAGAATGTGATGGTATGTGGCTTGTTTGAGACTAAGTTGAAGAGTAATGTTGATTTGAGATTGCAACTTGACTCCTATTTAGAATTTTGCTTCAACTGTCATCTTAACCCTATGGGCGCATCCTTATTGTTTGGGATTCTATTGTTGTTGATGTTGATGTGATTGCTTAGATATGTGCAACATATTGCTTGTGTGGTTAGATGTAAAACTTCTGGTACAAAGTTTGGCATGTGCTTCGTGTATAGTCTACATTATGTTGTTGACAAGAGGGGTATTTGGGAGGTTGCTTCTGCTTTGATTGCGTTTATTATGTTGTCATGGATTGTCATGGGCGACTTCAACAATGTTATGGCCGTTGATGAGATAATCAATGGTGAGTCGATCACCATGTATGAGTGCAGGTATATGATTGAGGCTTGTCACCGCCTTGGTCTTTCTGACGTCCCTTCCACGAGTACCAACCCGTTCACTTGGACGGCTGAGACTATCTAGAGAAGATTGGATAGGGTCATGGTCAATGATGAGTGGATGAATATTGATATGTCTTGTCAGGCTCACTTTTCTGATTTGTGGCTTCTTTCATATCACAAGCCTGTTGTTATTTCTTTGCGAAGGGACTCGGTTGGGGGCAAGAGTAACTTATATATAATATCTGGGATGGCCATGCTGACTTCAAACGGATTGTGCTGGATAATTGGGTCACCAATGCTCATAGCACTTACTAGTTTCGACTCTACAAACTGCTTCGTAGGATAAAAGCTCCTTTAAAGGAGCTGAATAGGAACCACATTGAGAGGTCCTATTTTATACAGTTGACTAAGGCCAAGTATCTTCTGAAGATTGACAGAGGCAGCAAGTACTTCCATGCCCTGATGATGGCTAATGGGAAGCGGTAGAATATTACTTCTGTTTAGTGTGTTGATGGAAGCTTTACCACTTCGGAGACTGAGGTCAGTAATGAGTCTGTGTCTTACTTTCGCTCTTTTTTTAGATCTGGTGTAATGATCTCAGAGAATCTACATGGGATGTTTACTTTTGGAGCCATGGTGCCTCTAAGGGATGGGGTGATGCTGGAGAGCTCTATTTCTAATGCGGAGATCAATGAGGCTCTTTGGACAATGGGGGATGAGAAGGCCCTTGGCCCGGATGGGTTCTCTGCAAAGTTCTTCAAAGAGGCCTGAGAGATTATAGGAGGACAGGTTTGTGTTGTAGTCAATGAGTTTTTCTCTAATGGGAAACTCTTCTGCCAAGTGAACCATATTGTGATTGCCCTCATTCCTAAGTTGGACAACTCTAGCCGGTTTGAGTAGTTTAGACCGACCTCTTGATGTATTGTGGTATATAAAATCATCACGAAGATCATGACTTTGAGTTTGGGAAGGTGTTTAGGCGGTGTCATTGATCCGGCCCAGAATGCTTTCATTTATGGGCACTTGATGTCTGACAACATCTTTCTGGTGCAAGAGCTGCTCAGGAGATATAATGTGAAGATTGATACTTGGTGTTGCTTCCTCAATTTTGATCTTGAAAATGCTTATGACAATATCTCATGGAGCTTCATTTGATTTGCTATGGTTGAGATTTGCCATCCTCCCAAGTTTTTACTTGGGTTATGGATTGTGTGACTATTGCTTCTTACTCCATCAAGATCAACAAAGGTGTTCATGGCTTCTTCCAGGGCAAGCGTGCCTTGCGACAAGGTGATCCTCTCGATCTCACCTTTGCTATTTGTTATTCGCATGAAATTCCTTTCCAGAAATTCCTTTCCAGATTGATTAGGAAAGAGACTACTAGTCCTGGTTTTCACTTCCATCAACATTGTGATAGCATGCGCCTTACCCACCTTATTTTTGCTGATGATGTGGTGATGTTTTGTTGTGGGAATATTGAGTTGGTTAAGGTGCTCATGGGATATGTGGTGATGTTTTGTTGTGGGAATATTGAGTCGGTTAAGGTGCTCATGGGATGCCTGAATTCCTTTAAGAAAGTGTCTAGTTTAAAGGTGAATGTGACGAAGTCCTCTGTGTTTCTTGCCTCGGTCCCGGATGTGGAGAAAGGGTCTATCATTGCTACCATAGGCTTCCGTGGGAGGAGTTCCCTTTTCATTATATAGGTATACCTATTAGCCCCCATGGTCTCCGTGTGATACATTATAAGCCCTTGCTAGACTAGATTGGGAACCACTTGACTGCTTGGTCGAAGAAGAGTATCTCCTTTGCTGGGAGGAATGAGCACATGGCCTCTGTCCTTTAGGGATGTGAGGCTTTTTGGTTATCCATGTTTCATGTGCCAACTGTTGTTACTGAAAGCCTTGAGTCCATTTGATGTGGCTTCCTCTAGCGTAAGCCCAAAGTCGGGTGAAAGCATGTTTTTGTGCCAAGAGAGGAGGGAGGACTTGGACTTCGTGATCTTCACACTTGGAACCTCAACTTTATGTGCAAGCATTATTGGCACATCCTCTTTAAACGGGACTACATGTGGGTGAGGTGGGTGTATCACCGTTACCTTGGGGTGGTTGACCCCTCCGATTGGATCCCCCATAGGCGTTACTCAACCTTGATCAAGGTCATCTTCCATGCTTGTGACATGGTTCATGGTGCCATTGTGAGAGATTCAGTGTTTCGAAGGCCTATGACGCTCATATAGCTAAGAGACATGTGATGAGATGGACTATGGTGTAACACCTCTCTTTTATAAACCAATGGAATGCCACAGCGGTAGTGGTTACTCAGACTTTAATGTCTTTATAACCACCTTAGGCTTATAGGGACATGCAACCATGTTCCCCCAAACAAGATGATAAAAGATAGCGGAAGACTTTAAATGAAACAAATAATTAAATGTACAACAACATTGTTACAACTTTCCAATAGAAAATAAAAGATAACATTTACACGTTGATGATAAAAGAGACTCTTGAATCAAAAGTATAGTAAAATACTAAAAATATTTGAAGACGATTCCGACTTATATTTCCAACCTTCGACCTCGTAGTGCTTTATCATAAACCTGTGAAACCCAACCATCCAAACGAAGAACAGTTAGTTCGCGAGAACTAGCAAGTGACGGCACAAAAGCATAGACAACTTTGGATTCAAGCGACCATGAAACGGTAAGAAATTAAATCCAAATGAGATTCGAGTATTTTAGGTGTGAGCTGACTTATTTGAGACCTAAAATACTCGAATCCCCTAGAGGCACCATGGCTCCAAAAGTAAACATCCCATGTAGATTCTCCGAGATCATTACATCAGATCTAAAAAAAGAGTGAAAGTAAGACACAGACTCATTACTGACCTCAGTCTCCGAAGTGGTAAAGCTTCCATCAACACACTAAACAGAAGTAATATTCTACCGCTTCCCATTAGCCATCATCAGGGCATGGAAGTACTTGCTGCCTCTGTCAATCTTCATAAGATACTTGGCCTTAGTCAACTGTATAAAATAGGACCTCTCAATGTGGTTCCTATTCAGCTCCTTTAAAGGAGCTTTTATCCTACGAAGCAGTTTGTAGAGTCGAAACTAGTAAGTGCTATGAGCATTGGTGACCCAATTATCCTGCACAATCCGTTTGAAGTCAGCATGGCCATCCCAGATATTATATATAAGTTACTCTTGCCCCCAACCGAGTCCCTTCGCAAAGAAATAACAACAGGCTTGTGATATGAAAGAAGCCACAAATCAGAAAAGTGAGCCTGACAAGACATATCAATATTCATCCACTCATCATTGACCATGACCCTATCCAATCTTCTCTAGAGAGTCTCAGCCGTCCAAGTGAACGGGTTGGTACTCGTGGAAGGGACGTCAGAAAGACCAAGGCAGTGACAAGCCTCAATCATATCTCTGCACTCATACATGGTGATCGACTCACCATTAATTATCTCATCAATGGCCATAACATTGTTGAAGTCACCCATGACAATCCATGACAACATAATAAACGCAATCAAAGCAGAAGCAACCTCCCAAATACCCCACTTGTCAACAACATAATGTAGACTATACACGAAGCACATGCCATACTTTGTACCAGAAGTTTTACATCTAACCACACAAGCAATATGTTGCACATATATAAGCAATCACATCAACATCAACAACAATAGAATCCCAAACAATAAGGATGCGCTCATAGGGTTAAGATGAAAGTTGAAGCAAAATTCTAAATAGGAGTCAAGTTGCAATCTCAAATCAACATTACTCTTCAAATTAGTCTCAAACAAGCCACATACCATCACATTCTTCTCATGGATTACCATGCCCACACCACTTTGTTTCGAGGGATGGCTAAGCCCCCTAACATTCCATGAGAGAATAATCATTTGCGCAACTTCGTATGCTTGTCTTTCTCGGCCCGAGGCTGACTTTCCCGAGTGCTCTTGCATGTCTTGCCCATCCTAGGAGGACATTTGACGCCGGCCTCAAGGGCTTGAACAATCTGATCTCCCTTCTTGGCCTTTTTCTTAGCGGACTTCGAGATAACATTTTGGAAAGGAGGCTCCTCATCGTTGCCACCACCTATTCTAACCTCGACTGAGATGTCCGAGTCACCATCATCCTCAACGTGGGGACCATCCTCCTCCAATGAGGACTCATCGAGTGTAGGGCCATCCTCTTCCTCAGTATCTTGGCTATGTATACCTTTGACAATATGAATGTGGCTCTCACCCTCGTTGTGTTTCTCATCCCTAACCTCATCAGGTGTATCAATCCCATCCTTTTCAGGATGTACCTCACGTGTTTCACTCTCACTTAGGGAGAGATATTTTCCCTCCTCACTAGGTGTTTCCCTATCCTTGTGCACGACATGAATGTCACTCATAGGATGACTATCACTATTATTAGCCTTTTTGTTGGAGGATATGTCACCCGTAGTTCGGGACATAGGGTCCTCTTTGTTAGAGTCATTCGTTGGTGGCATTTCCTCCTTGTCCTTCTTACCCTAGCTGCCATCGTACCCGGCTGACTCTTTGCCTCCCCAAGCATCACCAACATTGGTCATATTTTCCTTAAATGAGCACCCCGCTTCTACATGACCAAATGAATAACAATCTTTGCAATACAAAGGCTCATTTTCAATCATCAATTTGCGCACAATAGAGTCTCCATCATCAAAGAAAATAGGAACCTCACGGATATTATCTTTGGAAAAGTTCATTTCAACTAAGACACTTGCATAAGATCCTCTTTTCCTCTCCCCCGTCACCTTGTCCATGAAGAGAGGCTTACCAACATGTGAGGCTAAGCAACCAAGGACATCAGGCATCCAATAGCTCCCAAGCAACCCATAGAACCGCACCCAAATAGAAATGGTTGCAAATGGCAATATCCTTCCGGTTGAAAGCAAATTTGTCAGGAATGGGCTTGAAAATGAGTGGTCTTCCATAAATGAAATAAGAACCACCCTTCAAAACCTCAACACAATCACTCTCAGTTTCGAATGTAAAGATCATCCAACCGGCCTCAATTCTATAGCTACACTTGACTTCCCATAATTTTCTTGAGTTTGTTGATCAAAAAATTATCGGGAAGAAACCCAACACATTGCCCTAGAAGAGACCAACCCCAAACGGTGTGCTTAGGGAAGGTCTTGGCACATTTCAACACACGTTTCTCCGAGGGTTCAACTTACTCAAGTTTACCTCCAAGACCTGTATTCATGAATATCTTAGGCGACTTGTTATCCCAAGCATTAGGAGTAGGCTTACCATGCACACCATTGGCCTTTGGGTTGGGGCGTGAACCACCATTTATCTTGGAAGGCGAAGCAAAGTTGCTACCCCCACATGTGTCCCATTCGTCCCACAACCCTAGAAATAGTGTTTGCCGATATCTCCCAGAGCAGCATTAGGGTTAGGGTTAATACCCCTAGGGTTAGGGTTTCCGTCTCTAGGGTTGGGCTCCTATCTTCGAGCGCTTGAGGGTTGGGGACACCCTGAGGAGCGCCATGAGCACCAACATTCTTCCCTTGAGCACCAGGCACACCATTAGCACTAAGAGCATGAGAATTTCCACGAGCACCATCCTGAGCGCCAATTGCATGAGACGTCTGCTTCTCCTTGGCGCCACGAGCACCATCCTGGCATGGGCATCAACGATAGGTGCTTGAGCGCCACCACGAGCGCTGCCATGGGTGGCATCCCCTTTTTCGCATGCTTTAATGGAGGAGATTCCTCCTGATCTTCATCAACATCGAAAAAGGCTGCCCTATCTTTCAAGATGGATTCATCAATGTTCTTCCCATGGGGCTTCTCGCCATGAGCACTTGGCTTCGAGGCCGAGGCACTAGCCTCTTCCTTGTTTATCGTTGGCGCCTTGGATTTTTTCTTGGTGGTCTGTTTCTTTATCCCTTTGTTACCCACATCAACGATTGAGGAGCCCTTGGGGACTTGATTGATTATAAAAGACACATCTCCCTCCACAACCCCTTTTGGATCATCATCACTTCCATGGGCCTTAGGCTTCTTAGCCAAACCAATAGGCAGGGCCGCAGGGGTAGCCGGGGGCGATTACAACACCCACAAATCTTGGAATCAGTAGAGAGCATGAAGGATCAATGGACGAAACACACACAAACCGACGGAGCAAGGCTAAGAAAACTATTACAAGCGGTTGAGGGGTGATTATTTGGCGTTTGGGGTGGATTTCTGTTGCAATCAAGGATGAGCTTTTGTGGATCAAACAATGACCTTTATCCAGGTGAGCTATCAAGATCAATTCGAGGACTATTAGAAGAAGAGTATGTCCTCCTCGAGAGAAAACGAAGGCTTCACCATGGAAGAAGGTCCAAAGGTGCAAGACGTGCTGATGTCCACGTTTTGGTTTGTTCATGAAGGTTTGACAGCTTTTCGACGTCTCAGTAAAAGGGGTTGTTTGGAGTCCATATTTATTGGATTGGGCCATGCCATACCTTGTTGGAACGAGGACGAAAAAATCTACAACATTGTTGTTGAAGGTTTTTCCAGAATCAACTTCGAGCATGGCCGAAAATCATCATCTTTACAGCTATCACCGTATGGACGAATTTACCTATATTTCTATAATTAATTTTTTATTTAAGCATTATATTTATTTAGGAATGATATAAACTAGAAGTTGGCATTTCAATTAATTGATATTATTTCTAATTAGTTTTCTTTTGTATTTTCTACTAGCGAAAATAATGTGGAAAAAGGGGAAAATATCGGGGTTTTTTTGCTAAGTGGACTTTTGGGGACCAAAATTTAAGACATAGGACATAAGGGTTACAATATTAGGTGAGTGTCTACTTTTTCCAATTTTGCCCCTACCCTTATTTATTCCCTTCTCCCCAAATTAAAACCGATCTCCCCAAATTAAAACAGATCTAGCGATGGAGAAAAGCCGTCCTCCCTGTAGGCTTCCTTCGCTTCGCCGTCAGCTTCATCGGCTCCGTCACTGCTCTCATCTTCGTTTGCTTCTTCTTCACCATCTTCATCGTTGTCGGACCACTGTCATCGCTCGCGCTTGAGTCGAAGAAGTCTCCTTGTCTCCCTGGATCTCGAGATTTGTTGGGGGAATATGATTCCGGTGTGGAATTTCCTGTTGCAGAGGGTGAAATCGGAGAAGACGGTGAAAAAGATTCGTCGAAATGTCCTCGTTCATGGCAGCAGAGATGGTGCCGCTAGGGATTGCCAGCGGTGGATATACCATGGACGTGGCTGCTGTTGGAGAGGAGCGAAATAACGGTCGGGTGTTTACAATTAGGGTTAGGAAATCCTCTTTGGCGTCTCCTACTGAATCACAAATACACATGTGAAGCGCGCAATGAACAAAAACAATGTCGGTAAGGCAGTTCTTAATCCAATTGATAGGAAATCAACAAGCTCCTCCCCTGCTTTTTGGTAACTTCATTTCGATTTCATGGGCTTTGTGGCTCTATATCCCATTACTATTAGTTTTTGTGTGTAATTCGGAGTAGGTTTGTGGGATTTTTGAGAACCTATTTTTATGTGCAATTGCTTTTGAATGATGCCAGTAAATATTAGGCAAGGCTATAAGTTAGGGGGAATCTCAAGAACTGCTTACTCCACGCGAGACAATCGCATCTTGTACACGAAATTATCCATGGGTTGTATTGATCCTCCCTTTTTCTGTGTCTTTTATACACCTTCGTTAGCTTGAGAGCAAGTGCTTGTAAAAGCTCAGGCTACCCCTTCTCTGAACCGGCACTATAGTAGCCTTGTAGTTGTCCATTGAAGTTAACAAACTTGTATTTTCCCATGATTTTGTTTGGTGCATGTGTCACCACACGTGCTTTGTATTGATTACAATAGTTAGTTTGGGAATAAAGCAAAGATGGTTAAGTAGTTAGAACTATAGCCATCTTTACAAGTCTGGAAACCAAGATGGTGATGATTGCTAAGCTAATCAAGGACATTCCTTGGCTTTCAATTTGTTCGATTGTTCCTCGCCAAAAAAAATTGTTAGATTGTGTGTAATTAATGCCGCTCAGGAGGAAGGACCAAAGGTGGAAGAAGCGGGTTAGTGAACCGGCTTCCGACTTATTTTATTTCGAACCAATTTAAACAAAAATGGTTGGTTTTCTTAATATAAGTATGAAATAATTTGGTGACAAATGCGGTGACACTGTCACCACTATAAAAATAAGGTAATAGACAATGTCGTCACTATAAAAACAGGGTTATAGACACTGTCACCACTATAAAAACATAGTAATATAGACACTGTCACCACTACAAAAACAGAGTCATAGACACTGTAATCAAAGGAAAATCCTAGGACAAGGTAAGCACAAACCAAAATACATGTGGTGACAGTTTTTCTTTAATATATGAATGGGTATGATGGTCATAAACGTTGTAACCAAAACACATGTGGTGACAATTCTCCTTTAATGAGATGAACAATTTTCCTCCAATATATGAATGAGTAAGAGGGTAATAGACATTGTCACCACTATTAAAACAGGGTCGTAGACACTGTCACTACTAGCTTTATCTTTTACCAATTTCTTTTATTAGATGATTATAGAAGTTTCATATTCTCATCTCATCTTATATGATATCAATTTTGGGAATGATCTTATTTGTAAACTTTATCTTTTATTATATGTTGACATTTAGCTTAAATGTTGACATTTAGCTATTGATGTGCAAAAGCTTTATCTTTTACCATTTCTTTTATTAGAGGATTGTAGAAGTTTGAGCTTATCATCTCGTGTAATATGATATCAATTTTGAGAATGATCTTATTTGTAAACTTTATCTTTTATTAAATGTTGATATTTAGCCGTTGATGTGCAAAAACTTTATCTTTTACAATTTCTCCGATGTCGGCGTCAGCCGACATCTCTAATGCCAGCGTCAGCATCTCCGATGTCGGCGTTAGCCAACATCTACGATGTCAGCGTTAGCATCATCACCATGTCGAATGTCGGCGTCGACAATGTCAACATTAGTGATAACACGAAAAAAAGAAGCGTTGACACGAAAAAAAAACATCCCTAACGTTGGCGTCAGCAGCTTCGGCATTGGCGCCGACATCTCTGATGTTAGCGTCAGCATATCCGATGTTAACGTCGGAAATATAAGTGTCAGCATCTCCGATGTCGGTATCAGCAATGTCAACGTCAGTGCTTCTGACATGGAAAAAAGCATATTCGACGTTGTCGTCAGCCGACATCAACGTCAGCATCTCCGATGTCGGCGTTAGCCGACATCATCGTCTGTCAACATGAGCGTCAGCATCTCCGATGTCAGCGTCAGCCGACATCAGCGTCAGCGCTGACACGAAAAATGTTAGTGGTGTTCGCAATGTAACGGCCCAGAATTATGATTTCCGGGTTACGTTCCAAGGGATAAAACTCCTTGTTCGGATCTTGCAATCCAGGTACGAGTTGAGTTTTAAAAAAAAATATTTGTACTAAAAGAAGGGATTTCGAACCCTTAAAGATCGCGGATCCATTGGGGACCAAATACCTGCCTTAGTCTAATCGTGAAATCGAGCGAAAGCAAAAATAAAGTTGAGTTTAAATACAATCCGAAAAGGAGTATAAAAGAGAGGAAGTGTGGTGGTCTCTCAACCTCTCGATCTAACGCCAAAAGTCTGAACCCGCCAAGCATCCACATAAGCAACGATAGCGGCTAACGGTTACCTGAATCTAAAAAAATGAGGGGGATCTTGGTCAATCATCAGGTCACTCATGTGCGTATGTAAACACACTTTGAGAGACATATAATAAGCATCCTATTCTTAAGATGAAATGCGTAATGCCATACGTAATTTAAATCACACACACACACACACACACACACACACACACACACACACACACACACACACACACACACACACACACACACACACACACACACACACACACACACACACACACACACACACACACACACACACACACACACACACACACACACACACACACACACACACACACACACACACACACACACACAGGCACACACACACACACACACACACAAACACACACACCGACACACACACACACACACCCACCCACCCACCCACACCCACACCCACACCCACACCCACACCCACACACACACACACCCACCCACCCACCCACCCACCCACACACATATATACTGACAGATTAATATAATGCAGAAAGCGATAAATGGATCCACACAGAATGCCAAATGGCATGTCCCTCTCGTACCTCCACCCCCTTTCAATAGGGCGGAGACTGGCCAGCTCGTAAATGCATTCCATAATGATTTGGTGGCACGCATGCCCAACCCGCCCACAAGAAATAATAAAGCCCGCATGTAGCTTTCGCAATCATGCTCATAATATAAGTAAAGGAAGTTCCATGACTCGATTGACTCAGGACGCGACCCGATGGGACTGGGTCGTCCTATGACCCTAGTTACTTCACAGATAACGGTCGTTCTCTTGCAAGGACATATAGCAATCATATGATTTTCATTTTAGCTCCTAAGCGTGATTCTAAGTTGTATGGTGCATGGACACGAGCCTACTATATAACACCCAGTGCATAGAGCGCCCATCATGAGTAAATTCAAAGAACTTACCTGGGGTAGCAGATCAGCAAGATGAAAAGTAGCAAGATATAAGCAAGCATGTTACAGATCACCTAGCAATTTATTAATAAATATGCATAAGTAAACTGCACACAACGGGATCCATTTACCACTACATAACATGCTCATCAATCCATTAATCACAACATCATCAGCATCCTTTATCTCACTTATCTCAATATCTTATATCATCTTATTCCATTGTCATTTCCATAACTGGCTCAATCATACTTCAATCTATATAATCTCACTAGCTAGTCCAGTTGTTAGTCAAAACAATTATTTCAGAATTATACTTAGCCATTTCTACTTCATAAAATATTTAATCTTTAAAACTACTTCCGAAAATCTGATTAAATAATCCCGGCATACTTTAGTAAAAATCATCATTCTAGGGACTTAATTAACTTCAACCGTTAATAAATAATTCAATTATCGGTTATCGGTTAAACAATTAATTAATAAATAAATAAATAACGAATAAACTCGAACCGAACCAACGCTTTTAACCCAAACCGAACCCAACCCGCTAAATCTCAACCCAAACCGGTTCGTCGTCAAAAAACAAAAGAAGAAGCGGGGCATGTGACTGGGCAGGGGACCCACGCTGACTGGGCAAGGAGAGGGCCCCCGCCGCTGCTTCTCCTTCTTCTTCCTCCGACTTGAGCTCCCGCCTTCGTGGCCATGGAGATCGACGGTGTCGGGCCTGCGCCTCTCAGCTCCGCCTCGACCTTGCTCACTCGGACCCTCCTCTCCGACCACGCTCACACCCCCCTGCTCCCACACGTCCGCTCTCTCGCCTGTTCACAGCCCTCGTTAGCAGTCCCCCGTACACACCCACTAAGTCGCTCTCGAGCTTGTCGGAGCTCTTTAGATCGCCCCCCGCTATCCACTCTCAGATCACACACTCCCTTCCCGACCCCAAAGAACGAAAGGAATGAAACGGGCTTCGGAAGTAAGGGAATGAAGCTCACCGAGATGTTCGCGGGCGTCGGAGCTTCGATCGGAGTTCTGGGCGTCGTCGGAGGCTCTCGATGGTTCCTCGGACCTGCGTCGGATGTGGGTGAGTGTGATGGTAGGGCTCGAGAGTGGTTTGGATAGGAAACTAAGGAGAACGAGTTACCGGAAGGTTGTTTCGTGATTGAGAAAAGCGGTGGACTTCCGGTGGCTCGGCGGTGACGTTGAGTGCTCCGGGGCTGCCGCTGTTGGCCTTCGATGAAAGAGGGGAAGACGATGGTGATGATGACGGTGATGGCGCAGGGAGGCGTGGTGTGTTGCGTTGATGAAGCGAGGAGGAAGAGGTTGTGGTGGATGCCTGATGGTGACGAAGGTGCAACGATGGGTGAAGGATAGGGCTGTTACTTGAGCCGAGTAGCTCGAGCTCGGCTCAGGCTTGGCTCGGAAAAAGCTCGACTCGGGCTCGCTCGAATTAAATAAGGTTCGAGCTCAAGCTCGGCTCGTTTGTAAACGAGCCAAGCTTGAACACCCACTACTCGAGCTCGTTAGCTCGTATATCAACCTTAGTGAAGGATGATGGTGTACGGTGGTTGTGATGAGATGAAAAGCAGGAGAGCAGAAGGGTTGAGAGAGTTGGGATGTGAAAGAATGACAGGGTAGGGAGATGGGTTTATCGATTAGCAGCTAGGGGTAGGGGGAAAGAAGTTAGGGGCGTGGCAGGGGTTAGGCGTAGGGTGGATGGGAAGTGCATTAATTGAGAGAAATGATAACTTATTACCCGGTAATAAATCTTAAATTCCGCTTTTCAATCTTAACTCAACGCGACTAAAACGAACTTAGAATAAATAATCGAATTCGAATTAAGTAACGAAACCAGAAAATATTTTTCAAGCCTCGGAATTATAGGGAGAAATAAATTCATGTCCAAGTTCGAATAACAAGTTTATGCCGGGAGTGGTCTCGAGAAATAAAATAATTCGGTTTATCGAATACGAAAATTTTCAAAATTTTCCGGAGTCTTGGATCTTAAACGAATTTTAATTAGAATAAAATCTATAATTTATATAAATAACATTTCAAAAATCTCGGTCTTTACACGCAATGTTAGTGGTGACAGTGTCAGCAGTGCCAGCAATGTCAACAATGTCAGTGTCAACGCTGTGAGGAATGTCGGTGTCAGTAACATCGATGTTGACATTAATGTAATTTTAAAGCCTCTTAAATCAATCAATGGTAGAGCGATGTGCTTATGTGCAAATAAGATATATTAATGCAATTTTAAAATACAAATGCATGTGCATATTCTTCCCATAAGGTTGTTTAAGCTTGCATAACATAATATTATATTTGCATATCATAATATTATATTTGCATAACATCGGGTTATAGTTGCATATCTGAAAGTGCTGACATGTAAATTTTTTTTTATAAAAAAAAAATGGACACGCGAGGGGGGGCCTGGGGACACTGAGATGGGGGGCAGGGGGGCAAGGGGGATGTACACTTTTGCAAAATTTTCAAATATATGGATACTCCTCTAATTTAGCACATTTTTATGGATATTTTACTAAAGGCCCCATTTATTAATCATATATAAATCCTACGTAGGAGTAGTTTCACCATCGGATTCACTCTTTCTCTTAACATGTGACTTAATTTGGTTTTAAAATTTGCTAAATGTTGTTAATTAATTTCAATGTATAGATGTGTCCGTATTAATTTTCCAAAACATATCGGGATACGTACTTCTTTCTCACACCATACATGGATTTTTAAGCTAGAGGTTAGTAATTACTCCATGATTCATCATTATGATACACAAATCGATTTCATCAGGAAAAAAAAAACGATACGTACATCGATATAAGGTAATTATTCATATCTATTATTATGTATAGTTGTTATTCATATCTTTAAAAATAAAATACATCCATTGGTTTATTTAGATAAAATTTGCCGCATAAAATATTAGATAGATTTATCTAATTAAGATATAAGGTTATATTGAATAGATTATTTGATCTAAAAAGATAAGCTTTTTTTTATCTAATTATATTGACTTATTAATTGATGTGGTTCAAACTAAACAAATTGGATAGATATAAGAGAAATTTTGGTGAAATATCACCTTTGTTAATTTAATTAGGCTATTAGCATCTTAACTTGTTAAATGGGCCGTTCTAACACCCCTTGAAAACTAATTAGCCCCCTAACACTTTCCCCTTCATTCTCTCCAAGCTCCATCTCTCGCGCTCCGATGGCGATTTGGGGCTGTGTTGGCGGACTCGGATCCATGGCGGATCTCACCTTTGGCTCGCCGGATCTGAGCCGAGGTCGCCGAATCTAATCGAGGTAGGGATCTCAGCTTTGGCTCGCCGGATCTATGGCAAGCGAGGGAGGTCGAGCGAGGGCGGATCTCGTCCTGCTGCATCTGAGCCTTGCAGACGACGACACGCCGCCAAATCAACCTAATCTCTTTCTTCTCCGGCAGCGCAGAGATTGCAGCCCCAATTTCGAGGTCGAGGTACGTTTTTCTTCTCCGGCGCCACTGATACCTTGCGCGTTTTCCACCGTGCTTCTGTTATTCTCCTTCTTCCTCTGGAATCTCGTTTATTTAAAATCTGTAGCTGTTTTCGATTTTTGCTTGCTTGTGTTGTGATTCCTAGATCTGAAATCTCACTATCTATCATTTGATCATGATTAGTGTCAATATATATGGGAGTGGGAGATTTTGTAGTGGATTGGTCTAATCTGAATGTAAATCGTAACATAAATCATCCGTTATTCGTTTTAGGCTCTGGATATCTTGAAGGATGGTTTGGTGTGGTTTGAAGTTGATGATTCTGTTTAGTCTGCTTAATTTTGGATTCCTGATTGATTCAATGTACATTGGTCTCATACATGTGGAGCATTATGAGAATTGCTGTCATTAGAAGTCTCGACTCAGAAGGCCAGAAAAGGTCTAAGAAAAGATTGTGGATTTTTTGACTTCTAGCGATGAATTGATCAATCGAATTGCTTCCGATCTGTTGGCGAGATGCATATCTGTGCTTTTAATAAGTTTCAATGTCTTCCTACTTTGATTGAGCTTCTAAATGGCTTCTTTCCTGGCACTTTTTTAATCAAAACACTACTAGCTGTTTTAGGCTTTCATAAGTAGATGATTGAACATGAATAGAATCCCAAGCTCTGAACTCAAAAGCCATGTGATTTTCTGTTAGAACCTACAATTTTGATTGAGTTAGGGTTTGTTTTGGGGTGAAAATGTCGAAATTGATGAAAATTTGGATTGTTTGATGATAGGTGGAGCTTTGAATTGTGTTGCTGCTCATGTGGGTGAAATCAGGCATGGTGGCGTAAGAGGAATTTTTCCTGATGTTTCTAGTTGTAGTTGGCCTCTTTTCTCTATTTTTCCATCGTGTTCAATCATACCTAAATGTCACGAGGTAGTAAATACTTTTCTGCTTTGGGAGGACCAAGAACCACCTATTTGATGTTGAAAGTAAATCATCTTGAGATTCCGAGTTGATTCAGTTTCTAGTTCAAAGTTTACGGAATTCGTTGGTGCTGTCTATTATTGGAATGGAGAGTAGTTTGATGCTATCTGTTGCATTCTCTGTGTGATTTTCAGTACATCTGAAGTGGATTGTGGCGAATTTGGGATTTATTTTGAACTTCCAAGTACAGGTTGTTTGATGAAAGGATGTATGGTGCTATAGTAAAGGCAATCTAGGTTATTTTACTACTAGGGATCAAGAAGGTGTTCTGCTAGTTAATTTTCTAGTGCTTAGTGTTGTGAGCTGAATCTGCCATGTTTTACAGTAACTTTTATATCGATTTCTGCATACATTGCATTCATTCGGGCTTATATAGTACAGAACCTATGTAGTTTATGTTTATTTGCCAAATTATGGAATCTACACCAGTTTCTGTTTAATTCGCAGAAATCGAGGCATTTTACAGCAATTCTACAGAAGGTCAGAAAAGCTCGGAAAACCACTACAGAAGTCCAAGGTCAAATAAGCAGCGGAACCAGTCGAATCGAACCGAGAACCCAAGCTACTCGATCTCGAGTAGCTCTTACTCGACTTAGACGAGCATGTCCGAGCAGCCTTGGTCGACAGAGCCTGATCGAGAAAGCCAGACCAACCCGACTTCCGGAGTCTACTCGATTTCGACAAGCCCTAGTCGAGATCGACGAAGCCCAGCGCCACGCCCGGAGTTGACGAGAAGAAGAGATAGTCGACAAGCCGAGGCCGACATGGAGGCACTCGCTGCCAGCGACTCCACTCGCTGCAGCGGACGTCTCGCTGCCGTGGAAAATCCCGCTGCCAGCGGGATGCACCAAGCCGACGGAAAAAGCTTACTCGCTCCAGCGGAAGGGGCAACTCGCGGAAGCGGAAGGGAAGACCCTTGTCGAGATCGATAAGCCACCCAGTCGAGATCGACGAGCCAGAGTCCAGATCCAGGCTTGTCGAGCACACCTACCCGAGAAGACCTAGTCGACGGATCAATTCTACTCGAGGTCGACTAGGGCTACTCGAGGTCGACGAGCGCCGTGAACCAAATGTCCGAGCCACATCGAGCAGATCTAGCCGAGAAGTCTAGTCGACGAACAATCCTTGTCGAGGTCGACGAGCTCTTGTCGATGTCGAGTAGACCAGTCTCCAGAAACGCGTCGTCGAGGGCTGACCTAGTCGAGTTGGGATTCCTTGGGGCCGAAGGAGGAAGATTCTATCCAAATACATCAAGTCTATCTATGGAAGAGGAGTTCTACACATTGGAAGATATTTTACCTAATTTAGATATAGTTTTCCTTAGTTGATTTATTTCCATTATGCAATTTATTTATCTTTTATCCTTTTAGATATAATTTTAGATATAGATAGGAGATTCTATCCTTGATTAGCAAGGAATAGAAGACTATAAATAAGGCCCTAGGGGCTCAGTTTTATTCATAAAAAAAATTCGGGGAGACAATTAGTTAGTTACATAAAGAGAGATTGTAAGTTGGAGTTTATTTTATGCAATTTAGTTCTTTTCATCAAGCAAATGTCTGTTATTGCAATGAGGCGTGAGTAGTCCACCCACTTCTGGGGCTGGGGTGAGCCCGACGGTGGCCATGTGAGGCGATGCGATAAAGGTCAGATCTTTTTGTGCGATTCATCTTCTATCCCTATGAGCATGATTCTTTTGCGAGAGTTGAAGGTGATCCTTGTTTGTGTTATTGAAGCGAAAGTGATCTTAATGCAACTTGGATTAATTATGTGAAAAAGGGTTAGTAACAATTAGGGTTTATGCGAAAGCCTCTATATGCCTATTTGTTAATAACGAAAGTTATTTGATGGAAAGCATGATCTTTTATGCCTTTGTATGTTACTTTGCATGGTTATCGTTGTGGTGTTGAAACCCTAGTCTTGGAAGTCTTTTATTATATTGATTTATTTCTGTCAAAAATCTGAGTTTTAGTTTCGAATTTGCAATTTATATTTTCTGTCAATTCTTGTCGATCTCGAGTTGGTTGTACTCGATCTCGAGTACGCTTCGTCTAGGTCGAGTTGAGTTCTGTTCTGTTGTCGATTTCTGAAGTTTCTGTCTTGACTTGCCCTTGTCGATCTCGAGTTGACTTGGTCGAGATCGAGTTGCCCTTGCCGGGTTTGCCTGTCTGCTGTGATTTCCGATTTTCTGTTGTCGACTGCTGTGGTCGATCTCGAGTAGCTGTTTGTCGAGATCGACGAGCCCTTTGCTTTAGTTTCTACTTTGCTTTGTCTTTCCTGTTTTGCTTTGTTCTTTGCTTCTGCTTTTATTTCTGTTTCTTTCGTTGTTTCTGTGTTTCTGTCTTTTCTGCTGCTCTGTCTGTGAGAATTTACAGCTACCTGAGAACTGCTGACGTGCTTCCTCGTGGATTCGATCCTGACTATTCTCTTACTACAACGGGAGGAAGTCTTGTATTTATTTGCTGAGACAGGGAAGTCAGTCTGAACTTTATTTCATATTTATTTCATACTTGACCATCCTCCTGCAACAACACTTAGCTCGTTTAAATTTAGTGATTAACTGCGTGAAATATGAAAATTGACAAACAGATTGGAGCTTGGTGCAACCTTTGACCATAAGATTGGCACTTATAGTTGTCAGGATCCAAAATTAAAATGATCTATTTTACTTTTTAGGCCATGAAATACTTTGTTTTAGTATTTCTGTCAGCTGATTGAACTGTTTCAATTTTAGAGGAAGTCAGCATGTAAACTCAACTTGCTATATCCTCTTGATTTTGTGTTATTGTCTTTGAAGGATAAAAGTCTGGGCCTCAGTCAACGGGTGTGGAATCATAGTTGAGGGTGTGGTCAAGATAGTTGTTTCCCTGGTCTATCATAAGGTCCATTATGTTCTTTTGATCAATTGGTTGATTCCGCATATATATCGATTTGGAATCAATTTCAAGCAGTAATTCAGATGCATTTTGTTAATCACATGTCTGCCATTGAGTAAATTTTGGTACCAGTTTATGTTATGAGCCTGTAGTTAATGCACTTAGGTTAATGGTGCACCACTGTCATTGCAGTCTAAGAGAGCAGTTTTGGTGGCCATGTTTGAGTTCAAATGGATTCATAGAGGGTGGGATTGTTTAGTTGTAACTTAACCAGTTCTAAAACCTCTATTAACATCATAAGAAGCTAACAATTATCCAAATAGCTTGAGCTCATTTTTTTGTCTTAAACCGAGTTAATGGTTAGCTATTCTAATTTCTTTTGCTGTATATTCTGTAGTGTAGTTAACACTTGTATGAACTCTTCCTAATTTGGGTTGTACCCTTTTATCTGTCTAATGTCAGATTCATAATTTTAGGATCAGGCGGCACACTATTTCAGTATTTGTTGGAGATGAAAGTGGAATGATAAATCGAATTGCGGGAGTCTTTGCCAGAAGGGGTTATAATATTGAGTCACTCGCTGCTGGGCTTAATAAGGGCAAAGCTCTCTTTACTATTGTCATCTCGGGAACTGAGCATGAGTTCTATGGAGTGTTCAATTGAAAAGAGGCCCAAAGCCAATGGAGATCAGCAAACTGTAATTAATAACACCGATGGTAGTCATGAAAAGCCAGCAGTGACGGTGATGGATAAGGAGAAAGACAAGGATGAGGGTCTTCAACCTGCTGTCATACTTCAACTTGCTGTGTGGTGCTGCCTTATTTCCTCAACCTGCTGTTCGTGGGTCTTCTTATTGCAACCGGCTATCTGATATCATTTAAATTCTATGGAGTGTGAATGTATATTGGGGTGGGCTTGTTATTTGGTAAGATTATTAGCCGTATTGGGCTGGGTTTTTTTTTGAGTTTGTGGTGTACTGATATTCGATTGGGTACGTCATATAAAGTGGTTTTGTTTTGGAGGTTTAGTGGAATTTGGCTTCGTAGCATAGCACATATGTTTATATAATATTTATATAAATATATATGCCTATACTTAAGAAGCCGATATGGGGTAGAAAGTAGTGGGTTTGGCATCTTAACGTTGACTTTGTGGATTTATCATCAATCAAGTTTAATCACAATTTACAACCTTATGTCATGATCAATTGTATGAAAATGTAATAAATATGTCACCACAAGTGATTGAATCAATGACGTGTAATCTCAAACGTGTAATCGGTGAATAAAAGTAGAAACGATGAAAATATATCAATATACAATTGATTAAATTAAAAAAAAAAAAAGTGGCATCAAACGATTTGATTAAAAAAATGGCATCAAATAATTACATTAGAAAAATGACATCAAAACACTACTTTGAAAAAGTTGCATCACATTAAAGAAAAAAAAATGTCATCAAAACACTACTTTGAAAAAATATGGCATCACGGTAAAAAAAAATATCATCAAAAAATTGACATCAAAAAAGTGTCATCGTTGGCTAACAAAAAAAATGACATCAATAGTCAACGTGAACAAAAAATGTCATCACGGTAAAAATATCATCGATGGTCAACGTGACATCACTACTTTGAAAAAATATGGCATCACGGTAAAAGAAAAATCATCAAACATTTGACATAAAAAAATGTCATCAATAGTCAACAGTAAAAAAAAGCATCAATGATCAACGTAACATCACATTAAACAAAAAATGTCATCAAAGTTTGAAAAAAGTGGCATCACATAACATAAAAAACGCTATTTTAAAAAGTGGCATCATATTAAAGAAAAAAAATGTAATTAAAAATTTGGCATCAAAACACTATGAAAAATGGCATCAATTGGTTTTAAAAAAAAATTAATAATAATAATCGAAAAAGTCAACGGTCAACGTTGACCGATTGGGAAGGGTGCTAGGCTACCTATTAAAATTAATTTGGGTGCTAATTATTTAATTAAAGGTTCAAAATAAGCTATTTAGCAAAAACACCCTAGATATAAGGTTGATAAAATAATAAAAATATAACACCATTTTAATTCAGAATATGACACGTAAATAATAAAAAAATAACACCAATTTAATAATGTAAAACATATTTAATTTGTCAACAATAAAAGAAAAATAGAAATTGATAATGAGACGTGTACATTGAAAAATTGGATGGGTTAAGCTTATCATATGTGGTCTACCTCTTATATTTATCTAAGGGAGTTTATACGTCCGAACTAAAGATATTTTTTTATTTTTGAAACGATTTAAAGTTGATATTATAATATTAGGATGAAAGCATTATTCTTGGTTTATTATTAATAAACGAATAAACGAATATAGTTATGTAAAAAAACTTATCTTTTTAGATCACTTATTAATTAAATTTTATTCAAATTAATTTTTTTTCAATTAATTAATATAATATAACAATATAGGCTGATGATAAGATTTTTTAGATTAAACGAGATTATTTTTGCTTGCGTGACATTTTCTGGATTAAAGTGGTATTATATTTTTCGCTCGCATCAATTAATAAGTCAATATGTAAGAAACTTATCTTTTTTAGATTAATAATCTATCTAATATTTGGTAAAAATTGAATATATATAATCAGTTGATAAGCAATCGAATGGGTTTAGTTTAAACCATTAAATCCATTACAAGCACATACGTATGTTTCAAAATTTTATAAAAAACTCATATCCAGTGAAGATTGTGAAGATATATATTAAGAGGCCAAAATATTTTAATTTAGTTAAATTGATAAGAGATGTTGTGATAGAGTTAGTATACGTAACTAAACAGTATAAACTAACCCAATTTTATATTTATATAAATTTTGTGAACTGTTTGGAGTCTAAATATATTTTTTTACTTTATATATACTTAATAAAATTATTTATAAAATCAATATTATAAATAACAATTAACAACCATAATTATCTACATCAATTAATAAACCAATATATATCCAACCTGATATCTTAATAATTAGTTGAAAAAACCTTATCGTTTTATATCGAATAATCTATCCAATATAACATTATATCTTAATTATTATTTTTTATATAAATATTCAACTTTATATCTTAATTAGATAGAAGACTTATCGTTTTAGATAAATCTATCTAATATTATTCACACCCACACAATATTAGTTCGCAACGTACCTAATTAGAATGGATTGCTAAATAATAATTCAGTCATTCAAGTTTATGTCAATTTGGTTTTTGAATCTAATATTTTAATACAATTAATATAATAAACTATATTTTATTAACAAAACGCGCAACCGCGCTGGTACCGATACTAGTTTAATATAAATACATTTTATTTTTCCTAAAAATATATTTTTCTAAAATGTTATAATATATAGTTTACGAAAAATAAAATAAATCATAATTATAAATCTATCTCTATTGTGAAAAAAATATACAACTTTGTCTTAAAATCATATAATTAAAGGCTAACTTATTTATAAGAAAGTAAACTAAAATATCTTGAAATAATATAAAACTTTACATACATTTAATTTCAAGAGTCTTTTTACTAAATTCAAAATACAAGAACTTTTTTTTTTTTTTAAAATCACTTAAAACGAAATTCCAAAAATAATTTAGGGTATTTATGGAGGTTGAGACTGCTCACAATACGCCTAAACATAAGTTTATTCTTTGGCTAGCGGTGTTGGGTAAGTTGTCCACCTTTGATCGCTTATTTTTCCTTGATATCTATCACTCATGTAGACTTTGTGACGAGGAGCTTGAGATTCATGAGCTTCTATTTTTTTTATTGACTCTATGCCAAAGATATTTAGAGGATTGTAAGGAGACGATTCAGGATTCCATCGGTGGTCAACACCATCCCTAGAGGTCTGAGATGGTTGAGATGATTCGCCAAGGGGCAGGGATGCCTTGCCCGTGCTCGAAGATATTTATTATCGGCCATTGTCTACTACTTGTGGCTAGAGCTGGCAAAGGGGCCTGATCGGGTCGAGTTTGGATCGGGTCATTGGCGAGTCAGGTCAACTCGGATAAAATCTGTGGTCGAGTACTGGTTGGGTCAGGTTCAGGTCGGGTTCGATCAAAATGAGTTTTAGATTGGTCGGGTTTCGGGTTAAAGCGGATCATGCCCATGGGTTCGGGTCGAAGTGGGTCGGGTTTTTTCAGGTTTGGAGTCAAGAGACGAGTCGGTCTCGTCCATATTTCGAATCAAAATGGGTATATTTTGTTTGGGTTTTGGGTCGAATAAGATTCGTCCCGTTTAGATAATTAGGTTGATTTTGACTCGGTTGATTACTTAAATATGTAATTTATGTAAAATAAATTATTTGAGTAATTTATTTTTGATTTAGGTAAAATACTTGAATATGTAAAATGAATGATTTGGTGTTCGAACCATTCAGTAATTAAAATTTGGGTTGAATAATATTTTTATTCCGAAAAATTGGGTTGAATTGAAAGTTGAACACTTGCAAATTGGGGAACTTGGGTTGAAAGATTGGATTGAAAGTTGAGCCTGACCCATTTGGAAGAATATGTAAAGTAAGATGGTATGGGCCAACAACCACCACAGCCCATTTCATGAATATGTAAAAGTAAAATGATTTCTATTTTGTTGGTCATATTTATCTATATCTATATCTATATCTATATCTATGTATATATAATATATAATATCTATATAAAATACTAAAACAGAGGTCGCTGAAGCGACCTCGTGGCCACGGAATTTTCTGGATTAAACGGGATTATTTTTGCCTACGTGGCATTTTCTGGATTAAAGCGATATTATATTTCTGAGCCACACCAATTAATAATCCAATATAGTTAGCTAAAAACTTATCTTTTTACATAATTTATTCAATATAACCTTATACCTTATATTTTAATTAGATTATGTGATTAAGATATTTATCCGTTTAACAAATACTATCTATCCACACACACGTGTGTACGTATGTATATGTTAAGTGGTTAGTATAAGATCAAATTACATAAATCATAAAAAACACTAAAATTATATAATATTTAGTCAATTATTCTACCTTTTAGATCAAATTGAATATAATATATTTATATATGATTTTATTTTTGTGAGACACGTCAAATAATAATCTAAGATAATATTTTACTATAACTAATAATATAATAAAATATAATTTATTTACAAAACGTACAAACGCGTGGGTAACGACCTTTGGTGCGATCTCGCGTCCATGAGATTTTCTGGATTAAAACGGAATTTTTTTTGCTTATGTGTCATTTTCTAAATTATAGTGGTATTATATATTTTTGGGTCACATCAATTAATAATTCGATATAGTTAGGTAAAAAAATGATCTGATCAAATAATCTATTCAATATAACCTCATATCTTAATTATTTTTTAAAAAATATTCAGCCTTACAGAAATTTTATCATTTTAGATAAATCTATCTAATATATATGTGTGTGTGTGTGTGCGCGCGCGCGCGTGCGCTTCATGCCGACAAGTTTTTTGTAGATAAATCTATCAAATATATATGTTTTAGAAGAAGAAAATCTATCAAATATATACGTATGCTCCATCAATTAGATTTTTTTTAGCTAATGTTTAGATTGCAAGTGTACTATTAAAATATGGAGTGGTAAAATTTTTTTTGGTGTGCTTCAATGCCGGCAAATTAATAAGCCAATTCAATGGTTTAAACAATAAAATCTTATTATCAATATATATATGTTATATTATTCATCTTTCATAAAAGTATTAACATCATATATTAACTATAGTTTGTTATAGATGAGTTTGTTACATTTTGTTATCTTGATGAATAAATATTCACGTACAGCACATACTCTAAATTTTATAATTCCTGGCTTCTTTCAATTTTAACAAATGATCAATTATATTTAATCATTAATTTAATATTGTAGCTCAGCTAATAAATTTTATCATATATATTTTCTAAAAGATGTTCATCCAAATTACGGAGTATGATTTCGAACAAGCTACAAAATTTGAGTCGTAAAGTTTTGGAAGATTTTCCCCTTGAATAAAATGTTTCATAAAAGATAAATATTATACTTGATTTAATAAATATTTTATTTGCATAATTAAAAGATAAATATTGTAATAAATAAAATAATAAATTTATTTGAGCAATAATTTTTTGAAGATACAAAATTTTATTTACCAAAATCACATGTATGTGTTCACCCTAATTGCATCGACAATAACTTAAATAAATAGTTTAATTAATAATCATTTTATATTCAATAAGATAAATTTCGTCTCATAATTTGTATATTGATTTGAACTAAACATACTCTTAATTTAGTTTATGGTTATTAAGAGATTCAAAGATATCAACCAAATTATTATAACCTTTATTTTTTTTTAAAAAAAATTAAATATTTGTTTGTTTATTAAAAAACCGCACAACGGGCGGGTACCGAATACTAGTAATATACTAAAACAGAGGTCGTTGGCGCGACCTCACGGCCGTGGAATTTTCTGGATTAAAGCGGGATTATTTTCACCTGCGTGGCATTTTCTGAATTAAAGCGGTATTATATTTCTGGGCCACACCAATTAATAATCCAATATAGTTAGCTAAAAATTTATCCTTTTACATAATATATTCAATATAACCTTATAGCTTATATTTTAATTAGATTATGTGATTGCAATATTTATCCGTTTAACAAAATATTTTTAACAAATGCATGCATATCATGAATGTTGCAAATTAAAAGGTAGAATGACTCATACTCCGTAGATGAAGATGTAAGCAATATAGTTAGATAAAAAAACTTATCTTACTAAGTCAAATAATCTATCTAATATAACCTTATATCTTAATTAGTTTTTTTTTTAAATATTCAACTTTATATAGATTAGGTAGAAAACTTATCTTTCTTAAAATTTTAATGACAAAATAGTTTTCCTTGAAATATTTTATTTTCAAAAGATGGATAAGGTAACTACTATGAAATTTTCTGGATTAGAACGGGATTATTTTTGCTTACATGTCATATTTTGAATTAAATTGATCTTATATTTTTGGGTCACATACCTAATAATCTATTTTAATTAGATAAATATTCCTAATTGAAAACACGGCTAGAGAGAAATTAGATAACTATTTATATAAATATCTTATAACAAAATTCAACAATTGGATAGAAAATAACAATAAAAGTAACATATGTGTTACAAAAATCACGTTAAATATCTTCCATGTAAACTAAACTAATTAATTGATCATTAAAGGTAAAATAATGAACAATGTGTAGAATTTTCCACAAAGATATTGCAACACGCCTTACATGATGCTGCGTAGTATATCTAAATTCTAAAATTATACGAGAACATATTAACAAAATATTGTAAAATTATATCAATTATTTATTAAACTAATAACATTCAAGGTGATGAAAATATAAAATAAAATTTAATATAGATATAAATAATCCATTCTACAAAAAATATAGATATAAATAAAGTAAAAGCTATCAAATAATTAATTTCGATATAAATAATTTTTCACCCTAAAATAATCTATATATAAATAAAATACCTATCGAATATTTATCTATTAATATTTTTGGTAAGGATGACTATGAAATAATATTGATTTATATTTTTATCAATCACTCAATTAACTAAAATATTGATAGATAGATTATGACTTATGAATTATGATAACTTTCTATACTAAGAAGTGTTTACAAATAATCTTTATATATTACATAGAAATAAAGATCTTTAGAAAGAAAGAAAGAAATGAAGAAGGAAATGTAATTTTAAATTAGTGTAATCTTTTTAATACACCTGCTTAATTTTAAAAACACATTTTATTTATACATGTCATCCATAGTATGATGATATATCTTTTCATTCTTCAAGTTGTTACGAAGTGAGTCGTTAATGTAATTAATGTCAATTGGTAAGTTTATTGAGTAATATATATATATATATATATATAATTGTGATATTTTCTAATTTATGAAACTTTTTTAATAAATAATAAAGTAAATAGGGTACTAAGTTTTTTTGACATACACATACAAATAGATTTTAAACCTTTTTTTAAACAAGAAAACATGCATAATTAATTAAGAAGCAAACATATAGTCAAGCCTTACTAGCTTAACGGGTAAGGATGACATGTAGTAACCAATAGGTCACGAGTTCGAATCCTCCCTCCCCTAATATTGTAATAGCCTAAGTGCCTACTTTTGAACCAAAAAAAAAAGAAACAAACATATATTTACATTAAAACGTAATTGAAAATTATATATTTGCCTTATATGGAATATTAATTTAATGGTTTATATAATATAATAAAATTTATTAAGAAACCGCACAACGAGCGGGCACCGAATACTAGTGATATTTATTTTGTCGGCCCCTTTGTAATTTTGTGAATAATATTAATTTAAAAAAAATTAAATTTGTTATTTAAATAATCATTTATATATAGAAAAAAAATTAATATGGATATAAATAAATTATTCCACCAAAACATAATATATATATATATATATATATATATATATATATATATATATATATATATATATATATATATATATATTATGTTGTGCACAAATATTATTCGGTGAAATGTGAAACATTATTCGGTGAAATTTTAAGCATTATTCGGTGAAATGTGAAACATTCTACCGAACACTGTTATGTTTTTTTTTTCCGTTCAGTTCAGATGAAAACGTCCCAATTCCACTGAATAATTTATAACATTCTACCGAATAATGTTTAGTTTTTTTATTTATCCATTTCAAATAAAAGAAACCCCAATTACCTAAACAATAGTTACAATTTATATGGAATGCCTCAAATTTCACCAAATAATGTTTCACATTCCCCTAAAAAATACTCACATTTCACCGAATAATGCTTCAAATTTCACTGAATAATGTTTCAGATTTCACCGAATAATAAGCCTTGTGCACAAGTTACCCATTCTTTATATATATATATATATATATATATATAGGTAAAGGTTCAAATGAAAATGGGGCTTAAGATGAAAATCCCTCTTAAAGTGAAAATAGTCTAATTTGGATGTAAATGGGCCTAATTTAAAAGTAAATGGGCATAATTAAATGATTAATGAATAAATGGGCCTAATTTTGGTGTAAATGGGCCTAATTTTACGAGTAAATGGGAAAATGGTTAAATGACCCTAATTATCGGGTAAATTTCACACGCCTCCCCCAAATTTTCCATTCATACGAATATTGCCCTTATTTCAATTATGAAAATTACAGATTTTATCCCGTAATTTTTATTTGAAATAATATTGTTAGGTGCAACTATAATATTAAAAAAATACAACAAGAATGTTACGTCACAGTTTTTGTCTTTATTTTAAAAAGGGAAAAAGATGAGATTACAAAATATAAAGTGAACAAATAATACAATAAATGTTATTATTAATAAATGTGCATTTTCATAATGTGTCATACCAAAAATTTTCTTTATGGACCGCTATTTTATGACAGTTTTGTACTTTAATGCAACATGTGCCATTAAAAGCCTATTAGCTCAAAAAATGGTATAGTGATGTGCCCATGCACAAAGGTTCGAGTTCAAAATCTCGCATAAGCTATTTATGGTTGTTTTTTTTTTGTGTTCCCGTTCATGAATAAGATTATAAAGTGCAATAATAAAATGATAATATGCACAAATAAGATGATATAATGCATATATAACATTATATTGTGCAAATATAACTTTAAGTTGTGCAAATATAACACTATGTTTTGCAAATGTAACATTGTATTGTGCATATTTAATAATATAATGTTACGTTGTGCACATATAATATTATGTTGTGCGAATATAACATTATATTGTGCAAATATAACTTTAAGGTGTGCAAATATAACACTATGTTTTGCAAATGTAACATTATGTTGTGCATATCTAATAATATAATGTTACGTTGTGCACATATAATATTATGTTGTGCGAATGTAACATTATATTATGCAAAATATAACTTTAAGTTGTGCAAATATAACACTATGTTTTGCAAATGTAACATTATGTTGTGCATATCTAATAATACAATTGTGCAAAAGTAAGATAGGATTGTGCAAAAGTAGTATACAATTGTGCATAACTAAGATTATAATGTGTATGATTAACGATTTGCGATTGTTGCGCTCTTGTCTATTATGTAACCTATGTGGGATTTGAACCCACGTCTTTGTGCAAACGCACATTGCTCTACCAATTGAGCTAATAGGCTAAATTATGATTTTCATGCTAAAATAGAAGAACCTAATCGACCTAAAGCATATCGCAACAAAATTCTAAAATCCAATTAGCTCATGATTCACAACCAATTTGACAATGCTATGAACATGAAATTAGCTCCAAATCAACCCAACATCACAACCATATAATCAATTTCAATCAATTTGGATGTTGGCAAAAAAAACCCAAATTCTAAAATATATCGCAATAAAATTCTAAAATCTAATTAGATTATGATCCATAAACAATTTGACAATGCTATGAACATGAAATTAGCTCCAAATCAACCCAACAACACAACCATATCATCAATTTCAGTCAATTTTGCTTTTGCCAAAAAGCCCCAAATTCTAAAACATATCGCAATATAAAATTCTAAAATTCAATTAGCTCATGATCCATAAACAATTTAACAATGATATGAACATGAAATTAGCTCAAAATCAACCCAACAACACAACCATATCATCAATCAATTTGGCTTTTGGCAAAAAGCCCCAAATTCCGCTCTAGATCAAACCCTAGATTTTCAATCTCAACCTAAATCAAGCTATGTGCCATTTACAACCACTATCAGAGCATCAGACAAATACAGGAACGAGATAGGGATAGAGAGAAGACAATACATACCGTGCTTCCAGATCGATCTTTAGCATCAATCTCAGCTCCACTCATTGGCGGCGATTGGCGGCGTACATGGCGCTCCGAGAGAAGCTCCGCCTCGGATTCAGGACCTGAATCAATGCGCTCCTGGACCTGATCGATGCACTCCTGGACCTGAATCGGACGGAGGAGGCCGGATCTCTCCATGGATGATCTCTCCGAGAAGCTCCGCCTCAGATTCAGCGAGAATAGTGAGATCCGCGCAGTGCTGGCTGTGGCTGGTGGTCGGCAGGAGTGCGGGGTGGTGGCGCAAGTGCAGTGGCGGTGGTGACAGATCCGGAGAGGAGAGCAACAAGAAAACGACGAGAGAGATAGCGGTCCAGGCTGTGGCTGGTGTTCGGTCCAGGAGTGCGGGATGGTGGCGCAGGTGCAATGGCGGTCGGCAGCAGTGCGGGAAGGACGTCGCCCGGAGAAGAGAACGGCGAGAGATCCGATGGCCATGGGAGAGGGCGGTGAAGAGAGACGGATCTGATTTTTTCACTTTAAGAGAAATTTTCATCTTAAGCCCCTTTTTCACTTTAACCTCACTATATATATATATATATATATATATATATATATATATATATATATGCAAAGGTTCAAATTAAAATTGTCATAGGACGTAAAATGCTTAAGGTGCATAATTCTCTTAATGAGTCTAATTATAATTAAATGTGCCTAATTTTTATAAGTAAATTGCTAATGGGCGTAAATGAGTCTAATTTAATTAGTAAAAACTGTCAACCTCATGTGCCCCTTGCCCCATGCGTGCCCCCCTCCCCCCCACACTGTGCCCCCTCCCGGGTAAGGTTTTTTTTTTACCCGCATTTTTTTTTTCGTGTCAGCACTTTCTGTTGTACAAATATAACTTGATATTGTGCACATATAACATTATGTTGTGCAAATATAACTTTAAGTTGTGCAAATATAATATTTTGTTGTATGTTTATAAACTACAGAACTTAATTTATTATATTGAGATAAGAGCGTGTTTGGGAAGAAAGGGAAAATATGGGTGAAAAATTGTAATTTTCTCTTCCCCTTCCTCATTCCCTTCCTCACATTCACATCGACATTTTGCAGAGAGATTTTTTTGCCACCGCCGGTGTAAGCTTCTTCAGTCGAAGGTGCCATGGCTTCTTCCGGAGAGAGACGCGATAGCGAGAGAGACAGGGGGAGACGCATGTGTTCATTGAAACCCGAGATTGGAGATCGGTCGAATGATGCAAGTTCCAATTGGGGAGTCTAGGGTTTTAGAGAGGATGATTAGGCTTAGGAATGTGCTTGGGGGTGGGATTTGAAGTGAGATTCTAGGGCAAGGATCTCTATGGCTCGGAACTTGGGCTCCGACATCGGCGATTGCAGGGGAGGGTGGCTCCGACATCGACGATTTGCAGGGGAGTATGGAAGGGATGCTGTCGGATCCCCGTGAGTTTCTGCTTGAGCAGCAGTCCCGCTCAGGCACGAGGAGGAAGAATCCTGCGGCGAGCCTTCGAAAGCGAGAGGGAGGCGTCGACTCCGGCGAGAGGAAAATGTACAGGAAGAGGAAGTGAGCAGGTCTGAAGTATGAACATGGGAGGACGAAATTGAGCCTAATTGGGCCTTTTTTTTTATAGGTTAAATCGGGTCATTTTTTAAATGAAGCTCGTGTCTCCCTAGAATGGTACACTTTAAACATTTTACACCCTACGATAATTTTACATTTTTTTTATTAGATAAAAATTCCATTTCGAACAAGCCTGAAACTTGATAGATCGACAAATCGGCAGATGAACTAAACGTCAACAAACAACAAACTAAACACACAAATTAACATAGATGAAAGAAACAACTCTAAGAATACATATAAGCCGTCAGCCAACGGAGGAGTCGAGGGAGATCTAAGGTGAGCCACGAATGCCAAGAACACGGGAGAGTGCGACGACTCAAACGGCGTCTCGACGCCGAGAAGGCAGAGAACAGTAACCCACCACCGGAAAGGACTAAACCTAGGGAAATGCGAACCACCGACGTTGCCCCCACCTAGATGAGGGATCTTCGAAGACCACGAACACAATCATGATCCTCTCGATCATACAGGATGCCCAATACTACAACCCAACTCGTAACTAAACACAACCACGCCAAAGCAACGACTCGACGGCAAAAGAGGGAACAACTACATGCCAAAAAGGGAAGAATTAAACATCAGACGAAAAAATGTGTGCAAACTCTCAGGACCAAATTGAAAGTCCGAGAATGAATTATTTAAACTAATAATACACAAATTAATTTCCAGATCCTATCGGGATTTTGATCCAACCCTTTCAGAATTTTTGTCAAACCCTTTCACGATTTAAATTAGGCCCTTTCGGGTGGGTTTGTAAAATATATATTTATATATAAAGGAAAAAATATATATAAATATATAAATTGTAAACAAAGAAATAATATATATTCACAAGCTCTCAATTTTATTGAATTAGGCCAAAACCCGAGAGAACATCCTTGGGCCCGAAGGACCAAAATCATGGCCCAAAGAGGAGGACGAGTAACACCACCAGCACAGGCGCACGAAGTAGGAGGACGAGTAGGCGAGGCAAGACGGTGACAAGGGAGGAGAAGTGGAGAAGGAGAGGGAGGCAGAACGGCTCGCCCAAACCAACCCACCACCACAGATCCCCCAGCCACAGCCCGGATAGGCAATCGGACACGGCCGACGAGAAGCGGAAGACAGCCGTGAACGAATTTGATCCAGAAACAAAGGGTTTACAGGGGGCTGGGAAGACGACGGTGAACGACGCCGGCGAGAGGGGAATCGGCGGCTAGGGAGGGGAACCCGAATAGGGGGGGTTAGCGGGGAGCGATTAGACCGAGGAAGAAGACCCAAAGCGATTGGGAGGGGAAGAAAGGCTGATCGAAACGATGGGACACCCAACACAAATTGAGGACCTCCGGGCAATCAGAAAAGAAATACACGGACCATATCCAAACCACCCAAGTCGGAAAAACCCGAGCAGACTCCGTAGAGGGAGGAGGAGGAGGAAGAGGTGAGGCGAAAAGGTGAATGGCACGACAGAAAGTACTAATTATAGAAGTGATTGAGCGGCCCGATGACGAGGGATTTGCGAAGGTTTGAGCCCCAAATACAAGGATTTTGTTTCTCCGAAGAAAGGGTTTTACATTTTAACTCTCCTATATATATATATATATATAGGATGTCAGTCTACATGTGCATCTGCTGCTGGAAATTCTATAGCAGTGGAAGTTGAATCTGAGAGAAAAATTCAAGAAGATTTTGATGAAGAAATGTAAGAAAAAGATGTTGCAGACCAAGCATGAGCTTGAGTTGAAATAAAAAAGCATTTAACATTTAAGCATTACAATGTTGATGTTGAATAACTATTTTAAGTCGGATTGGATCCGGTCGGGTTGAGAGTCGGCTCGGATTTGTCTATGTTCGGGTCTATTTTGAGTCGGTTCGAGTTACAGATGATTCTTGATTTTCAAGTTTCGATTGGGTCTCGGGTCGAGTGAGTCGATCGGGTTTCTCGGGTCGGGTCAGATTTTACCAGATCTACTTGTGGCATGCCCAAAATGCCAGGATATTTGATAATAACCTCATACCTAATGATGTGGTGGCAAGATTGATTCCGACTCATGTATTATGCTTATTGCATGATATTTTCCCTTTAGGCCCTGTTCAGACCATTTTGGGACACTAATTTGCGATGCACTTGCGTGTGATTGATTTCTATTGCTCTTGTACTTGCAAAAGGCTTGTGTGCTTCTTTGGGGTACCTATTATTACATTAGTTTTTTTTTATTAGGAAAAAATTTGAGGTCATGCGTACATGAACCTCGAAGGCCGACAAGTCGGCACACGGATAACCGTCTTACACAAACATAAAATACAAAGAAGGTGCAAAATACAGGCAACAACACTCTACAAACGGGAAACTAGACACAACTAAACCAAACGAGACGAGGACGTAGACGATGAACGAAGCCAAGCACTACCTAGAAGCAGCACCGCAGGCCAGCGGTACATCAGAAGTCACCTGTGTGCAGTGAAGACGAACCTCCAAGGAAATAGTCTTCCGGACAAAAGGAGACACCTCGATACACACTACCACGACCCCAGCCTGTCCCGACTCCGAACAACCAGAACCCCATCAATTGGAGAAGAAAGTCCAGTCACACCAAGCGTAAAGCCCACACCGCCTGAAACGAACGGACCGTAAACCCCAAAGGGGATATAGCAAACCTATACGGGATTTAAAATTATAGGTTATTTATTAATATTGTTTATTCTATTTCTTTTACATTTTTATTTAATCCTTATCCCGTTGGGCCAGCTTAGGGCCCAAGGCAAAAGCCTTAGGCCCAACGAAATAACAATCGGGCCCGGAGCCATGGGCACCCTACCACCAATCGGGCCCAAGGCACACCCGAAATCAGGAAGAAAGAAACGAGATCAAGCAACCGGGGAGGGCAAGTGCTACACCGCCGGCGACCAAGGTTGCAATCGCCGGCGAACCAGGCCGAAAAATCAAATCGGCGGGCCATCGCAAAAGGAAAGGGTGAAAGAACCCGATAGGAGGGCGATGAGACGCATCGACAACAAATCGAGGACGCCCGGGACGACAGCTACCGAGGACGAGCAGGATGACCCGGCGGCGAAGGAGATCTGAGTATGGTGGCAACCCGCACGACGGCGGAGAGTGAGGCGAGGAGACATCCCACTCGTTGGCGATGAGCAAGGCATGCGGACTATGACACAACCATTGGAAGGGAGCGGGATGAGGGACAATGGGGAGGGAGAAATTGAGGACCAAGAAAGCCAAATCCGGCCACCAAGGCACCACCCCAACCGCACACATCCCCCAGACCGCACGTAGAAGGCAAGATCGACACCCCCACTCGGGATGGGAACGATCCAAAACAAAGGACTGAGCGAGAGAGGATTTCACAGATCTGGCAAACAGAAGCCAAAAGTAACGATTAAGGGATTCGACAACCAGATCCGGCATCGAGAGTTGTAGAAGGAAAGGTAACGACACCCCGGAGGGTGTGGGTTTTGGCTCCCGAAGGAGATTTGGCCTCCCGGAGGAGATTTATGGGCTCGGCAGCCAGAACCAACGACAAGGAGAGAATGCCGATATGCTAGGAGACTCCCGGAGGAGGGGTGATTCTCCCGGAGGAGGGGTACTTCTCCCTTAGAAAAGAGAGTGTTTTGTCATACCTATTATTACATTAGTTTATTGTACTTAGCCCTCTATGGACCTATTATATCTATAAATTTACATATCGACCCCCATCTAGGGGTGGTTTCATTTCAGATATCATCTATGAATCAACAATGAATTCATTTCAACAACGTATCTGAAATGAATTCATTTCAGATATCATCATCATCTCGTTCTTCAAACAAAACTATTGAGATTTGTAATTCTATCTTTGATTCATTTGAACATGATCAAAACGTGTTATTTCGTATCTATGTCAATAACAAGAAATGGTTATGAAGAGAGTAATGCGGATCTACCAGAATATTAGATATGACCATGATTCAATAGTTGTTAGTTTCATTTTGTACTTGTTTTTTTGTTCCTTTGTACTTTAAGCAACATACTGTAATTTTTATTTTTTATTTTTTATTATAATTTTGATGAATCTATAATAAAAAAAGATTAATGTCATTTTCTAAAAATATTATTTATGCAATAATAATTCTAATATGTCAAATATTATAGTCATATTGAATAACTCTTGAATATCTTTACAATACTACAACTTTTATTTTTAATTAAAATCATAACTATATCATATATAGATTTATAATTGTATTATTTATAGATTTATATAAATATTAAACAATTAAAAATAAATAAATAAAGGAAACTTTTGTTTGGTGCCCCTAGGTTTTATTTTGCCCGGATGGTGCCCTTGAGTTTTGTCAAAAGTCCGCCTCATGCACGAAACTCATATTTCCACTTTTTTAAATGAAAAAACGACCCACCATTTTCATTTATTTCACAAGACCCCCTTTATTTTTGACAATGAATAAAATTATCAATTATTTAACTAAATCCAACATAAAAGTGAAAAAAAAACACCTTATATATTTTTTTTTCAATAAAATCACACATAATTTCCAAAATTTTAGCAAAAACTCACCCATTGTTACAAAAATATTTAGAAGAAAATCAATCATTATTTTTAACATTACACAAAAGATTCATTATTTTTAATATTTGCAAAAACAAATCTCATTATTTGTCAAACATTGTACATACATAACATACCACCCATTATTTATAAAAACTTTGCATCAATCTGACAATGCCATAGAAAATAGACTATAAAATAGACACGAATATGATCTCATAAATGGGTCGCCCAATGCAAAAGGATATCCGGTCCCACCATTAGATCCATCGCGAGTAAGGGTCCTGATCAAAACCAAATAACTGGACCTAGCGTCCCCAAGAACTTTGACCCCGGTTTCCCTCGTGACCTGAACCCTCCGGGATCCTAGCAAGCAACTCGCTGGCTCAAGCAACTCACCTCTAAATAGCTCCACGTGTGTTGCCTATGCCCCTAAGCATGTGGGCATGCGTTACTTGTGTCCTATATAGAACCACGAGATTGTCAGCCAACAACTCGCTTGGTTTCCCTATAAATAACCCCATCCGACCCCAAATGAGGGGATCCGATTTCAAGAGAAGAAAAGCAGAAGAGCTCTGATCATCCCCCGGACATAAAACCTCCGAAGTTGAGTTCTCAAGACCTGTGATCGGAGAAGAATGTTTGATAATGCACATTTCTAATGGGCATTATAGGATAATTTAGTTGCATTTACATTGTAGAATATGCATGTTTTAGTGTTAAATTAGATTAAACTCTTTTTGTGGAAAAGTTTAGAATCTACGCTATTTCGGTTGAATTGTGCAGAATCGTAGATCCGACATGGTGGAAAGCAAGGGAAAGCTGTTAAACATGGCCAAGTGAAGTCAAGAAATCAAGCTAAGAAGAGAAAGAAAGGAGGAAAGAAAGAACGAGGGATGAATAATGAAGAATCAAGCTTCTGGGCATCAGTCGCTGCCAGCGAATGCTCCGATTGCTGCCAGCGAGTGGAACAAGAAGCCTGGAGCCTAGCAAGCGACGAAGGAGAGCCAGCGAGGGAGCCAGCGAGAGAAGAAGAGGCCAGCGAGAGAGGAAGCTGCCCAGCAAAGCGAGCAAGCCAACACAGTCTGCTGCTAGAGGGATTTGTTGTGAGCTGAATCTGTCATGTTTTACAGTAACTTTTACATCGTTTTCTGCATACATTACATACATTTGGGTTAGATAGTACAGAATCTATGTAGTTTATGTTTATTTGCCAAATTATGGAATCTACACCAGTTTCTGTTTAAATTCGCAGAATTCGGGGTGTTTTACAGCAATTCTAAGGAAGGTCAGAAAAGCTCGGAAAACCACTACAGAAGTCCAAGGTCAAAGAAGCAGCGGAACCAGTCGAATCAAGTTGAGAGCCCAGGTTACTCGATCTCGAGTGAACCTTACTCGATCTAGACGAACATGTCCGAGCACAGGCCTTGTCGACTAGGAGCAGTGTCGAGAGCCAGACCAACCCAGCTCCGGAGCCCTACTCGATCTCGAGGACCACCTAGTAGAGATCGACGAAGCCTAGACGCCACACCCGGAGTCGACAAGAAGAGAAGCTGATCGAGAAGCCGAGGACGAAGGCACTGAGCAACCCTACTCGATGTCGATGAGACCTTGTCGAGATCGAGGAGCCACCATGCCCTAGTCCGAGTCCATGCCGAGGAGGAGTCCTCGACATCACCAGAGAGCCGTCTTCGAGTACACCTCTACTCGATCTCGAGGAACCCTAGTCGAGATCGACGACGCCCAGGAGCCCAGATCCGAGCCATGTCGAGTGGAGCCACCCGAGAACACCAGTCGACGACGAATCCTAGTCGATGTCGACGAGCCCTTGTCGATGTCGAGTAGACCAGCTTCTGGAAACGCGTCGCCGTGAGCAGTCCGAGTCGAACTGGAGTTACTTGGATCCGAAGGAAGTCGAGAAGGCCGAGATTCTATCCAAATGTATCAAGTTCTATCCATGGAAGGGGAATTTATCAACATGAAGAGACTTACCTAGTTTAGATTTATCTTTTCCATTTTAGATTTAATTTCTTTATCGCTTTTATTTATCATTAAGCCTTTTTAGATATAATTTTAGATAGAGATAGAAGATTCTATCCTTGATTAGCAAGGGTTAGAAGGATATAAATAAATCCCTAGGGGCTGGTTTTTCATTCATTCCAACACAAGACAATTTTAGGGAGAGAGAAGTAGTTCCACAGAAAAGTTTTAGGAGTTCTAAGGTTTTTAGGGTTTTGGCATTCTGCAAAAGTGGATTGCAGAGATTGTAAAGGCTTTGAATATAGTTTAATGCAAGTTTCTTTTTATACATCAATGTCTGCAATTGCAATGAGGCGTGAGTAGTCCACCCACTTCTGGGGCTGGGGTGAGCCCGATGGTGGCCATGTGAGGAGATACAGTAAAGGTCAGATCTTTTTATGCAATTTGTCTTCTATCCCTATGAGCATGATTCTTTTGCGAGAGTTGAAGGTGATCCTTGTTTGTATTATTGAAGCGAAAGTGATCTTAATGCAACTTGGATTAATTATGTGAAAAGGGTTAGTAACAATTAGGGTTTATGCGAAAGCCTCTATATGCCTATTTGTTAGTAACGAAAGTTATTTTGATGGAAAGCATGATCTTTTATGCCTTTATGTGTTACTTTGCATGGTTATCGTTGTGGTGTTGATACCCTGGCCTTGGAAGTCTTTTATTATATTGATTTATTTCTGTCGAAAATCTGAGTTCTGTGTTCGAATTTGCAATTTAAGTTTTCTAAATTTTCTAGTCGATACAGAGGAGCAGTTTGTCGATATCGAGTAGGACCATAGTCGATATCGAGTTGGCTTTAGTCTATGTCGAGTTGAGTTTCTGCTTCTGTCGTCGAGTTAAAATTTTCTGTTTTTACTGAGTTTTGTCGATCTCGAGTTACTGCTTGTCGAGATCGAGTAAGCTTCTGCCTTGCTTTGTTCTTTACTTTCGTTTGCTTTTATTTCTGCCTTCATTTGCTTTTCTGTCTATGTTTCTTTTTTTTGTCTTCTGTTTGCTTGTCTGTGAGAATCTGTTGCTACCTAAGAACTGCTGACGTGCTTCCTCATGGATTCGATCCTGACAACCTTCTACTACAACGGGAGGAAGTCTTGTATTTATTTGCTGAGACAGGGAAGTCAGTCTGATTTTTATTTTATATTTATTTCATACTTGACCATCCTCCTGCAACAACAAATTGGCGCCGTTGCCGGGGAAGCTATCATTCGCGCCTTAGGTACTTGAATCTCACGTCTACTTTGAGTTACTTTTCAGGTGTATGCGACGTTCTGGTCTACCACCCGAGTTTGACAGCTTAGACGAACCAGAGCGTTACCTACATATCCACTCTAAACTCAAAAGGATCATGGCGGCCGCTGAAACACAAGAACAGCTGATTGCCAGGCTTACAAGGGAGCTAGCCGCAAAGGATACCACTATAGCCAATGAAAGGGCAGCGAGGGAACAAGAAGCTGAGCGCGCAAGGCAAGCAGAAGCTGAGCTTGCCCAATATCCAACTACTGCTGAGGATTATATGCATCCAACCCTCGTCGTGCCTGAATCGGCGATTCTTATCCTTGAAAACTCTTTTGAAATTCGCACTCAATTTCTTATAGAGCTTAAAAATAATGTCTTTTTTGGTAGATTTAATGAGTGTCCTCTTGAACATATTATGAAATTTTCTGACATGTGCCGTACTCTTGCTGAAGGTACAACTTTGGAATATGTCAAGATGAAGTCTTTCCGCTGGTCGCTGGCTGGACCTGCACTAACGTGGCTTGAAGGGCTGAAACCAAGATCCCTGACAACATGGGCCCAAGTAGAGCAAGAGTTTCTGAACAAATTCTTCCCACCCGCCAAAACAGCACATCTCCGCCAGAAAATCACCGCCTTCAAACAGAAGCAAGGGGAACCGCTGGCAAAGGCATGGGAACGCTACAAGGAACTTCTGCGATCTTGCCCTACTCATGGACAGCCACCCTACGTCATTCAAGAGATCTTCTTCAACTCTCTTGATCAAGTCACTAAGGACAGAATCAACCATTATACTCGCTATGAGTATCTGACAATGCTAGAGAAGCTCACCAACTACGACAACAAGTATGGGTCTACTGCAACTTTTGAAGAGAACCCATACGCCAGGCCAGCACCTTCCATGCCCCTCTATGAGCCTCCTAAGGAAATTGATCCGGATGTAAGGGAACAGTACTACAGAGATCAGAACAAGAAGCTCCTTAAGCAAGTAAAGTATCTTTCTGTCAACCAGCCTTGCATTGAATGCGGATCGCAACGGCACACCACTCCTGAGTGCCCACACACAGAGCAAGTCAGGATGGCAGAACACCACGAGGAGGTAGCTTACGCAGGGGGTCCCAATCGCTACATAGGGGACCAAAGGATGATATACATACAGTCCTGGAGGAAATACGGAGGAATCACTCAGAAACTAGGCATTCCTTCAACTCCGTCTACACTCATATGCAAGGGGTCAACTCTAGGCTTGGGGAGATTGATATATGGCGAAAATCAGTTGATACACAGATTGGTCAGCTGGCAGCAGGAATCCCCAGACAGTCTGGTGCGCTCCCTGGATCTTCAGAACCAAATCCTAAGGGAAAGACTGGGCACATCACTGCTGTAAAACTCAGAAGCGGACATCAACTGCAAGAGCCAGAGGTCGGAAAGCAGCAGAACAACGAAGAACAGCAAGTCGACATCGACAACACTGTAGTCGACATCGAGGAGGGCATGGTCGATGTAGAGGAGAAACTTCAGAAACCTTCATCTGCACTGCACAGCAACTCGACTGCACCCAATTTGCTCGAGATCGACAAGGGGCTACTCGACATCGACGACGGTCAACCTGAGATCGAGAAGACTGCAGCACCTCCGACATCTGTTCTGGCTTCGAATTCGAAAAAGAAGCTGCCTTTCCCCACAAAATCTCCAAAGGACCCGGCAGAAAAGAAATTTCAGCGCTTCATCAAGATGCTTCAGAAACTCAACGTCACCATCCCCTTCACAGAAGCTCTCAATGAAATGCCATCCTATGTCAAGTTCCTGAAGGAGATTTTGAGCAAAAAGCGATCGATGGCTGAAATTACAGAGGAATGCAGCCATTTGGACATACTGGAGAAGAGGCCAGATCCAGGTAAGTTTGCTATAACCATTGGATTTGGTCCATATAAAATTAATGCTTTATGTGATCTTGGAGCTAGTGTGAGTATAATGCCTTTAACAATTTGGTCCAAGATTAAGATATGTGCCCTGGAGCCTGTGGATGCTAGACTTTATATGGCCAACAACACTGTGGTCATCCCAACAGGCATGGTGGACAATGTGCCAGTACAAGTAGGTAAATTCTTTGTCCCTGCTGATTTCCTAGTTATTGATATGCAAGAAGATCCTGCTTGTCCAATTATTCTAGGGAGACCCTTCTTGACGACGATGGATGCCAACATAAGCGTAAGGAAAGGACTGCTCACCTTCAACATCAGCGATGAGGTAATTGAGTATTTCTTTAATAAAACTGAAAGGCATACAGGTCCAATGGAAGAGGTGAAATCTATCTCAGCTGGCTACATCACCTGCGGGGAACCCAAGGTCAGAAATATGAATCCTGAGGAGCTGGAAAAAAGGGACATGGAGGCCCAGGTGGAGGAGATCATGGCAATCCTAAAGGAGGACGCAGAAAATCCAATCGACACGAATGAAGGTACGTCGTTATAGATTAATTATTTTTCGGATGCCTTGACAGGAACTAAGTATGGGGTCAAGATCGACCAAGACTCCTCGACATCGAGGACCCTAGTCGATCTCGACAAGACACAGAAGCCTCCACCAGCACCAGCGTCATCGAGCAGCAACACAGAAGCTGAGGGCTACTTGACATCGAGTAAGCTACTCGACATCGACCACCACTCGGTTTCCTCGACTTCGCCTTCTTCGACGCTGACTCCACCAGACGAACCAGGCTCCTCGATCTCGACTAGGCTTGTCGAGATCGACCACCACCAGGCTCCACCAGTTCCTGCTTCCTCGACGTTGCAGCCCCCAGGAGCAGAATCCTACTCGAGATCGAGTAGGCCACTCGATGTCGACAAGCCTTCCCCTTCGTCGACTTCTGCGTCCTCGAGCAGCCCACCACCAGAACCTGTAGACTCTTCGAGATCGACTAGCCCTAGTCGAGATCGACCAAACACTGTGGTCCCCGATTCCGTCTCTGCGAAGGTAAGCCAAGGTATGGACCTCTCTTCTCCTATTTCCATTACAGATCTATCTATACATGGGAGAGGTTTGCCTTGGTATGTACGCTTATGTAGGATATCCAATGATGAGCCCAAGGAGTATGAAGTTGGAGACAAGCTCTATGTCTCTAAATCAAAGGATCATTGGTTCCCTAACAAATTCAACAAGAAGCGGATGGGACCTTTCGTGGTGAACAAGATCCATTCTGGAGGATTGCAGCTGATGGACAAGAATGGAGTCTTATTTGAGGCCCAAGCTACATGGGCCCTACAAATGCCACCTTGAGCTAAATGAAAAGTCGGCCTAGCGACTATAAAATCTAGAGCTTGTACATAGACTTTTTAGGACTTTTGAGACTTTGTTTTTGGTTTGAAACACTTTTAGTTTTTCTATTGTGGGTATATGTCTTCTACACTTTTCAGGTCCATGGATAGAGGCAAGCTATATCAACATTCATACTCGGCCCAGACGCTTCCATTCGAATATTAAGAGGTTCTGCACACCTGTCTAGTGAGTTTCTTTCTTTACCCTTGTTTTTATACAGTGAGGACACTGTAATGTTTAAGTATGGGGTGGGGGAAGGGCTTACTTTGTGCATATTTGCCATATTGTGACATTATTTGTGCATGTTTAGAATTTATTTCTTTGAATTGCTACATGGCTATTTTGGAATGCATTATTGATTTATGTGCTTATATGCATGTTTTCCAAAAGTTTGAAAAATGACCCCCATTGAAAATTTTGGTTAATGTCATGGAAGCTTTAATTGGACTCGACGATGCAAAATTGGATTCATTAGAGATATAGCACGAAACTACCTAGTAAAGGGAAGTCATAATGAAGTGCATTATTTCTTGAAAACCATAGAAGGAGGTAAAATTTGAAGTTGCTTTTGACATGTTGCATGATAAGATGATGGAGGACTTTATATTTCCATATAATGCTCATTGTTTGAAATCCTAGCCTTACCTATGCTTATGCATCACAAAAGCCATAATATGCCTTATTTCATATATTGCTCCACATGATCTAAATATTTGCCATTCTTTACCCTATTCGGGGATTATGTTGAGAATGATGTTACATTATGGAGATGACATATGGTGTTTGTGTGGTGATTATTATCATTATTGGAGTTTGGAAGGAAATTGATTGAAATATATGGAAAATTTAATGAGTGAAAGAAAATCCAATCACCTCAGGAGAAAAAGGTAGATTGACCATGCTCTCTGAGATAATAGTTTGGAGAGATGGGACACATTGTGAGGAGTCCAAGGCACTAAGTATCCGGGGCCATTCATGACACCCATGTTTGCGACTCGCGAGAAGGCAGTGCTAAGGTTAGAGAGGTAAAAGCATTATTATTGATAAAAGCATTATGAAAGGTGATGAAACTTATGAATGTGGAAATTCAATTTGGAAATACTCCATTTCCCCGGATCATTAGCACCACATTGCCAAAAATTGCCCACCTTTAGCCTTTTACCAAATCTACTCCTTATTTGAGCTTAAATTGAAGTTCTCTTGATTATCAATGCTTTGTCACTTATGAATGTTTTTGCATAACCCTCCTTTTATGAGTAGATGTTGCTTTGATATAATTGCACATGCATGGATTTGTGACACTAGTACCTTTTCGAGGATGGTAATTGATTGCAGGGACATATGACAATGAATCTGATATGTTGAGAGTTTTGATTTCTTCCCCTGAATGACAATTAAAGGTATTGCTTGAGGACAAGCAAGCTTAAGTATGGGGTGTTTGTTGTGAGCTGAATCTGTCATGTTTTACAGTAACTTTTACATCGTTTTCTGCATACATTACATACATTTGGGTTAGATAGTACAGAATCTATGTGGTTTCTGTTTAAATTCGCAGAATTCGAGGTGTTTTACAGCAATTCTAAGGAAGGTCAGAAAAGCTCGGAAAACCACTACAGAAGTCCAAGGTCAAAGAAGCAGCGGAACCAGTGGAATCAAGTTGAGAGCCCAGGTTACTCGATCTCGAGTGAACCTTACTCGATCTAGACGAACATGTCCGAGCACAGGCCTTGTCGACTAGGAGCAGTGTCGAGAGCCAGACCAACCCAGCTCCGGAGCCCTACTCGATCTCGAGGACCACCTAGTAGAGATCGACGAAGCCTAGACGCCACACCCGGAGTCGACAAGAAGAGAAGCTGATCGAGAAGCCGAGGACGAAGGCACTGAGCAACCCTACTCGATGTCGATGAGACCTTGTCGAGATCGAGGAGCCACCATGCCCTAGTCCGAGTCCATGCCGAGGAGGAGTCCTCGACATCACCAGAGAGCCGTCTTCGAGTACACCTCTACTCGATCTCGAGGAACCCTAGTCGAGATCGACGACGCCCAGGAGCCCAGATCCGTGCCACGTCGAGTGGAGCCACTCGAGAACACCAGTCGACGACGAATCCTAGTCGATGTCGACGAGCCCTTGTCGATGTCGAGTAGACCATCTTCTGGAAACGCGTCGCCATGAGCAGTCCGAGTCGAACTGGAGTTACTTGGAGCCGAAGGAAGTCGAGAAGGCCGAGATTCTATCCAAATCTATCAAGTTCTATCCATGGAAGGGGAATTTATCAACATGAAGAGACTTACCTAGTTTAGATTTATCTTTTCCATTTTAGATTTAATTTCTTTATCGCTTTTATTTATCATTAAGCCTTTTTAGATATAATTTTAGATAGAGATAGAAGATTCTATCCTTGATTAGCAAGGGTTAGAAGGATATAAATAAATCCCTAGGGGCTGGTTTTTCATTCATTCCAACACAAGACAATTTTAGGGAGAGAGAAGTAGTTCCACAGAAAAGTTTTAGGAGTTCTAAGGTTTTTAGGGTTTTGGCATTCTGCAAAAGTTGATTGCAGAGATTGTAAAGGCTTTGAATATAGTTTAATGCAAGTTTCTTTTTATACATCAATGTCTGCAATTGCGATGAGGCGTGAGTAGTCCACCCACTTCTGGGGCTGGGGTGAGCCCGATGGTGGCCAAGTGAGGAGATTAAGTAAAGGTCAGATCTTTTTATGCAATTTGTCTTCTATCCCTATGAGCATGATTCTTTTGCGAGAGTTGAAGGTGATCCGTGTTTGTATTATTGAAGCGAAAGTGATCTTAATGCAACTTGGATTAATTATGTGAAAAGGGTTAGTAACAATTAGGGTTTATGTGAAAGCCTCTATATGCCTATTTGTTAGTAACGAAAGTTATTTTGATGGAAAGCATGATCTTTTATGCCTTTATGTGTTACTTTGCATGGTTATCGTTGTGGTGTTGATACCCTGGCCTTGGAAGTCTTTTATTATATTGATTTATTTCTGTCAAAAATCTAAGTTCTGTGTTCGAATTTGCAATTTAAGTTTTCTGAATTTTCTAGTCGATATAGAGGAGCAGTTTGTCGATATCGAGTAGGACCATAGTCGATATCGAGTTGGCTTTAGTCTATGTCGAGTTGAGTTTCTGCTTCTGTCGTCGAGTTAAAAGTTTCTGTTTTTACTGAGTTTTGTCGATCTCGAGTTACTGCTTGTCGAGATCGAGTAAGCTTCTGCCTTGCTTTGTTCTTTACTTTCGTTTGCTTTTATTTCTGCCTTCATTTGCTTTTCTGTCTTTGTTTCTTTGTTTCTGTCTTCTGTTTGCTTGTCTGTGAGAATCTGTTGCTACCTAAGAACTGCTGACGTGCTTCCTCGTGGATTCGATCCTGACAACCTTATACTACAACGGGAGGAAGTCTTGTATTTATTTGCTGAGACAGGGAAGTCAGTCTGAACTTTATTTTATATTTATTTCATACTTGACCATCCTCCTGCAACAACAGGATTCCACTCGCTGCAGCGAGCCACTCGCTGCCGCGGAAAATCTTCGCTGCCAGCGAGAGGCACCATGACGACGAGGACTCGATAACTCGCTCCAGCGGAAGAGGGCTCTCGCTCCCGCGGATGGACGAACTCGCTGCAGCGGATTGGGGGACTCGCGGCAGCGGAATCACGAGAACCATGGAGGCTCCAGCGGAAGAAGGAACTCGCTCCAGCGAGTTGGATCTTTCGCGGCAGTGGATTCAGTGTCTCGCGGAAGCGGAAGGAAGGACTCGAAGAGGATGGAAAAATTTCTAAGGCATGAAGATTCGCTGACAACGAGTGTGGCAGCGAGGTGGTAGCGAAAATCCAACAGGAGCTCAATCAAGGCCATTCGCTGCCAGCGGAATTTCTCGCTGCCAGCGGAATCCGACGCTGAGTTAAATTAGGAAAGTTCTATCTTTTATCTAGTTGGTTTAGGAAATTTCTATCTTTTATCTATCTTTTATGGAAGACATTAGACTTATAAATAGGATGTTCTAGGGTTATTTTAATTAAGATTTCAATTGGAGCAATCACCATAGAAGAGAAGAGAGCTTAGGTAAGCCATGAGCGGCTAATTTTCCTAGTGTTTCGCCTACGTTTTCGGAGACTTTGTTGGTGAATTGGGAGTTTTTAATTCAAGTTATCTTTCCTCTATTTTAATTCCTTCAACTTCCTTGTGCTTATTGTTATGTTATTGATGTTATCTTGCTTGGCCGACTTGATAACATTGATTTCGTGCTAAGATTTAATGCTTTCGTATTTGCGTTATTTCTATAGTAGCATGCATAAGATTGTGGATTCCGTGTTTGAAGCATGATTATGTAGGAAGTTGACATATATCTTAAACATCGATTTACCGTGTTTAATTGGTGTTATTTATGTGCTCAAGTTCTTGGGATGTTGTGCTATCTCTTTGTTAAATCTTAACCGTGTTATGATTGCATTGAGGTGTAAGGGATTGATTGGACTCGTAGGACTTTCAATCCATATAAACCAAGACGAGAGGAATTTGTAGGAAAGTTAATAGCTTAAAAAGAATTCGATGATCGATAAGCCAACTAATGTCAAAGAATTCGTGGGTGGAACCGTTCTCTACTCTTGATTTTACAACAAAATTCCATCTTTACTTTACTTTACTTGTTCTTATTTAAAAGTCGCATCTTTTCCCACTTTTGTTACCTGTTGGTGATCAAATTGCATTGTGAAATCTTAAATCTCCCGAGGATTCGACCCCTTTCTTGCCAATTATACTAATTTGTGAGAGTGAGAACTATTTGATTGGGAATCAACGACTTTCATCCCGTCAAGTTTTTGGCGCCGTTGCCGGGGAGATTTAATTAGATTTCTTTGTGTAGTTTAATCATCAACTTTTGTGTGGACCACTCGCATGGTCCACACCCGTTCTACTAATTCCAATCTCTTACCTTTTGATCCAGAAATTGAAAGAACGACTTCTAGGTTGCGAAGAGAGCACTCATCCAACCCGGAAAACGAAGAAGAGATGGGCGACAACAACGGAAACAACAATCAACCACCGCCAAACGGCGGCAATGTGCTCGTGGTTCCACAACGACGCACTTTGAAGGAGCTAAAGGAGCCAAATTTACAAACACAACCATTGGCTATTAGGCTCCCACCACTCCCGGAGGACACCAAGTTTGAATTCAAGTCACCATGGGTCCATCTTTTGCCAATGTTTCATGGCATGAGTGGAGAGGACCCAAACAAGCACCTTGCGGAATTTCATGGAATATGCGATCGTTTGAGACCTCACGGCATCACGGAGGATCAAATGATGCTAAGGGCCTTCCCATTCACCTTGAAGGATGCGGCCAACGATTGGCTCTATTATATACCCACGGAGAGCATTACTACATGGATGAAGATGATGTTAATATGCCTTGAATTGGGCTTATTATTTGTTTTGGGTTTAGGCCCATTGTTTGACTAGGTTTCTTGAGGCACTATATATACTCATAAACCTACCAAATTGTAACCCTAGTTTCTTGTTTGCCTCCATAATAAAGATCCCTATTTATCTGCCCGTGAACGTAGGTAACACACCGTTGCCGAACCACGTTAAATCTCTGTGTCTTTCTTCATCTGTTATCGTTCTCGTTATAACAAACTGGTATCAGAGCTTGGTTGTGATTTCTGTCGAGAATGATGTTTGGATCTGTAGTGAAGATTGACAAGTTTACTGGAAGAAACTTTTTCAGTCTGTGGCAGATAAAGATGCGGGCTTTGCTGAAGCAACAAGGTTTATGGGCACCGTTAACCGCCGACAAGAAGGGGGCAGATACAACCACCGCTGAGTACGGCCTTCTGGAGGAGAAGGCTCATTCGACGATTATGTCGTGTCTCACAGACGATGTCATAATAGAGGTTGCTGATCAGGAAACTGCTGGCGGCTTGTGGCTGAAGTTGGAGAGTTTGTACATGACAAAGTCTCTGACGAACAAGTTGCTTCTGAAACAACGGTTGTTCGGGCTGCGTATGCAGGAAGGTACACAACTCAGAGATCATCTTGATCAACTTAACACACTATTACTTGAATTGCGTAATATTGATGTTAAGGTGGAGGACGAAGATGCTGCCTTAATTCTGCTGGTATCCCTACCCCCCACATACGAGAACTTCGTTCAGTCGTTCGTCTTTGGGAAGGATACCATCACGCTGGAAGAGGTTAGATCGTCGCTTCACAGCAGAGAGTTACGTCTGAAGGCAACCGCGTCGGTTACAGACAATCAGGCTTCCGGGCTTATGGCCAACGAAGGCAATTCTGATGGTAGAAGGGGCAAGAAGCAAGGTCGCAAATCAGGCCCTAAACCAGACGACGTCTATAACTACTGTAAGGAGAAAGGTCATTGGAAGAATGACTGTCCTAAGAAGAGGCAACAAGAGCAGAAATCTGGATCTGCAGCAGTTGTTCATGGTGGAAATACTTCTGAGGAAGATATTGTTCTACTAGCAGGTAATCGCACAGATCATGATGTGTGGTTTCTTGACTCAGGCGCGTCATGTCACGTATGTCCTAGAAGAGAGTTGTTTACAACATATAGATGTGTAGACAAGGGCAATGTTTCTATGGGAAACGATGTCATCTGCAAGGTTGTTGGGATCGGCTCAGTCAGGCTTCGGACAAACGATGGGAAGTTTCGCACATTCGAGGAAGTCAAACATGTGGCATCTATGACAAAGAATCTGATATCCCTAACTGTGTTAGACGACAAGGGTTTCAGATACACAGGTTATGGTGGAAAGTTGCGCGTGTTTAAGGGCTCTAATGCGGTTTTGCAAGGAGTCAAGCAGGGAAAGGAGACTTTGTATACCCTACAAGGTTCAACAGTCACGGGTACTGCAGATGCTGTTTCAGTCAACTTTAGGGAGACTGTTGCTGAGGAGGTGGAGTTGAACTTCACTCCAGCAGAGACTCGGGCACCTGAGTTGGTCATTGACCAATCATCACAAACAGGCACTACTGAGTCAGATACTGGTGAGACAAAGAATATACCACTAGACACAGGAACAGGTGGAGTTGTACATCAAAGTATTGCTCTAGATCGACCAAGAAGGGTTGACATCAGAGGGTCTGCGAGATCCAGGTCTGACGATCTGGTGGGATATGCTTTGCATGTGGCCGAGGAGGAGGAGGATGGTGTTCCATCCAACTACAAGGCTGCTATTTCTCAAGGTGAGTCAGCACACTGGCAAGCTGAGAAGAGAATCAGGGTGAAGAAGGTGGGAACATCTGATAATCATGCTGATATGTTCACCAAGCCAGTTCCGGAGAGCAAGTTCCAACACTGTTCAAACTTGTTTAATATCACCAATTGTTGAGCTGCCCTGCGGGGCAATCTGGGTCCTCCTACGAGGACAAATATGAGGTAGAGGAATGTCTGACACTTGTCACGGTGCATCTGTTTCTGAAAGGAGATTCTGGTACATCTGGCATTGAAGCACATCTGGTACATTTGGCATGGCATTGCATTTGGTACGTCTGGCGCTGCAATGCGATTGGTACATCTGAGAGGATTCAAGTCAAGGTGGAGATTTGTTAATATGCCTTGAATTGGGCTTATTATTTGTTTTGGGTTTAGGCCCATTGTTTGACTAGGTTTCTTGAGGCACTATATATACTCATAAACCTACCAAATTGTAACCCTAGTTTCTTGTTTGCCTCCATAATAAAGATCCCTATTTCTCTGCCCGTGGACGTAGGTAACACACCGTTGCCGAACCACGTTAAATCTCTGTGTCTTTCTTCGTCTGTTATCGTTCTCGTTATAACAGATGAAAAAGGCCTTCTTGCGCAAATACTTCCCTGCCACTAGACACAATATTTTGAAGAAGGAGATATCAAGCATTGAGCAATCGGCCACGGAGACTCTCTACGAACATGTGGAGAGATTCAAGAAGCTAAAAGCGAGTTGCCCCTATCATGGCTTTTCGGATGACGATTTGGTCCTATATCTTTATGAGGGGCTACTCGATAATGATCGTGGGACGGTTAACTCGGCTAGTGGAGGGAACATCCTCAACAAAACACCGGAGGAAGCTATGGAGATATTTGAGGAGCTAGCTAATGCTTCTCAACAATATCGACGGTCTCATAGAGCTAGAGGAGTCTTGCACTTGGACTCCCCAACATCAAGCATGCAAAACGAGCTTAAGGAGATTAGAGAGGCTCTAAAGAATCTAACTTTGCAAAGAGGTCAACAACAACAACTCAAAGCATGTGGGTTGTGTGGAGACCCATCCCATCCTATGGATCAATGTCCCGACGTGCAAGATGGGGCCATGGAGGTCAATGCTCTGGGAGACTACGGTCCGCGCCGCAACTATGGTAATAATCTCTATAATTCTAATTTTCAACAACAAGGTTATGGTGGCCGGTTCAATCAACAACAACAGCCTCCCTATCAATAAGGAGGACCCCAATATAGAGCACCCTATGATAATCATCAAAGGGGGGCTCCTCAAGCTAATCAACAAGGTGAGGATCCATACAAGCTCATTCTAGAAACCCTCAAAGCTCAAACGGAGAAGATGAATGCACAAGAGAAGATGATGGGCCAAATGGCTTAAGCAATTGGAGAATTACAAGCAAAAGACTCGGGCAAGCTACCACCACAAGTGGTGGTCAACCCAAGGGAGAACGTGAGCGCCATCACCCTAAGGAGCGGTAAGGAACTGTTTTTCACACCTAGGGGTGAGAAAGAAGCCTTAGAAGAGATCAGGGAAGAAGGCTACGAAGAAAACAAGGAGGAGACAAGTTTTGTGCAAATTCCGCTGACAACGAAACCAGACTCGCTGGCAGCGAATGGGGTGAATGCATCTGCTGAACCAGGTACGATCCCAGTCGCTAACAGCGGAACTCGACTCGCTGCCAGCGAACCTGACTCGCCACCAGCGAAAAATAATTCGCTGACAGCGGATTCTGCCCAGAAAACTGACGTCCCCACATTCGGACACGCTGTTGCCGATTCCAAACCTCCTCTTGACGATTTTAAGCCGGCGGCACCCTTTCCTGAGGCTTTGAGGAATCCAAGGAGGCCGGAGAGCGACACCGAACTCTTCGAAACATTCGCCAAGTATGAGGTAAACATCCCCCTACTCAACCTAGTTAAAGCTATTCCTCGTTATGAATTTTTTTTGAAGGAATTATGCACGGTCAAGAGGAATCAAAAGTTGAAGGGGAAGCAAAAAGTTCAAGTAAGTGAACATGTCTCCGTTATGTTAGAAAGGCGTATGCCCGAAAAGTGTAGCGATCCGGGTATGTTTACTATTCCTTGCACAATTGGAGATGCTAAATTTAATCATGCTTTGCTAGATTTAGGAGCATCCATTAATGTTATCTCATACTCCCTCTATAAATCGCTTGGTCTTGGTGCTTTGCAAGAAACAAGAGTTGTGATCCAATTGGCAAATCGTTCTCAAATCTATCCTAGGGGGTTTGTAGAAGATGTTTTAGTTATGGTGGACAAGCTAATCTTTCCCGCAGATTTCTTTGTTTTGGACATGGAGCATGGAGTAGCGGAGGCGCCTATCCTCTTGGGTAGACCCTTCCAAATGACCGCTCGAACAAAGATTGATGTCTATGCCGGTTCACTTACTATGGAGTTCGATGGAGAAAAGGTAGAGTATTGCATATTTGATGCAATGAAGTATCCTCATGATGAACACTCTCTATTTGCTATTGATACTATTGAACCTTGTGTAGAAGATATTTTTGAGCTTAATGGGAAAGATGAATTGCAAATAGCTTTAGAAACACCTCTAGATGAGCTTAAAATTGAATATTCTATTTCACCTTACTTGCATGAAGTTTTGGGAGCATTAGAGGCACAACATACTCACCAAAGAAATGATGCCTTAACACTAACCCTCCCAAGCGAGAGGCTTTTACCTTCTATTGTTCAGGCACCCGTGATAGAGCTTAAACCATTGCCGGATCACCTCAAGTATGCCTTCTTGGGTGATGGAGATACCTTGCCGGTCATCATATCAAATAAGCTCACTCTTGAGCAAGAGGAGAGGTTGATAGCGGTGCTTAAAGAACACAAGACGACCCTTGGATGGACAATTGCGGACATCAAAGGAATAAGCCCAACCATGTGCATGCATCGCATACTCTTGGAGGAAGGAGCCAAACCATCAAGACAACCCCAAAGGAAACTCAACCCACCAATGATGGAGGTGGTCAAGAAGGAAGTTCTAAAGCTACTACAAGCCGGTATGATCTATCCTATCTCCGATAGTAAATGGGTTGGTCCTACGCATGTGGTTCCAAAGAAAGGAGGCATCACGGTCGTAGAGAACAAAGAAGGAGAGATAGTGCCCACGCGAGTCCAAACCGGATGGAGAGTTTGCATCGACTATCGCAAATTGAACGCGGAGACTCGCAAGGACCACTTTCCTCTCCCATTTATTGACCAAATGGTGGAGCGCCTCACCGGAAGAGCTTACTATTGTTTCTTGGATGGCTACTCGGGCTACTTTCAAATTGCCATCGCACCGGAGGACCAAGAGAAAACAACATTCACATGTCCTTTTGGAACTTTTGCATATCGCCGAATGCCTTTTGGACTATGCAATGCTCCGGGCACATTCCAAAGGTGTATGGTAAGTATTTTCTCCGAGTATATTGAAAAGTTCATTGAAGTTTTTATGGATGATTTTACCGTTCATGGCGATGACTTCAACTCTTGCTTAGACCATTTGGCATTGGTTTTAAAAAGATGTGTTGCAACAAATTTGGTTTTGAATTCGAAAAAATGTCACTTTATGGTTGAGCAAGGGATTGTTTTAGGTCACATCGTCTCCCGAAAGGGAATTGAGGTTGACAAGGCAAAGATTGACATCATTCAATCTTTTCTTTGCCCTACTAATGTGCGCGAAGTTCACTCTTTCCTTGGTCATGCAGGATTTTATCGCCGATTCATCAAGGATTTCTCCAAGATCACCGCACCTCTTTGTGAACTCCTCAAGAAGGACACCATATTTGAGTTTGATGAGAAGTGTAAGGAGGCTTTCTACGGGTTGAGAAGTCGTCTTGTCACCGCACCAATCATTCAAGCCCCGGTGTGAACCCTCCCATTCGAGCTAATGTATGATGCTAGCGACTACGCCGTCGGAGCGGTTCTTGGGCAAAGGATTGACAAAGCCTCACACGTCATCTACTATGCTTCAATGATGCTAAATGGAGCCCAACGAAATTACACAACCACGGAGAAGGAGCTATTGGCCGTGGTGTTCGCCTTGGACAAGTTCCGCGCATACTTGCTAGGCGCAAAGGTAATAATTTACTCCGATCATGCAACCATTAGGTACCTCATGAAGAAGAAGGACGCTAAACCAAGGCTTATTCGGTGGATCTTGCTCTTGAGCGAGTTCGACATCGAAATCAAAGACAAGAAGGGCGCGGAAAACTATGTGGCCGATCACCTTAGCCGCATTGTGCACCCGAATAGTGTGGGGGAGAAGCTACAAGCACTTGGAGAATTTCCGAACAAAACTCTACACTTCGTTTCAAGTTGTGATGAAGACTCGCTGACAGCGAAGACTCCTGTAAGCCAGCGGATCCAACTCGCTGTCAGCGAACCCAGCCCGCTACCAGCGAGTCAAGTCACCAGCGAACCTCTCCAGTCGCCGGCACCAGCTCACATTCTGACTCCATTCGCTGCCAGCGAACCTGACTCGCTATCAGCGGATTCTACCCAGAAGGTATGTCCGGACTCCTTTACACCTTTGTCTTTGATGGCAGCCAACGTTCCTCGGCCATGGTTCGCGGACATAGTCAATTTTCTTGTCATGAAGGAGTTTCCGCCAAACTTTCCCAAGAACAAGAAAGACAAGATTTGCCACAACGCTCGATTCTATGTTTGGGACGATCCGTTGATTTGGAAGCATTGTGCAGATCAAATCATTCGGCGATGCCTTCCGGATAATGAGGTAATGTCCGTTCTTAGCTTTTGTCATTCTTATGCATGTGGGGGACACTTTGGACCAAACAAAATGGCTAAGAAGGTACTTGATTCGGGATTCTATTGGCTCACGATTTTTCGTGATGCATATGCTTTTTATAAATCTTGTGATCGGTGCCAATGCATGGGGAATATTGCAACTAGAAATGAGATGCCACAAACTAGGATGATGTTTTGTGAATTTTTTTATGTTTGGGGGATTGATTTCATGGGACCTTTTCCTAGTTCCTTTGGGAATCTTTATATCTTACTTGCGGTGGACTACGTCTCCAAATGGGTGGAGGCGAAGGCCATCAAAACTGACGATTCTAAAGTGGTTTCAGGATTCCTTAAGGATTTGTTTACTAGATTTGGTATTCCACGTGCATTAATTAGTGATCGAGGTACCTACTTTTGCAACAAGACGGTGCCCGCTCTCTTGAAGAAATATCATGTCACACATAGGGTATCCACCGCCTATCACCCTCAAACCAATGGGCAAGCCGAAGTGTCAAATAGAGAAATCAAGAGAATCTTGGAGAAGACGGTTGCACCAAACCGAAAAGATTGGAGCCAACGGCTAGATGATGCTCTTTGGGCCTATCGCACGGCCTACAAAACACCAATAGGTATGTCTCCTTATCGCTTAGTTTATGGAAAATCATGTCATCTTCCGGTAGAACTCCAACACAAGGCCTATTAGGCGGTGAAAGAGTGCAACATGAGAATAGACGAGGTTGGCGAATTCCGCAAGCTCCAAGTTCAAGAATTAGAAGAGATTCGTTGGGATACATATGACAATGCCATCACTTACAAAGAAAAGACCAAAGCATGGCATGACAAGCACATCTTGAGAAAGGACTTTAAGATAGGTGACAAGGTACTTCTCTATCAATCTCGCCTTAATCTTTTTCCGGGAAAGCTACGCTCAAGATGGAGAGGTCCCTGCACCATCATGCACATATATCCACATGGAGCGGTAGAAATCAAGGATGAGGAGAATGCACACGTGTTCAAGGTAAATGGCCACCGGCTAAAACGCTACTATGATGGCTTCTCCGACAAGATCATGGAGGAGATGAACCTCCAAGAGCCCACCAAGGAGACCCATTGAGGGGTCATACCGTCGAGCCTACGACATAAAACAAGGGCGTTTCTCGGGAGGCAACCCGAGGTAAGTTTTTTTTCTCCTTACAATTTCAATTTCATAGTTAGTTAATTAGTTTTAGTTTTTTTTGTATTAGGCTAAAATTTTCCTTATTTTATTAGATAGATTTTTTTTTTCCAGAAAGTGTGGAGCTAACCTTTCAGGGTTAAGAGAATAAGTCGGAAAAAGGAAGCACTGGGTTGTTTTCGCTGGCAGCGAACCTAATTCGCTACCAGCGAGAGCAACCAGCAGCAAACCAGGAGGAGCTGAGCCAAGCAGCCCGAATCGCTGCTAGCGAACCCAACCCGCTGGCAGCGGGTTCCGATGCTCCGAAGACCACTCGGATTTTCCAAAAAAAAAAAAGAATAAAATAGTGGAAATCCCTTTTACCCCTTTTTACCCACTTACCTTTTAACCACTTTCCTTTTTACCCATTATTCATATTTCATCATCCCCCACTTTCCATTTTTACCATCTTCTTCCTCCTTCCAAAAATCCCATCGAACCTCCATTGGAACACCTCCAACCTTCACACCTCCATAGCCACACCACCATCTCCGCCACCCCGAAACCAAATTCCGACACCGGATTCCGACTCCCGACGAGCCGATCTACGCAACCACACCACATTCACCACATTTCGACCACCCATCAACCACCACATAACCACAAAATCACCCAAATCCCTTTTATTCTTCCGCCATTGCGTAGATCGGGTCGAGTTGGGAAACTTTCGTGAAGGAATTTTTAAATTTCGACATCCGGACAACGACGCCGGAATCTCGGAAGCTCCGAATCGCTCCCGCGGAATAGTAGCCGCCACCACAGCCGCCACCAGCGACACTGTAGAGCACAACAGGAGATCCCATTCGCTACCGCGAAAACCAGTCGCTGCCAGCGAGTCTCACCAATTATGCAGCAGTTCCGGAGCCCGTCAGTGTCACCCTGTTCGCTGCCAGCGAGCACCCTTCGCTGCCAGCGAGTCTCACCCATAACGCAGCTCCCCCGGCCTGACTCGAGTCGCTGCTAGCGGGATCCCACTCGCTGCCAGCGAGAATCCTACAGTGAGTCGCTTTGTTTGTGAGTTCTCGATCTCCATCCTTTGATTATAATTTTTATGGCTTCTCCACCAATGGTTAGGCCTAGGGGATTGACTAGAGCACAAAGGACTAGGTGGGACGATCTTGATGCTCGTCGGTATATTTCGACAAATTTTTTTTGATATCCCCACATTGAGATTATTGGGACTTGAGGAGAGTGTGCGGACGTTTATGGGCATTGGAGATATTGATGGTTTGGTAGACAAGTGTGTCCGCACTTATCCGGATTTGGTTAGGGAGTTTTTGGCAACCCTTGCAATGGCTAGTGAGGATGGTTTTACTTTTCGATTGGGTGGGGCAAATCAAGCTATGACTTTTGAAGAATTGAAGAATGTGTTTGGGATCACGGGCAATCCCTCCGCCCATTGGTCTGAATTGCCTCGTAGCTCCATCCCTCAACAACGATGGTTGGAAGTCACACAAAAGGTCATGACCTCCGGCAATGACTACAATTCTAGCATCGTCTACCCTTCCCTTAGACTTTTCCACAAGGTCTTGAACAACACCTTCTTCGGTCATGCCGAGATCAACAATGTTTCCAAGGGAAGTTGGGCTTGGATGATTTGCTTATTGCCCGAAGCACATGAGACCCCGGATTGGGTAGAGCTCTTCTTTGCCGCTTGTAGCGAGGCTACTAAAAAGCATTCAAGGAAGGAAGAGGTGAAGATTGGCTTTGGAGGCTTAATTACCTTGCTTGCATTGGAGATTGACATTGATTTGAATACCTATGCCCCTTGTACGGACAACTATAGGCTCAATTTGGCTTCGCTAAAAAAGGCTAACATCGTGAGGGAAAATGATTATGGGGGGACCTTCATTTGGTATGCCGGGGTCAATAAGTCCCACACTTTGGTACTCCCTCGCCCACTACCCACCGGTCCGTCCCCCGCCGATTTATATATTCCATCCGACGCTTTACCATTGGGCCCACCTCTGAACGCTAACGAAGGAGATGCTTATGAGGAGCCTTATGAAGAACCAACGGCGATGGAGTATGAGCCGGAAATGCATGTGGAGACATTCCATCCACGAGTGTCTTATGGACGGGGAGCTAGTTCTTCACATGGAGGATACCATGGCGAGTCTTATGATGGATTTCTCTTTCATGGCTATTTTGATAGTGCCTTCCGTCAAATCACCGAGCGTCAAGATGCCACGGACCGACAAATTGCGGAGAACCATAACATTCTCATGGAGCAACAACGAAAGAATCATGAGGAGATCATGGCCCAATTCAATGCTTGCGCACCCTTTGGGTGGCAAACCCAATTTCCACCACCACATTGAGCTCGTGAGTTTCCTTCTCCCTCACCTATTTCAAATGTTTAATTTTTGTTGTCTTTATTTCATTAGGGACAATGAAATATTCAAGTGTGGGGGAGGGGTTTAGTGTACATATTGCATTAGTTAGGTCATATTTAAACTTTTCATATGCATATCATGTTTATTTCTAGCATTTATATTGCATTAGAAAAAGAAAAAAAAATTAAAAAAATCAAAAACCCAAAAATATCATGCATTGCATTCATGTATTATTCAAATACCCATCTTGCCTTAATTGTCCGCTATTTTATTTAAGTTTTTGAGCTTGACCTATAAATCCCATGATATGTTTGAAATGGCTAATCTTGTCACATACTTGAGATGATTTTTATGGGAGCATGACTTGTTAGTTTAATTGAGCAAGTATGATTCTTTTTGGCACTATTGAAATCTAACAAAACTTGTCCTAGTGAGAAATTTTGGCCTTATAAGGGATTTTCATCATATTTTCCCTTTTGCTTTCTTGTGTGACATTACACTCTCCTTATGCACTTACCTCTTGAGATTGACATTCTTATCTATATTTGAGGCCGAATTTATATGTCTATTGCTTATGAGTTTCAAATGATAGAGGCATGATTTTTCTTAGCCATATTATTATCCATATCCACCCTAAATATGTGTCCTTTGCTTTTAGCAAATTTGAGCCCTAGCCTTTTCTTTGAAGCTCCAATAAATTTATCCTAGCCGATGATGAGCCTTACCCTATCCGGGAATTAGGATTAGAATTGGTGAATGATTGATTTGGTTAAGTGGAAAAGAGATTATTGTTGAGAAAGTTACAAGTTTAGGATGAGTATGTAATTTTAGTTTTAGTCCTCACATTGTGCATTATTGTTTTGGCTCTAAAGAAAAAAAAGATGAATGAATGGAAAAAAAAAAAAGAGAAAAAAGAAGAAGAAAAGAAAAGAAAAGAGCATGAGTTTGAGCTTTTTATTATGAATGTGAGAGTTGGAAATAATCTTTAGAAATGAATGTCTTTTGTAAAGTTGTTGTGAGAGCTTGAGTTTAAGATGATGTTTTTGAGAGAGTGGATGGTTGATGTTTGATTATCTAGGATCTTGATTCCCGGATTTTGAGCACCACATGACCATAAATTCTCCTTGCCCTTAATTCCTATGTGAGTGATGGCATCCGCGGTGGAGAATATGTGATATATGTGTCAATTTCTATGTAGCTTTTTGCATTTTGGATTGAGTCGAGAGATATATTGTTAAGCCTAAACACAATGAGAGTGAGAGCAAACACATAATCCCGGTGAGGTTGGATGATATGTGCCTTATTTTGAATCGTTCATATACTTGCTAGGATGTTAGCTTTTATGTTCATGGCTCCTCCACTTTGATGTTGCTTTTGACAAGGTTAGTGCTTGAAGATTATATGTGTGGGATGATGGTTTTGATCGTCTTTATTTTGCATTGCTTGAAGACAAGCAAAAGGTTAAGTGTGGGGGAGTTTGATAATGCAGATTTCTAATGGGCATTATAGGATAATTTAGTTGCATTTACATTGTAGAATATGCATGTTTTAGTGTTAAATTAGATTAAACTCTTTTTGTGGAAAAGTTCGGAATCTACGCTATTTCGGTTGAATTGTGCAGAATCGTAGATCCGACATGGTGAAAAGCAAGGGACAACTGTTAAACATGGCCAAGTGAAGTCAATAAATCAAGCTAAGAAGAGAAAGAAAGGAGGAAAGAAAGAACGAGGGAAGAACAATGAAGAATCAAGCTTCTGGGCATCAGTCGCTGCCAGCAAATGCTCCGGCCGCTGCCAGCGAGTGGAACCAGAAGCCTGGAGCCCAGCAACCGACGAAGGAGAGCCAGCGAGGGAGCCAGCGAGAGAAGAAGAGGCCAGCGGGAGAGGAAGTTGCCCAGCAAAGCGAGCAAGCCAACACCGTCCGCTGCCAGAGGGATTCCACTCGCTGCCGCGGAAAATCTTCGCTGCCAGCGAGAGGCACCATGACGACGAGGACTTGACAACTCGCTCCAGCAGAAGAGGGCTCTCGCGCCCGCGGATTGACTAACTCGCTGCAGCGGATTGGGGGACTCGCGGCAGCGGAATCACGAGGACCATGGAGGCTCCAGCGGAAGAAGGAACTCGCTCCAACGAGTTGGATCTTTTGCGGCAGTGGATTCAGTGTCTTGCGGAAGCGGAAGGAAGTACTCGAAGAGGATGGAAAAATTTCTAAGGCATGAAGATTCGCTTACAGCGAGTGTGGCAGCGAGGTGGTAGCGAAAATCCAACAGGAGCTCAATCAAGGCCATTCGCCGCCAGCGGAATCCGACGCTGAGTTAAATTAGGAAAGTTCTATCTTTTATCTAGTTGGTTTAGGAAATTTCTATCTTTTATCTATCTTTTATGGAAGACATTAGACTTATAAATAGGATGTTCTAGGGTTAGTTTCATTAAGATTTCAATTGGAGCAATCACCATAGAAGAGAAGAGAGCTTAGGTAAGCCATGAGCGGCTAATTTTCCTAGTGTTTCGCCTACGTTTTCGGAGACTTGGTTGGTGAATTGGGAGTTTTTAATTCAAGTTATCTTTCCTCTATTTTAATTCCTTCAACTTCCTTGTGCTTATTGTTATGTTATTGATGTTATCTTGCTTGGCCGACTTGATAATATTGATTTCGTGCTAAGATTTAATGCTTTCGTATTTGCGTTATTTCTATAGTAGCATGCATAAGATTGTGGATTCCGTGTTTGAAGCATGATTATGTAGGAAGTTGACATATATCTTAAACATCGATTTACCGTGTTTAATTGGTGTTATTTATGTGCTCAAGTTCTTGGGATGTTGTGCTATCTCTTTGTTAAATCTTAACCGTGTTATGATTGCATTGAGGTGTAAGGGATTGATTGGACTTGTAGGACTTTCAATCCATATAAACCAAGACGAGAGGAATTTGTAGGAAAGTTAATAGCTTGAAAAGAATTCGATGATCGATAAGCCAACTAATGTCAAAGAATTCGTGGGTGGAACCGTTCTCTACTCTTGATTTTACAACAAAATTCCATCTTTACTTTACTTTACTTGTTCTTATTTAAAAGTCGCATCTTTTCCCACTTTTGTTACCTGTTGGTGATCAAATTGCATTGTGAAATCTTAAATCTCCCGAGGATTCGACCCCTTTCTTACCAATTATACTAATTTGTGAGAGTGAGAACTATTTGATTGGGAATCAACGACTTTCATCCCGTCAATGTTCTTGGAATAAGAACATCATCTGACTCCCACCCAAGTTCGTGACAGAACGACTCAAATACTCGTGAGCCAAACATAACACCCACATTGCTTGGACTAGTACAATACGTAATCTAATCATAACCCCTCTCGGTCAAGGCTTGCAGGTATTCCTAGTCATTTTTGTCGTCACAATGAGGTAATAAGTATAGGTGAAATTCCACGAACGCTTCATTGGCGCCGTTTGTGAGAAGTAAGCCTCCAAGGAGAATAAATTTAGCAATCACGCGTGTTTTAAACATGGATGTGTGCAAGTAAGCCTCCAAGGAGAATAAATTTAGTAATCACGTGTGTTTTAAACACGGATGTGCATGCAAGTAAGCCGCCAAGGAGAATAAATTTAGCAATCGCGTGTGTTTTAAACACGGATGTGCATGCAAGCAAGCCTCTAAAAGAGAGTAGATTCATCAACTTTTGCGTTCTTATGCTTGGATATGTAGACAAGCTTCCATATTATTAGAAAAATAAATAAAACTGATTTGTCTTCTTCTAGTATTTCTTGTTTTTGTTCAGTTTTGATTCCCGACCGAAGAAATCAAACAGTTATTGAGAATATGAGACACTGGAATAAACCATATAAACCGTATGGATCTAGACTACTCGCGAAATTAGTACAACTAGATCCGCCCGTACACATTTTCTTGAAACCAATGTATGAACAGTACCCCAAAAAGCACAACGTGATTACTATAAAACAAGTCCAACAACCAGGTATACAAGCGCTTGAAAGTTCGTACGACAAGTAAAGGACTGGGAAGCAAAGGGATCACAAACAAAACACGAATTTTGCCACAATCTCGCCAGCTTACTCGCTAGCCTCAAGAACTATTATGGCAAAGCGATTACTCCCCTCATATTTAAAAATAATAAGGGATCCCCCAACACGCAAGCCACTGTCCACGGCAAAGGCACGCCAACCCTCAGTAAGAATATAATGGTTTTGACTATCTTGAAACACCCTTACTCGAAATTCTCGCCCAGTAGGGGAAATCAACAACACGTGAGTCAATCCCTCGCGAGCATATTCAGCACCAAACGACTAAGGCAAAAGCTGTAAAAAAAACCAGAACAAATATCAACCAAGAAAAGCAAATATCGCATGAGAAAGGTCAGAATGAAAACCATATATTCCAATTTCTCTTCAGAATCAACAGAACGAAAAAAGTCACGACGACAAGGAATAGGGGAAGTCATGGCTCTTCAAACCTCAAAATACCAAGATTGAAACAAAGTACGAAGACAACTGCCTAAGCTCTATCCGAACCTCCTATATTTATCAACAGGCAAAGCAAGCAGCATGTCGTGTTGTCCCGTCACTAAAATAAAGAGTTTACCCCCATCCAAAACAATATTTTCAGAAGCAACAGCATGTCGGGCAAGTGGCAGCATCTCAGAGCATCTTACTATATATCAGAGCCACAGTAACACATCAGGAAAAGTCGCATCAAAACCAGGAAAGGACAAAAGCGCAAAGAACGGAAGCGTGTCTATTTAACTGTTCAAAACAATAAATTACATGATACTTCATGATTACACTTAATAAAGCACAATATTAGGTCTAAAAAGTACGCCATGAAGGCAATTATCCAATAAAACCACACTTACAAACAATAAGGCTCTACTCATCCTCAAGAACAAAGGTCTTGAAACGGTGCCCTTCTACGTACTGAAAAAGCATCATCGATGCACCAACTCGAACACCATTATTGGTTGCAAATCTTCCCCAACCATCAGACAACCACCAACGGTTTGCGCAATCTTTAGAAACTTCAACACGAAAGTTTTCACCAGTAGCAGAGATCAAGCAAACATGATCAGACACGACATGCCCATACATCCTTTCAAAGGCACATGGGTGTTGTATAGGAGGAAATCGAGACTTGCAATAATAAAATATAAATAATGCAAAGCAAACCAGATTCCATCCCTTGCAAATAATTATAAGACCTCCTCCTGATGCAGCAGCGGGAAGTCAGGATCGATCCACGAGGAAGCGTGTCAGCGGATCTTAGGTAGCGGAGAAATCTCACGAACAGAGGTCGACAACAGGGTCCTCGATCTCGACTAGGGTAGTCGACAGAAGATCGGACAGTCGAACACAGCGCAACAGCTAGCACAGGCAGAGGCTTGTCGATATCGACAAGGCCTACTCGATGTCGAGTACAGTCTTTGTCGACTTCGCTTCGTCTCGTCGAGTACCTGCACACAGAAGCTACAGCGATGCTAGATCGAAGATCAGTAACTCGAGGTCGACCAGGCTTGGTCGAGATCGAGTAGACAGAGAATTAAAACGAAATAAAGAAATAAAGTAAAGGCAAATGCTTTGGGACTTTCGAAATAAACTGTATGTAAAAGGCTTCCAAGATTGGGGTTTGCAACAACGATAACCAAGCATGCATAAGGTAGAACCAAACAAATTATCATGTAAATCGCATCAAAGGACTAAGCTTTCGCCTTTTCCAACAATTAGACAACTCTCTCAAGAAACCCTAATTGTCTCTACCGATTTTATGTTTTTAATCCAAGTTGTTAGCATGGATCTCCATTAGACGGGTAATAAACACATAAACAAGTAGGAAAATGCTCAAAACATGATAAAGGTCGGATCTTTACCCCAAACACGCATGGCTATCGTTGGGCTCGCCCCAACCCTAGAAGTGGGTGGACTACTCACGCCTCATCGCAAACTCAGACATTGATTGAAAAGAAATAACAACTTGCATTAACTAAATTCAAAGCCTTTACAATCCTGGCAATCAACTCTCGTAAACTGCCAAAATCCTAAAACCTTTGAACTCCCTAAACCGTCTCTGTGGAACTACTTCTCTACCTCTGAAATTGAATTGGAATAAGATGCCTAATGCTCAGCCCCTAGGGCTTTATTTATAGCCTTCTATTCCTTGCTACTCAAGGATAGAATATCTATATCTATATCTAAAACTATATCTAAAATGCTTAACGATAAATAAAAGCGATAAAGAAATTAAATCTAAATATATCTAAATTTTTTCAAGTGGATAAAACTCTCTTTTTCATGATAGATGTAGATAATTCGGATAGACTAGGCTATCCTCGGCTCCAAGAACTCCAACTCCGAGTAGGATTCGTCAAGCCACGTCAACAGCTTCTGGATTCGTCGTCGATGTCGACTAGGGCTCGTCGATGTCGACTAGGAAAGTCGTCGACTGGGCTGGCTTGTCGTCTCGGCTAGCAGGTCCTCGACGTGGCTTCTTCCGCTGCAGCGAGCCGCTTCTTCCGCTGCAGCGAGTCCGTCCGTCCGCAGGTGCGAGAACCCCCTTCCGCTGGAGCGAGTTGGCGAGCTCCCTCGTCTTGGTGCGTCCTGCTGGCAGCGAAGATTTCCGCGGCAGCGAGCGGTCCGCTGCAGCGAGTCGAGTCGCTGGCAGCGAGTGCTACCTGGTCGTCCTCGTCCTCGGCTTTCCTCCTCTCCTCGTCGACTCCGGGTGTGGCGCTGAGGCGTCGTCGATCTCGACTAGGGCTTGTCGAGATCGAGTAGGGCTCCGGAGCTGGGTTGGTCTGGCTCCTAGTCGACAAGGCCTGTGCTCGGACATGCTCGTCTAGATCGAGTAAGGCCTACTCGAGATCGAGTAGCCTGGGCTCTCAGCTTGATTCGACTGGTTCCGCTGCTTATTTGACCTTGGACTTCTGTAGTGGTTTTCCGAGCTTTTCTGACCTTCCTTAGAGTTGCTGTAAAATATCTCGAATTCTGCGAATTTAAACAGAAACTGGTGTAGATTCCATAATTTGGCAAATAAACATAAACTACATAGATTCTGTACTATCTAACCCAAATGTATGCAAAGTATGCAGAAAACGATATTGAAGTTACTATAAAATATGGCAGATTTAGCTCACAACAAACACCACATACTTAAGCTTGCTTGTCCTCAAGCAATACTTTTAATTGTCATTCAGGGGAAGAATTCAAAAACTCTCAACATATTAGATTCATTCTTATATAACCCAGCAGTCAATTACCATCCTAAAAAAAGTACTAGTGTCACAAATCCATGCATGTGCAATTATATCAATGCAACATCTACTCACAAAAGGAGGATTAAGCAAAAAAACATTCATTAGTGACAAAACATTGATAATCAAGAGGACTTCAGTTTAAGCTCAAATAAGGAGTAGATTTGGTAAAAGGCTAAAAGGTGGGCAATTTCTGGCAATGTGGTGCTAATGATCCGGGAAAATGGAGTATTTCCAAATTGAATTTTATACCACATTCCTTCTCATAAAATTCATCACCTTTCATAATGCTTTTATCAACAATAATGCTCTTACCTCTCTAACCTCAGCACTGCCTTCTCACGAGTCGCAAACATGGGTGTCATGAATGGCCCCGGATACTTAGTGCTTTGGACTCCTCACAATGTGTCCCATCTCTCCAAACTATTATCTTAGAGAGCAGGGTCAATCTACCTTTATCTCCTGAGGTGATTGGATTTTCTTTCACTCATTAAATTTTCCATATATTTGAAACAATTTCCTTCCAAACTCCAATAATGATAATAATCACCACACCATATGATAATCTCCATAATGTAACATTATTCTCAACATAATCCCCGGATAAGGTAAAGAATGGCAAATATTTAGATCATGTGGATCAATATTTGAAATAAGGCATATTATGGCTTTTGTGATGCATAAGCATAGGTAAGGCTAGGAATATAAACAATGAGCATTATATGGAAATATAAATTCCTCCATCATCTTATCATGCAATATGTCAAAAGCAACTTCAAATTTTACCTCCTTTCATGGTTTTCAAGAAATCATGCACTTCATTGTGACTTCCCTTTACTAGGCAATTTCATGCTATATCTCTAATGAATCCAATTTTGCATCGTCGAGTTCAATTAAAGCTTCCATGACATTATTCAAAATTTTCAATGGGGGTCATTTTTTTCTTTAAACTTTTTGGGAAACTTGCATATATAAGCACATAAATCGATAATGCATTCCAAAATAGCCATGTAGCAATTCAAAGAAATAAATTTTAAACATGCACACATAATGTCAAAATAAAGTAAATATGCATAATGTAAGCCCTTCCCCCACCCCATACTTAAACATTACAGTGTCCTCACTGTATAAAAACAAGGGTAGAGAAAGAAACTCACTAGACTGGTGTGCAGGGCCTCTAAATTTCGAATGGAAGCACCTCCTGGGCCGAGTATGAATATTGATTGGTTCTATCCATGGACCTGAAAAGTATGGAAGACATATACCCAAAAAAAAAAATTGTTCAAAACCAAAAACAAACAAAAGAAACAATGTCCAAAAGTCCCAAAAATAAATGTCTATTTACAAGTTCTAGATTTTAGATTCGCTAGGCCGACTTCTCCATTTTGCGCTCAAGGACCATTATGGTGGGGCCCGCTCATGCTTGGCCCTTCTTCTGGATCATCTAGGTCCTGATGGTAGTATGCAAGCTCAGCTGATAGGTTGTTGCTTGCATCATCTCCCTTTGCCTTCTCCCTTTTCCTTCCAGCTCTCAGTTTTCGCAGATTCTTTTGCCACGGCGTCTTATCTCCCCTTAAATCATTTAAAATTTTCTTTATGGACTGAGGGGGAGTAGGATTCATACCTGAACTTGCCTTTTCGAACCCAAAACAGGAATCTTTGGGCTTGGGGCTAGTCGACATCGATGAAGGCTTGTCGACTTCGAGTACAGAGACCCCATACTTAGGCTTCTGGCAAGTTTCTGGCTCTGCAGTGGTTGTCGAGGTAGACAAAGGTTTGTCGAGATCGAGTAGGTCTCTTGTCGATGTCGAGTAGCGCTTGTCGACCTCGGGTACAGCGTCAGCACCTTCCTCCGTTGTTTGCTTGGTCCCGTGGTTGCTAATGCTTTTCACCTCCAGCCATGCAATTTCCTCTTTTGCAGGGCCAAAAGAGAAATCCAAAACCTCATCGCCTATGGTGAAGGTGAGCGATCTATTCTTGACACTTATTTTGGCATCTGCAGTAGCTAAGAATGGTCTACCAAGAATAATTGGGCTAGTAGGGTCTTCAGCACAGTCAATGATAAGGAAATCAGCTGGAACAAAGAATTTACCAACCTGGACAGGGACGCTCTCAACTATACCTGTAGGGATGACTACTGTATTGTTTGCCATGTATAGCTTGGCATCCACAGGTTCTATGCATCCTATCTTTACTTTCCGCCAGATTGATAGAGGCATGATGCTCACACTTGCTCCTAAATCGCATAGAGAATCATATTTATATTGTCCAAAACCCACAGCAACAGAAAACTTACCAGGGTCCGGTCTCTTTTCAGGGAAGTGGAGTACTTTGCATTCGCCTGCGATCTCTGAGATGGATCGCTTCTTGCATAGGATTTCCTTGAGAAATTTGACATATCCAGGCATCTCTTGCAGGGCTTCTGTAAAAGGAATAGAAACATTCAGTTCTTGCAGCATATTAACAAATCTGGTAAACCTACCTGCAGTGGGATCTTTCTGTGCCTTTGAAGAGAAAGGCAGTGGCTTTTTCAGTTTCGGAGCCTGATCAGCCGTCGGAGGTGCTGCAGAGTCGTCGACGTCGGCTAGACGCTGCTCGTCGATCTCGACAACGGGCTCGTCGACATCTAGTACAGTGGTCGACCTGGAGTTGCTGGTCTGCGCAGCGGAGTCCGAGCTCAGCTTTTGGTCTATGTCAAGTAGAGGCTTGTCGATGTCGAGTACACCTTCCTCGAGATCAAGTTGCTGCTCTGCCTTGCTTTGCTGTTTTCCGACCTCTGGCTCGTGTAATTGATGTCCACTCCTCAGTTTGATAGCTGCGACGTGTCCGGTCTTCCCCTTAGGATTTGGTTCTGTTTGCCCAGGGAGTTGTCCGGACGGTCGTGGGATCTGTGCAGCGATCTGACCCATCTGCGTCTCTATTCCCTTTTTCCAGATGTCTAATTCTCCAAATTTTGTAGTGATATTCTGGAATTGGTTGTGGATGGTGCCCTGATTCCGACACATCTCCTCAAGGATCAGCTGCAGATCATCCTTCTTTTGATCCCTCTCTGGATGTCCTGGAGCTCTGTAGGGTGGGGGATTCCTAGGAGGACCTTGGTTCCACTGTGGTTGATAGAACCTTTGATCTCCCATGTGTCGATTTGGACCCCCAGCGTAGGCTGCCTCCTCATGTGTTTCTGCCATCCTGACTTGCTCAGCGTGTGGGCACTCAGTAGTGGTGTGCCTCTGTGATCCGCATTCAATGCAAGGCTGGTTGACAGATAGATATTTGACTTGCTTGAGGAGCTTGGGATTCTGGTCTGTGTAGAACTGCTCCCTGACATCTGGGTCAATTTCCTTTGCTGGCTCATATAGTGGCATTGATGGTGCTGGCCTGGCGTAAGAGTGCTCCTCATAGTTTGTAGGAGCCCCATATTTGTTGTCGTAGTTAGTGAGCTTTTCTAGCACACCCCATGCGTCGCTTGGTGGCATCGTCAGATACTCATAACGAGTATAATGGTTGATCCTATCCTTAGTGATTTGATCCAGAGAGTTGAAGAAGATCTCCTGGATGACGTAGGGTGGCTGTCCATGAGTAGGGCAAGATTGCAGTAGTTCTTTGTAGCGTTCCCATGCCTTTGCCAGCGGTTCCCCTTGCTTTTGTTTGAAGGCGGTGATTTTCTGACGGAGAAGTGCTGTTTTGGCGGGTGGGAAGTATTTGTTCAGGAACTCTTGTTCTACTTGGGCCCAGGTGGTGAGAGATCTCGGCTTCAGCCCTTCAAGCCATTTCAGTGCAGGTCCAGCGATAGACCAGCGGAAAGCTTTCATCTTGACATATTCCAGAGTTGTACCTTCAGCAAGAGTACGACACATGTCATGAAAATTGGTAATATGTTCAAGAGGACACTCATTAAATCTTCCATGAAAAGCATTGTTTTTAAGCTCTATAAGAAATTGAGTGCGAATTTCAAAAGAGTTTTCAGGGATTAGAATCGCCGATTCAGGCACGACGAGAGTGGGATGCATATAATCCTCTGTAGTGGTTGGGAACTGGGCAAGCTCAGCTTCTGCTTGCTCCCTTGCTGCTTTCTCAGTGGCGATAGCAGCATCTTTAACGACTAGTTCCCTTGTAAGCCTTTCGAACAGTTGCTCTTGTGTTTCAGCGGCCACCATGATCCTTTTGAGTTTAGAGTGGATGTGTAGATAACGCTCAGGTTCGTCTAAGGCGTCAAACTCAGGTGGTAGACCAGAACGGCGCATACACCTGTATAATAACTCAAAGCAGATGTGAGATTGAACTACCTAAGGCGCGAATGATAGCTTCCCCGGCAACGGCGCCAATTTGTTGTATAGGAGGAAATCGAGACTTGCAATAATAAAATATAAATAATGCAAAGCAAACCAGATTCCGTCCCTTGCAAATAATTACAAGACCTCCTCCTGATGCAGCAGCGGGAAGTCAGGATCGATCCACGAGGAAGCGTGTCAGCGGATCTTAGGTAGCGGAGAAATCTCCCAAACAGAGGTCGACAACAGGGTCCTCGATCTCGACTAGGGTAGTCGACAGAAGATCGGACAGTCGAACACAGCGCAGCAGCTAGCACAGGCAGAGGCTTGTCGATATCGACAAGGCCTACTCGATGTCGAGTACAGTCTTTGTCGACTTCGCTTCGTCTCGTCGAGTACCTGCACACAGAAGCTACAGCGATGCTAGATCGAAGATCAGTAACTCGAGGTCGACCAGGCTTGGTCGAGATCGAGTAGACAGAGAATTAAAACGAAATAAAGAAATAAAGTAAAGGCAAATGCTTTGGGACTTTCGAAATAAACTGTATGTAAAAGGCTTCCAAGATTGGGGTTTGCAACAACGATAACCAAGCATGCATAAGGTAGAACCAAACAAATTATCATGTAAATCGCATCAAAGGACTAAGCTTTCGCCTTTTCCAACAATTAGACAACTCTCTCAAGAAACCCTAATTGTCTCTACCGATTTTATGTTTTTAATCCAAGTTGTTAGCATGGATCTCCATTAGACGGGTAATAAACACATAAACAAGTAGGAAAATGCTCAAAACATGATAAAGGTCGGATCTTTACCCCAAACACGCATGGCTATCGTTGGGCTCGCCCCAACCCTAGAAGTGGGTGGACTACTCACGCCTCATCGCAAACTCAGACATTGATTGAAAAGAAATAACAACTTGCATTAACTAAATTCAAAGCCTTTACAATCCTGGCAATCAACTCTCGTAAACTGCCAAAATCCTAAAACCTCTGAACTCCCTAAACCGTCTCTGTGGAACTACTTCCCTACCTCTGAAATTGAATTGGAATAAGATGCCTAATGCTCAGCCCCTAGGGCTTTATTTATAGCCTTCTATTCCTTGCTACTCAAGGATAGAATATCTATATCTATATCTAAAACTATATCTAAAATGCTTAACGATAAATAAAAGCGATAGAGAAATTAAATCTAAATATATCTAAATTGTTTCAAGTGGATAAAACTCTCTTTTTCATGATAGATGTAGATAATTCGGATAGACTAGGCTATCCTCGGCTCCAGGAACTCCAACTCCGAGTAGGATTCGTCAAGCCACGTCAACAACTTCTGGATTCGTGGTCGATGTCGACTAGGAAAGTCATCGACTGGGCTGGCTTGTCGTCTCGGCTAGCAGGTCCTCGACGTGGCTTCTTCCGCTGCAGCGAGCCGCTTCTTCCGCTGCAGCGAGTCCGTCCGTCCGCAGGTGCGAGAACCCCCTTTCGCTGGAGCGAGTTGGCAAGCTCCCTCGTCTTGGTGCGTCCCGCTGGCAGCAAAGATTTCCGCGGCAGCGAGTGGTCCGCGGCAGCGAGCGGTCCGCTGCAGCGAGTCGAGTCGCTGGCAGCGAGTGCTACCTGGTCGTCCTCGTCCTCGGCTTTCCTCCTCTCCTCGTTGACTCCGGGTGTGGCGCTGAGGCGTCGTCGATCTCGACTAGGGCTTGTCGAGATCGAGTAGGGCTCCGGAGCTGGGTTGGTCTGGCTCCTAGTCGACAAGGCCTGTGCTCGGACATGCTCGTCTAGATCGAGTAAGGCCTACTCGAGATCGAGTAGCCTGGGCTCTCAGCTTGATTCGACTGGTTCCGCTGCTTATTTGACCTTGGACTTCTGTAGTGGTTTTCCGAGCTTTTCTGACCTTCCTTAGAGTTGCTGTAAAATATCTCGAATTCTGCGAATTTAAACAGAAACTGGTGTAGATTCCATAATTTGGCAAATAAACATAAACTACATAGATTCTGTACTATCTAACCCAAATGTATGCAAAGTATGCAGAAAACGATATTAAAGTTACTGTAAAATATGGCTGATTTAGCTCACAACAATGAGAGAGGTTGCGAACAAAAAAGAAACGAAATGAAAGCAAGCAAGCATTTTGTCACATCAACTCAAAATCAGACAGGTACTATACACAACAAATATAAACAAGCTTACCAAACGATGCATTGTTGTGAGGAGGAAATCGAGAATGCAAATTAAAATATAAATAAAGTACAACAAACCAGATTCCATCCCTTGCAAATAATTACAAGGCCCAAATCCTGATGCAGCAGCGGGAAGTCAGGATCGATCCACGAGGAAGCGTGTCAGCGGATCCTAGGCAGCGGAGAAATCTCACGGAAGTCGACCACAGATGCCCTCGATCTCGACTAGGGTTAGTCGACAGAAGATCGGGCCAGTCGAGGAGAGTAGCAGACACAGGCACTGGGGCTCGTCGATCTCAACTAGATCGGGAATCTACAGCGATGTTAGATCGAGAATTAGCACTCGATATCGACGAGTGCTATTCGATATCGAGGAGACAGAAACTAAAACGAAACGAAAGAAAGTAAAAACAATTGCTTTGGGATTTCGAACTAAACTTAATGTAAAAGGCTTCCAAGATTGGGGTTCGCAACAACGATAACCAAGCATGCATAAGGCAGAGATAAACAGATAATCATATGAATCGCATCAAAGGACAATTCCAACAATTAGACAACTCTTTCAAGAAACCCTAATTGTCTCTATTGATTTTATGTTTACAATCCAAGTTGTTAGCATGGATCTCCATTAGATGGGTAATAAACACATAAACAAGTAGTAGATGCTCAAAACGTGATAAAAGTCAGATCTTTACCTCAAACACGCAGGGCTTAATGTCGGGCTCGCCCCAACCCTAGAAGTGGGTGGACTACTCGCGCTTCATTGCAAACTCAGACATGATCGATTGAAAGAAAACTAATTGCATTAAAATAAACCAAAGTTTACAACCGCTTGAAGCCAATTCCGCTCTCGGTTCACAACTCCAATCGGCCGCTCACTCTCTCTCTCTACTTCTCCTACTTCCTTCTCTCTCAAATTGAATTAAGATGCCTAATGCTCAGCCCCTAAGGCTTTATTTATAGCCTTCTATTCCTTGTTAATCAAGGATAGAAATCTTTATCTATATCTAAAACTATATCTAAAAAGCTTAATGATAAATAAAAGCTATAATGAAATTAAATCTAAAGTAGGGAAATATATCTAAAGTGTCTTCAAGTTGATAGATCTCTTTTCATCATGATAGAACTTGATAGATCGGATAGAACATCGGAAATCTTCAAGCCCAAGTATTCCCACACAGAGTAGAATTGATCAAACCGTGTAACACGGCTTCTGAAGTCCTCCTCGATCTCGAGTAAGACTAGTCGAGATCGAGTAGAATTGTTGGTCGACTGGGCTTGGCTCGTCGTCTCGGCTAGGTGGTCCTCGACAGGCTCGGACATGACTCCCGGCGTTCGTTGATCTCGAGGACCCCTTGTCGACATCGAGTAAGGATGTCCGAGCATGGTTGGTCAATCTCTCCTCGGCATCCTTGGGTGGCTTTCTCGACTCCTGGGTGTTTGTGCAACTTTGTCGACATCGAGTAATGGTACTCGATCTCGAGTAGCTTGCTGGAGCCGGGTTGTTTGTCTTTTTCTTCTCGACATGATCCTCCTCGATCCTGGAAGGTGTCTAGACATGGCTTGTCGAGATCGACTAAGGCTTGTCGATGTCGAGTAGCTTTGAGCTCCGGTTCTCGCTTCTTGGTTTTCTTCCTAAATGGTTCCATATCCTGCGATATTAAACAGAAACTTATGTAGATCTCCATTTCTGACAAATAAGCATATACTACATAAATCCGACATATTCCCAACCCGAAATATGCAAAATGTAAAGAATATGGAACTAAAATATGCATTAAGACATGGCTACTTTGGAGACATCAAATCACCACATACTTAGACTTTCTTGTCCTCAAGCAATAACCAAACAATAACCAAGACCTACAACACATCCTTCAAGTCTTCGCCTTTGTCAAAAGCAACATCTCAAGTAGTAGCAATGTAAGACAAGTGAATTTAACGTTATCACACATATATGAGCGATCCATAGGCATAGGTAGTATAAATCCAACCTCATAGTAATAATGTGTTTACACTCAGCTCTCAGATGTGTTTAGGCTATGAAGATCAACTCTCAACTCAATTCCGTACACAATCTCATAAACATTGCAATTTAAACATGAATCCACTTCGCAACCAATTATGAAAATGCAACAAGAAATATCAGGAGGACTTCGCTCAATAGAAGTCTTCAAAGAAGATTCCATTCGGCGGGGTTGTAATGGGGCTTGGTAAGAAATAATAAGGAATGGAATTATTTGGCCATGTGGTGCTTAATAAAATTCGGGAATCAAGACTCCTAAATCTCCAACACAACCAAACCATAACTTCTCAATCATATGCATCAACCAAACTCTCCAATTTATCTCAATGAAGTATGTAACCTTTCATACTTCCTCAACCTCTCCAAAGTGTGTATCTTGCAAATAATGAAAAAAATAAGGTAAATTTGGCTCATGCACTTTATTCTCAAATATATATACTTTTTTTTCTTTCTTTTTTTTCGGATTTTTTTTTTCGGAAATATAAAATAAAACTAATGGTGCATTTATAATGTGAGCCAAAAATCCTTTAACATAATATGCATAGCAAGATAAAAATGTAAAACCATCCCATATCTCAATAATTTCAACAATCCTTATTACTTGAAATGCAACATAAGCTTATTCTTTCCACAAATCATCATTCCAACCAACTCTAAGTCTTAATTCCCAAATGGGGGTCAGGCTCAATTTGGCTAAGGATATTTTTTTGTGGAGTTCATAATAAAAGTCTCAGGCTAATGTTATGGCTTCAAGAAGGGATAATGCAGGGTAGGTAAAGAGAGGATAAAATTGGCTTAAAAGGTGCCTCCATCATTTAATTCTCATCAACATAAACATATAAATGCATTGACTTTGAATAACTATCACAACATTTAGAGATGCATAGGAAGAGTAAATACACTCAAGAAAGCAGAGGGATTTTTAATGTTCTCCCTATAAGGCCAAAATTCTCACTGGGATAATTTTTGTTGGATTTTAACCTTTAGCTTGGGATCATATGTGCTCAATTTCATCACAAGTTCACAAACCACATAAAAACCATTTTGAGGACTTAGGCTAAACCTTCCAAACATGCCATAGGAATTATATGATCAAGTCAGTCATTATTTATCATCATAGGACATCTAAGTTAGGGTAGAAAACAATGCAAAAATTTAAACATGCATATTTTTTATTTTTCGACATTTTCTATTTTTTTTTTATTATTTTTTTTTTCTTATGCAAAAATCAAGACTAAAGTATGACAAAAGATTTAAAAGGCATAAAATTCAAACATGAATGCATAACATAAAAATTTAAAATTTCACCCTGTAAAACCAAAAGCAAGACTAACACATATGATAATGATAATGAGCCCTTCCCTCACCCCATACTTAAAATTTACAGTGTCCCCACTGTATAAAATCAAATAAAAACAAGAGTAAAGGAAGGAACTCACAGGATAACAAATCAAGGAGGGCGAATCAGTGCAGGTTGAGTAACTGGCTGGTTGATCTCGAGTACATGTTACTCGATCTCGAGGAGCTTTTCTGCGTCTAGTAGATTCTGAAGTCGAGGAGCTTCTGGTGACTTGTCGATGTCGAGTACGTCTACTCGAGATCGAGTAAATTCTGGGCGTCTCCTCCTTGTCGTAATCGACTTGGCCTTCGTCGATTCTGACCGGTTTCAGGGACTTCTTTACTCCACTTTTCGCAATCCTTATATGCTTGCCGACCTAAAAGTGTTAGATTGCACAAGAAACAAGACTATCCACATGAAATATTCTAAAAGACATAAAACCAAAACCAAAAATAAAAACCAAAAAGGTTTAAAAAGTCCCAAAAATTCATAAAGTTCTATATACATGCTCTAGATTTTTGAGTCACTAGGCCGACTTCTCCGTTTGCGCTCAAGGACCATTATTGTGGGGCCCGCTCATGCTTAGCCCTTCTCCTGGATCATCTAGGTCCTGATGGTAGTATGCAAGCTCAGCTGACAGGTGGTCGCTTGCATCATCTCCTTTCTCTTTCTTCTTCTTCCTTCCAGCCCTCAGTTTCCGCAGATTTTCTCGCCATGGTGTCTTATCTCCCCTTAAATCATTGATAATTTTCTATATGGACTGAGGGGGAGTCGAATTCATACCTGAACTTACCTTTTCGAACCCAAAACAGAAATCTTTGGGTTCGGGGCTAGTCGAGATCGAGTACAGCTGGTCGACCTCGAGTACAGGGACCCCATACTTAGGCTCTGGGCAAGTCAGTGGCTCATCAGTGGAAGTCGACATCGACAAGTCTTGGTCGAGATCGAGTAGCGCCCTTGTCGAGATCGAGCAGCTCTTGTCGACCTCGAGGACAGTGCTGGCACTTCCCTCCGCTGTTTGCTTGGTCCCGCGGTTACTGATGCTTTTCACCTCCATCCAGGAAATTTCCTCTTTTGCAAGGCGAAAAGAGAAATCCAAAACCTCATCGCCTATGGTGAAGGTGAGCGAGCGATTCTTAACACTAATTCTGGCATCTGCAGTTGCTAAGAATGGTCTACCCAGAATAATAGGGCTAGTAGGATCTTCAGCGCAGTCTATAATAAGGAAATCTGCTGGAACAAAGAATTTACCAACCTGGACGGGGACATTCTCAACTATACCTGTAGGGATGACCACTGTATTGTTCGTCATGTATAGCTTGGCATCCACAGGTTCTATGCATCCTATTTTTACCTTCCGCCAGATTGATAGAGGCATGATGCTCACACTTGCTCCTAAATCACACAGAGACTCATATTTATATTGTCCAAAACCCATAGTAACAGAAAACTTACCAGGGTCATGTCTCTTTTCAAGGAAGTGGAGTATTTTGCATTCGCCTGCGATCTCTGAGATGGATCGCTTCTTGCTCAGGATTTCCTTCAGAAACTTGACATATCCAGGCATCTCTTGCAGGGCTTCTGTAAAAGGAATAGAAACATTCAGTTCTTGCAGCATATTAACAAATCTGGTAAACCTACCTGCAGTGAGATCTTTCTGTGCTTTTGAAGGGAAAGGCAGTGGCCTTTTCTGTTTCGAAGCCAAATCAGCTGTCGGAGGTGTTGCAGAGTCGTCGACGTCGGCCAGATGCTGCTACTCGATCTCGACCACGGGCTCCTCGACATCGAGTTTGGTGGTCTGCGCAGCGGAGTCCGAGCTCAGCTTCTGGTCTTGATCGAGTAGCTTCTTGTCGAGGTCGAGTACGGTCTCCTCGAGATCGAGTAGATGTTGTTCTGTCTCGAGTTGCTGCTCTGCCTTGCCTTGCTGTTTCCCGACCTCTGGCTCGTGTAATTGATGCCCACTCCTGAGTTTGATAGCTGCGACGTGTCCGGTCTTTCCCTTAGGATTTGGTTCTGTTTGCCCAGGGAGTTGTCCGGACGGTCGTGGGATCTGTGCAGCGATTTGACCCATCTGCGTCTCTATTCCTCTTTTCCAGATGTCCAGTTCTCCAAATTTTGTAGTGATGTTCTGGAACTGGTTGTTGATGGTGTCTTGATTCCGACGCATCTCCTCAAGGACCAAATGCAGATCATTCTTCTTTTGATCCCTTTTTGGATGTCCTGGAGCTCTGTAGGGTGGGGGTTCCTAGGAGGACCTTGGTTTCACTGCGGTTGATAGAACCTTTGGTCTCTCATGTAGCGATTGGGACCCCCCGCGTAAGCTGCCTCTTCATGTGTTTCTGCCATTCTGACTTGCTTACTGTGTGGGCACTCAGTAGTGGTGTGCCTCTGTGATCCGGATTCGATGCAAGGCTGATTGACAGATAGATATTTGACTTGCTTGAGGAGCTTGCGATTCTGGTCTCTGTAGAATTGCTCTCTGACATCTGGGTCGATCTCCTTTGCTGGCTCATATAGTGGCATAGATGGTGCTGGTCTGGCGTAGGAGTTCTCCTCATAGTTTGCAGTAGACCCATATTTGTTGTCATAATTGGTGAGCTTGTCCAGCACTCACCAGACGTCAATTGGCGGCATTGTCAGATACTCATAGCGAGTATAATGGTTGATTCTATCCTTAGTGACTTGATCAAGAGAGTTGAAGAAGATCTCCTGAATGACGTAGGGTGGCTGTCCATGAGTAGGGCAAGATCGCAGCAGTTCTTTGTAGCGTTCCCATGCCTTTGCCAGCGGTTCCCCTTACTTCTGTTTGAAGGCGGTGATTTTCTGGCGGAGAAGTGCTGTTTTGGCGGGTGGGAAGAATTTATTCAGAAATTCTTGCTCTACTTGGGCCTATGTTGTAAGTGATCTTGGTTTCAGCCCTTCAAGCCACTTCAGTGCAGGCCCAGCGACAGACCAACGAAAAGCTTTCATCTTGACATATTCCAAAGTTGTACCTTCAGCAAGAGTACGGCACATGTCAGAAAAATTGGTAATATGTTCAAGAGGACACTCATTAAATTTGCCATAAAAAGCATTATTTTTAAGCTCTATAAGAAATTCAGTGCGAATTTCAAAAGAATTATCAGGGATTAGAATCGCCGATTCAGGCACGACGAGAGTTGGATGCATAATCCTCAGCAGTGGTTGGATATTGGGCAAGCTCAGCTTCTGCTTGTTCCCTTGTTGCTTTCTCAGCGGCGATAGCAGCATCTTTGGTGGCTAGTTCCCTTGTAAGCCTTGCAATCAGCTGTTCTTGCGTTTCAGCGGCCGCCATGATCCTTTTGAGTTTAGAGTGGATGTGTAGGTAACGCTCCGGTTCATCTAAGCTGTGAAACTCAGGTGGTAGACCAGAACGGCGCATACACCTGTATAGTAACTCAAAGTAGATGTGAGATTCAACTACCTAAGGTGCGAATGATAGCTTCCCTGGCAACGGCGCCAATTTGTTGTGAGGAGGAAATTGAGAATGCAAATTAAAATATAAATAAAGTACAGCAAACCAGATTCCGTCCCTTGCAAATAATTACAAGACCTCCTCCTGATCCAGCAGCGGGAAGTCAGGATCGATCCACGAGGAAGCGTGTCAGCGGAGAAATCTCACGGAAGTCGACCCCAGATGTCCTCGATCTCGACTAGGGTTAGTCGACAGAAGATCGGGCCAGTCGAGCAGAGTAGCAAACACAGGCACTAGGGCTCGTCGATCTCAACTAGAGGCTACTCGATATCGAGTAGGCTTCGTCGACGTCGAGTTGGGCTTTGTCGAGTACCTGCACACAGAAGCTACAGTGATGCTAGATCGAGAATCAGTACTCGATATCGACGAGTTCTATTCGATATCGAGGAGACAGAAACTAAAATGAAACGAAAGAAAGTAAAAACAATTGCTTTGGGATTTTGAACTAAACTTAATGTAAAAGGCTTCCAAGATTGGGGTTCGCAAGAACGATAACCAAGCATGCATAAGGCAGAGATAAACAGATAATCATATGAATCTCATCAAAGGACAAGCTTTCGCCTTTTCCAACAATTAGAAAACTCTTTCAAGAAACCCTAATTGTCTCTACTGATTTTATGTTTACGATCCAAGTTGTTAGCATGGATCTCCATTAGATGGGTAATAAACACATAAACAAGTAGTAGATGCTCAAAACATGATAAAAGTCAGATCTTTACCTCAAACACGCAGGGCTTAACGTCGGGCTCGCCCCAACCCTAGAAGTGGGTGGACTACTCGCGCTTCATCGCAAACTCAGACATCATCGATTGAAAGAAAACTAATTGCATTAAAATAAACCAAAGTTTACAACCGCTTGAAGCCAATTCCGCTCTCGCTTCACAACTCCAATCGGCCGCTCACTCTCTCTCTACTTCTCCTACTTCCTTCTCTCTCAAATTGAATTAAGATGCCTAATGCTCAGCCCCTAAGGCTTTATTTATAGCCTTCTATTCCTTGCTAATCAAGGATAGAAATCTTTATCTATATCTAAAACTATATCTAAAAAGCTTAATGATAAATAAAAGCTATAATGAAATTAAATCTAAAGTAGGGAAATATATCTAAAGTGTCTTCAAGTGGATAGATCTCTCTTCATCATGATAGAAATTGATAGATCGGATAGAACTTCGGAAATCTTCGAGCCCAAGTAATCCCACACAGAGTAGAATTGATCAAACCGCGTAACACGGCTTCTGAAGTCCTCCTCGATCTCGAGTAAGGCTAGTCGAGATCGAGTAGAATTGTTGGTCGACTGGGCTTGGCTCGTCGTCTCGGCTAGGTGGTCCTCGACAGGCTCGGACATGACTCCTGGCGTTCGTCGATCTCGAGGACCCCTTGTCGACATCGAGTAAGGATGTCCGAGCATGGTTGGTCGATCTCTCCTCGGCATCCTTGGGTGGCTTTCTCGACTCCTGGGTGTTTGTGCAACTTTGTCGACATCGAGTAATGGTACTCGATCTCGAGTAGCTTGCTGGAGCCGGGTTGTTCGTCTTTTGCTTCTCGACATGATCCTCCTCGATCCTGGAAGGTGTCTAGACATGGCTTGTCGAGATCGACTAAGGCTTGTCGATGTCGAGTAGCTTTGAGCTCCGGTTCTCGCTTCTTGGTTTTCTTCCTAAATGGTTCCATATCCTGCGATATTAAACAGAAACTTATGTAGATCTCCATTTCTGACAAATAAGCATATACTACATAAATCCGACATATTCCCAACCCGAAATATGCAAAATGTAAAGAATATGGAACTAAAATATGCATTAAGACATGGCTACTTTGGAGACATCATGCATCATTCCTTCCACATCAACACAACGGTAAAAATCACGCATCTCGGAGTTGGGAATTGCCATCTCTAGCAATAATAAAAGGCAACGGATGGGTAACCAGATCACCAAGCACGCAACCCCTTTTTATATACAAAGCGAGGTTGGGCATATCTCAAAGTACAGCGAAAGCATTCATGGCTTGCATTGAATAAAAAATAAAGCCTGAAATAAGGTTTTCCCAAGATACACTGCATGAACAACACATGGAAAAAAAATTTCCTCTCAGAGCCCGATCAAGTAGACTGGGACATTTCAAATCCAGAAACAGTCATTTATTACAAAAATATTTTATCTAAACCGGTCGATACCACTATAAAGGGATCTCTCCCCGGCAAAATGAAAAGCACAACCTTTTCATCAAAAATCTTTCCAAAAAAACAAACATGGAAGCAAATACCAGCGATCAAAATCCAAACAACCCCTTTGTTTTTTATATTTATCTAGTAGGGGATGAGCAATACATAGGCATGATGCTGCCTTTTGAATTCGGTCGACACTTCGCAACCTAGGTACCCGAGCAAATCTTTTTATCCACTCGCGTCATCAGAGATTTCCCTGTCCACATCATAGGGGCAGTTACGGATCTCACTGGGTGGCCCGTGGATAGAGGGACTTTGTCGAATCACACAGACTCGGGTTGGAAACAACAATAATGTTCACCCCTTGAGAGAAGCAAAGTTTGAAGTCCATTTTTTCAACAAAGAAGGCTACTACATCGAGGATGAACTCTACGATGACGACTACAACGGTCCGACATCAAATGGTTTCCACTAGATCCTAAGAACTCCTCGGTGAACAGATTTCTTCCTATTTGAAACCTTCAATGAAACTCAGATCATCAATAGAGACCTTTTTTCCCTCGATTCGTATTTCCATTACTTTTGGTCTAGAAATGCAAACAATATTTTTTCTATCGATGAACATCTCCCCATCACGAACGCTGAAGATGAACGTCTCCCCATTGTGAACGATACGCTGGAGATGAACGTCTCCCCATCGCGAACGATACGCTGGAGATCGATCGATTTTTAGAAAAAATCATGTCCCGGCGTCCAAGGACCCTGGAGATGGACATCTCTCCATCACAAGCAATTTATTGGAGATTACTCGATCTTTAATTTCATTTCTCCAAGTGTCCAAGGGTGCTGGAGATAGACACCTATCCATCGCAAACGTCGCGCTAAATACCACTCAATTAAACAAACTCCCCTGCGTCCAAAGACGCTGGAGATTGCTCGCCAGGTCTGTCCATCACAAACATACATACTACCTAGTCCTCCCTGATCCAAAAGATGTTAAGCCTTGGTAAGAACGTATCCTCCCCGCGACCAACACACTAAAAATTTGGTCTAACAAGAGTCGATAGCTAAAGTACTACAACTCTGATTCATTCACTATTCGCACCAAGCTCACAAACAATCAGCATCGCAACAAAATATTGGTTTATTGATTACACATCAAGCAAAACCATTCAAAAACAAAAGTAACGACGTAACCACTACAAAGGTCGCGAAAACGAAAAACTTCAACATCGAACCGAAAAATCAACGTCACCATTTTGGTCAAGCCCGTGATCTATGGCAACAACATCGAAACATGAATCTCCGTCATATTCAAAGATCAAACGTGTCCCAATGCGAAGTTCATTCGAAACAATGAACTCAGGCCACCCGCTAGTAAACCAGTAGTTGTTAGAACCTAGCGCTTCTACCCTCACCACAAACTCCTCATCGGCACGCGTCTAAAAATGCACAAATCCAAGTGCACCATAACCATAGTCACGGTACACAGATGGTAGAGGCTATAAGCGCAAACACGTCAGAAAAAATCAGATGTCTTGTCAGGAGAAAAATTACACAAAACACAACTTACCGGCCTATTTAAGTGCCCTTCCACTACAATACCCCGTGTAAAACCTCGCACGCGAGGAAAAGTTACACCTGGAATATCAACTGGCGTCGAAGGCATCATCACCACGAGTCAAAACCGCTATAACAATCTCGAGCTCCCTGCCTTTTTATATTATTCTCTACGAGGATAGAGCAACGAAGGGAACCACACACCGCCTAAGTCCGCAACGAGGTCAATAAATATCAAACAACACAACAACGAACACAGGAAAACTGCAACCCCATGCCGCACGACAAGGAAAGGCAACAAGTAAACCTCGTGCACCAAGAATGCAGGAAGGACATGTTGATGATACACACCTCCCTGCTTCATAAGAACTCAAAGATAACCTTGCTAGATAACCGTCCATATCCGCTTGATATAGAGTAGTATAAATGTGTGCTTTAGACAAGATACAAACGAAGTCACTAAGACAAAATGCCAAGTTTCGACATGGCTTCAGGAGAGCTCTCTCCACAGCCTTTTATCATGAACACTATGCTATTTCCAAATCCTAAATTTTCCAGGATAATCCTTAGGGAAAGCCAACTACGCAGGCTTCCTCTACCATATATCTTTGTGAAATTCGGGCAAGAAATACTTGACCAAATCTTTCTATGTTCTCCCACAAACCAGGAATTCGTTGTACTAGTCGAACGAGATAAAGGAGATTGGTTCTCTCTTTCGGAAGGATGGAGGTCTTTCGCGAGCAGTAACAACCTCAGAATAGGCAGTCGCCTTACCTTCGAATAACAAGGAGCATCCCACTTTGATGTGGCAATAGAGCAATCAGGCCCAGACGAGAACGAAGATGTCTTGCCTGACTACGTATGCTACGAAGAATTATAACTAGAAAGAATGCAAGCTATTTCCTGCTATATTTCATCGCTAACAAGTTTTCAGTTTTGCCTGTCATTCTGCATAACATCCAATAAGTACGCGAACCCTATTTTTTGTCATCTCACGATTCATTTCATTAAACGTTCAACGACAGGAGATGGGTAAGGGTATCGCGAATTTACTTTTCAAATAAGAACAATGGATAGGTGGAAAGGTCAAGTTCTGGACACGAAAAAACATAAGTACAATCGACAGAGCAATCCATTAAGAAAAATAGGCAAGAGGCATAAACGAAAGTACGATGAATTCAAAGATAAAGTATTCATAAAACACCATAACAAGGCATCACTTGTCAATTGTCATGGGTTGAAATATTCACCATCCCAAGAAACAAACATACGAACCGTAGCAGAGTACGAGACTCTCACCCCGGGTAAAAATGTATTCAAACTTCCTTACACAAAAACTTCACAAAGAGTGGAGAGACGATTATTTAAACATCAGTAGGAGGGTTGTCATCTTCACGGGCAAGCTCGGGGGTCTTCTCACCTACTAGGGGAGGATCATGGGCGGCGGCATCGTCAATCGGAGCGATAAGGGGGAGAGGCAGCTCGCGTTTGGGGTCTTTAAGCTTCATATCCTCATCCTCACATCTACAAGGAAACATCCTCACCTCATCGCCAAGATGAGCGAAGCGATTGACGCTCTGAGAAATCCCACATGCAACCCCCTCCATGAACGCGTCAGTAACCCTGTCGTAAAGGACATCATGTCCGTCCGTCTCAAGGTAATGATCAAGCCAACCCCGGCCAGCCTCCCCCAGGAAATCAAATAGCCACCCTTGGCCGTCATCACTGAGCATGAACTCGCGGAGCATTTTCCTGGAAAGAACAGCATCTTCCCTAGAAGTAAAGCACTTCAACCGACTCTTCACGTCAGCAAGCTCCTCACGAACCGTCCCTAACTCACGCTCAAGATCCTGAAGCTGACCCCTCAAGCACGTGGTCTCCGATTCATACCGGGCCCCCGTCTCTTGAGCCTTCGTGAGTTCGACTCGCGAAAGGTCTAGCTTGCTCCTCGCCACCTCCACATCTTTTTGGGACTTCGTCAAAGCATCATTGAGACTTTCGATAGTTACCTCCCGGAGCTCCGCGTCCTTCAAATTCTCCACCTTCGCCTTCAGAGCGACCACGATTGTCCTCAACTCCCTCACCTTATCATCATAGTTTCTTAAACATCCAGCCATTTCAAACCATTGCAGATTATCCTACGGCAACACATGAATAATAATAAACGCATAAGTAAAGTAGGGAAAGAAGGAAAGAATAAAAGCATAAATCGCGAATGAGTTTACCCAGCCTCTGCTTTTATGACCATGCTCCACCAATTCTTCATCCGTCAAATGATGAAGGTAATCCCTTTCAGTTGGACAACTTTTCTTGGGAATCTCCAGTTTTATGATGTCAATAGGGTTAAACCCAGGTAACCTGTAAGCAGTCATTGAGATCCCCGCATGAGTAATCGGCTCAGAGCTTAAGAGCATGGTGCCTCGTGTCCCCTCCCTTGGTCGCTTTCGCCCGCGATGGGCTGGTGGTTGATCATCTGACGAGACGCTCTCCCGGTCGTCAACCGGCTCTTTCCCTTTCAAGCTCCTATTCGCAGGAGGACACCCACGGGGAACGCTCTGTCGACCACCACCCGGCCGCGGGGTAACAGTAAGGGCAGGCCTGGACCCACCTCTTGCATCACTTTTCTTTTTCGCGAGCACGGAAATCTTCGACTTGTCAACTATCATATATGCGAAAGAATTAGAATAAGTCAAAACAAAAGAAAATCGCGACCAAAATACCAAGGGATTTAAAAGAAAATTCCTAGACATCGACCCAGTTGATGTGGGAGGCTAAGTCTGGCCATTTCCAGACGAACCGGGGTCACAGGGTCACAACCTGCCTATAACCCCGTACTGATGTGACCCCTTTCCCAAACACGACTCTCTATCCATCCAACGCAGCATGCTTGTCTTTGGGCGCAACATAATCGCCATGTTTAATCACAAAGTTCATAACAGTCGTGGACAACGTGGTCTTTATGATCATTCAAACACCCCTCGTTCTCGGTAGCCAAACCTATCTCTACCCCAGCCGACCATGAGTAAAGCTCCGCCACCTTTTCCAGGTGCTTGACATTTAGAATCGACTCCGTCACCCCGCGTCTTGGCTACGGAAGGAGCTACGCGTTCTGTAAATATTGTTGGGAGGGGGGGGAGGCGCCGCGAAAGCATGAGTCGTACAGAAGCTGCAGTTATCTACTTTTGTCCGGTTGTAAGGAGGCAGGGCGAAGTCCCCCGGGACTACTCGGACAGGTTTTTTGGCTTCCTTAATTACGCGAGATGACTCGCCTCTTCCCAAATCATTTATGGACTCCGAGGTATGGCAATACTCAGGGTCGTTCTTCTTCAGAGGACGCTTGATGGTTCCCGCCATCTTTCGTTTCTTCGCGTTCGGGCCAACCCCGGGGTTCGATCTTTTTCTTTTCTCATCGTGAGGTTTTTTACTCGGAGGGGGAGGAGCTGGACTCGCCGTAGAATCCGAGTCAACATTTGCCCGGGACCTGGTTCGCGAAGAACTAACCTCTTCATACCCATAGCTCACGCAACGGTTCTGGCTATCACTCTCTTGGGACATCTTAAGTCTAAAAACACGAAGAAAACCCCTTGGAAAAGACGCCGCAAAAGGAAAAATCAAGAAGGGGAAACTACCTCTTCAACATCGCGATTAAGCAAAATTGGCGCCAAAAAGCCATCCTGGGAGCCTAAGTTGGCGCCTCACGCTCCCCCCGAAAGGACGTTGAAAAGACATCTTCTCCCTCGCTGGATGACGGTTAAAAGACGCATTTTCGTCTCCTCCATAACGGTTTCTCGATTCTCGAGAAGTCACCCCGGAGAAAGGCAAAAAAGGGGAGACGAAAGGTTTCTCCAGCCCCTTGTCGTTAGAGATTTTCCACAAAATCCAAGAGAACCGCCGGAGGTTTTCCAAAAAGATCAAAGGCAATACTACCCCGTTTCGGCACCACCCCACTATTGCTAGGTATCCGTCTACCCCTCCATAAAAAATCAGTTGTGACTAAGGGAATAAAAGAGGAGGTGGAGAATGAAACGACATAGCAGCGGAGGAGGCGAGGGATGAGGAACCAGGGCATACCCCGGTCCCCACCCCGTAACCACCGTGCCCCTCACTAGGGCAATTCCACCACTGGTTTTGGTGTTTCCGACTAACCTTAAAAATCTCGAGAGAAGAACGCAAGCCTATAAATTAAAAAGGGCAAGAGGGAGATCGGAGAAAACTCACTTGAGAAATGCAAAAGAGAAGCGCCGATGAGCTTAGGAAACGGGAAATGGACCACCACCGAGTTCCGATCTCGCTTCTCCAAAGAGCACAGAAAACCCTTAAACTCCCTCTCTCTTTCTTCTCCTCTTTGAGTGTTCAGAGACGTGGGATAAGGAAGAGAGAGGGCGAAAACCCCACTTATAGGTCTCTGTGGGACCACTCCGCCCAATGGACCGAAAATACACAAATGGGCCCAACTAAGGCCAATCCAATAAAACTGGTCCTCTGGAGAAGAGTGTCGTGTTTGTCGAAACCCAATCGCGAATAATGTATCACTCGCGATCCGGTTACGAGGAGATATGACGATGCCATAGAAAACATACTATAAAATAGACACGAATATGACATCATAAATGGGTCGGCCAACGCAAAAGGATATCCGATCCCACCATTAGATCCATCGCGAGTAAGGTACTTGATCAAAACCAAATAACTGGACCTAGCGTCCCCAAGAACTTTGACCCCGGTTTCCCTCGCGACCTGAACCCTCCGGGATCCTAGCAAGCAGCTCGCTGGCTCAAGCACCTCACCTCTAAATGGCTCCACGTGTGTTGCCTATGCCCCTAAGCATGTGGGCATGCGTTACACGTGTCCTATATTGAACCACGAGGTTGCCAGCCAGCGGCTCGCTTGGTTTCCCTATAAATACCCCCATCCGACTCCAAAGAAGGGGATCCGATTTCAAGAGAACAAAAGCAGAAGAGCTCTGATCATCCCCCGGACATAAAACCTTCGGAGTTGAGTTCTCAAGACCTGTGATTGGAGAAGAACGTTCTTGGAATAAGAACATCATCTGACTCCCACCCAAGTTCGCGATAGAACGACTCAAATACTCGCGAGCCAAACATAACACCCTCATCGCTTGGACTAGTACAATACGTAATCTAATCATAACCCTTCTCGGTCAAGGCTTGCAGGTATTCCTAGTCATTTTTGTCGTCACAATGAGGTAATAAGTATAGGTGAAATTCCACAAACGCTTCACAATCCACCCTCACATTTTTTGAAAAACAAAATGACCTATAAATTACAAAAGGAAAAAAAAATCATAAAACCATAATTTGGATTACAAAAAATCTCCTTTATTTTAATTGAATATTGGGTAAAAAAAATCCACCCTCTTATTCATCAATCCACCCTTTATTTTTTTTACATTACCTTTTCTTTTTCAATAAAATTCTAATCGAGTATTGAATTAGATTGATCAATTAGTATGGTTCATGTTGAATCAACTCGATCCGATCCGAAATTTTCGAGTCAGGTCAAACCCAAAGACTGATTTTAAAAGAAAATGATAATTATAATGTATTTCTCTTCTTATACAATGAACTATTGTGGCTAAATATTAAATTGAAAAAAAATAATTCCGGGTTTACAGATCGACCCCAAAAAAAAATATGCTACCAAATATTGAGCGCCACCATATGATCAACCGCATTTACAATTGTTAAAATTTAGTGAATTATATATTAAATATTATTTTGGAAAATAATAGGTGTTAAATATTTATTTGGAAATTTATGAGTGTTTTTATTTTTATTTTTTCAAAGTATGGAAACTACTATGTCTTTTTTATAATTTTAAAAACCGTAATTATTTTGTTTTAAAAATTTTGGAAGAATGGTGATTTTGTGATAAAAGTTTTGGAAATAATATGTGATTTTGTTAAATCTTAGAAATAAAGGTGGTTTTTTCAATTTTATTTTGAATTTAGTTAACTAATAGGTAATTTTATTCATTGTTAAAAGTACAATAAGTTTTGTGAAATAAGAAAAAATAATGGGCCGTTTTATTCATTTAAAATTTTAAAAATATGAGTTTTGGGAATGAGACGGACTTTTCACAAAACTTGGGACACCAAGTGGAATTGGAAAAATCTCAGGAGCGCCAAACGGAATTTCTCATAAATAAATAACATTTGACCTTCCAAAAGAGAAAGCCAAATTTGACATTTCTTTTGGAAACAGGTCAAAAACAAAGTGGCTAAAATGGGTTTTGGACTTGAACTAGAGTGGGAATAAAATTAGGCCCAAATTCATTTTTTGTCTTACCATAGGAGATGACCTTATATATGATATTTTGAATTTTTTCCTAATAAAAAACAACTTCAACCTTGATTTTGGTAAATAGGGAGCGGTCACGGGGTTCGAACAAAGACATTTAGATACTATTCGCAAGTTATTTGCGGCTGAACGATTCCGGAAGGGTTAAAAACAACTTCAACCCATTAAGAGCGTGTTTTCTGCCCTTCATTAAAGAGGTGGAACCGATGGAAATAGTGGGGATGGAGAGGCGCAGCGTCGTTTGGCGGGAGGTGGAGGGGGTGGATCGGGGTAGAGATGGGAGATTTTTCCCAAATTTAGGAGGCAAGGTGGAGAGAGTGAGATCCTTAAAAGACCCCAATTTGCCCTCAAAAACCCTAGCAGCCCTTCATTATCAACCAGGGAAAGATCGAGAGAGGAGAGAGGAGCGACTCCACTGCCATCATCCATAGCGTCCCATGCGAAGCCAATCTTCGGCGACAAGGAGGTAGCGGCAGCCTCCCCTACGTCGGCGTCGCTTGCGGTGAAGCACCGGCTCCGGATATGCTCGGTGGACTTGAGCGTCGGCCACAAATGCTTCCGGATCCCTCGTTGATGTGTTGTGATCGTCGGGAATTGACGGGAGAAGGGTTAAAATTGCAGAAATTTAGTTAAGGGCAATATTGATATTTTACATGATTTTCACCTTCATTCAACTCCAATCAACTAAACATCATATGAGATACTTTGTTGAAATTCATCCTATCCTTTCTACCTTGTAAAATATATCTCCACGCCGATAGTAGTTTCCGATTTCAACGTAGAGCGACTCATTGAAGAAGAACAAAAAGTTCAAACGTCAATAAAAACAGTAGCGCCGTTTCAGTTGCAAACAGATACTCCGTATCTCTTCGGATATCTCCCTCACCCTCTCCTCGTCGATCGTCAAGTTCATGGTAATGCAAACTCAGATTTTACGCTCATATATTCAGAATATCCATGCTCTGTTTCGAATTTAGTGCAAATATCAGATTTTCCTTGCCTCTTAGTTATGCGATTGGTAGTTTAGGGGTACGTTCTGACTCGTAACTTGCAAGGTTTTGATGCATTCACTTTTCGCGATTCAATGACTGAAAAGTTGTCTCCTTTTGAATGAACTCCAACTGTAGCTAGTTGAGGATTTTATCAGGTCTTCTTACTTGGGGATTCAATCGACGATCAGTCATCCCTTGTTAGGGTTTGTGTTTAGTTGACTCCTTTGATCGCGTTTGTAATCAGATTATTCGGCGTGCTTTGATTAGCACACGGCTATCGCATCAAAACCAACAGTCCGAACATGTTTTTGAAGAAAGATTAGTTTTGATTTGTGCTTCTGTCTCTCTCTTTTTTGAAACTAATCTGTGTTGTTGACACCGTTAATGGCTGTTCGTTTTGATCTGTGCTTTTGTGTCTTCTGAAACTATTTGTGCAGTGATCGACATTGTGAATTCCTGTAGGTGTAAAGTGAATATGTCTCTATTGGATGTTTGCGAAGAGTGCTCTCTGAAATGTGCGTTGATTCATAAGAAGAAGCGTGATCCGTCTTCCATAGTTAGTTCCTTCTTCAAAGTTATGATCGATGCTCAGTTTCTCAAATTCCTGGTAAGAATGTGGTTAAAACATCGAAGATGTTAGTTGAGGGTATCTCCCAATATGGTATTTTATTTATTCCCATTAGTTGTGTTAGTTTGTTACTTGATCCACATAACAAGTTGATTAGGATCTCATATGTTTTATGAAGCAATCAGTTTTGAAGCACTTTGTTTGCAAAGATTGAGCATTAGTTTCACCTTCGGTTTCTCGAATTCATGGTAAGAATGCTATTAAAAATAAGCTTTTGTTTTGTTTTTCAGCCTGTTCCTCCAAAGTTTGCACCGCGACTAGCCTCATTTGCTGGTAGAAAAACATATGTTGAGGACTCGAGCGGTAGGAAGTGGCCCATGACATTATCCAGTGAAAACAATAGTCTTGGTTTTCAAAGAGGATGGCATGCTTTCTCGTTAGATCATGGGATTGAATTGGGTGATATTTTGATAGTTAACTACATCTTAGATTCTCACTTTGTTGTCCAAATCTTAGGTAAAACCGGGTGCGAGAAGCTGTGCCTTCCGTCAGTGAACAACACTATCCAGAACAAGAGGATTAAAACTACTGCCGATCCGGTAGCTAGAGATGGTTCGTTCAATGCAGCTGTCAAAGATTCAACTACTTTATTAGGTTCTGGGTTACGCGTGGCTGCTACCCCAAGCAACATGGAATTAGAGGGAAGTTCAAGGGCGCGTCTAGATGGTTCGGCTTTCAAGAAGAACAAAGAAGGCCATCAAATTGATGTCTCGACAGAAGAGCTGAACTTTATGATGGTGAACAGGGATATCCCTGTGGCAGAAGAAAATGAGCGATGCACAGTGTTTGATATGTTTGCCCCTGAAATTTCTAACATCAAACATGGTGGTAAAGTTGATAATGTTCAGAAAGGAAATGGATTATTGAGTGTTGAAGATAGGATGGATAATCATATTGCGTTTGAGGGTCTGTTGAAGGACACATTTGATATTAAAATGGCTGAGACAAATGAGAACGGGAACAACGAAGCCCTGTGGACAACCAAGACTGGTCACAAAAGCAGCAGTGGAACAAGGCAAGGACATGTAGATTCAGAAACGAACATTACAGAGTCTGAAGGTGCAACAAATCTAGGGTCTCCCGAGGATTCGTTGGGGGGTTCGCTAGATGTTAAAATGAGCGAGATTAGTGCGAAGGTGAATCATGAATTCAAATGTACATCTGAGATGGATCGCAAGGAAAACAAGATCTTTGCAATAAATTCCACAGAACTTCAAAGTGAAGTTAGGGAGAGTCCCAAGCCACTTCCCAAAACCACTGATCTTTCTTCTAGGGCTTTCAATGCTATTGAGCATAATAGTGAAGAAATGCGCATTTCAGCCAAATCAGGAGCTCAGAGAACCACTTATGGGCGCCAAATTTATGGTTAAAGCTCCCCCTTAATGTTCATTGTGAATGTTCCATATAAAGAATGTTCTTTATTTGCATTGTTACACTTTTTACATGGGCTTCCCTCTTCGAACTGGTTATGCTTTCAGGCAGCGATGGGAAATCTATGTCAGTGGAACCTGCTCTCACTAATGGAGGAAGCAAAAGTATGCGTGTAGCTTCTAATCCAGGTATTCATTGATATCCTCCTTGGCCCTTTCGTTTCAATAGTAATTGGTTTCTTCATTCAATTTGTATATTATTAGTTGTAAATTTGTAATGGCACGAAAGCTGTTTCCGAAAATGATACTCCGTATAATCTTAAGTTCTGCGCCGGGCAGGTCAGAGTCAGACAGTAAAGAAAGAGCAAAAGGAGTTCAATCAGGGGCAAGTTGGTAGCTATTCCATTGATATGAGTTGGTTTACATACTCGGTTAGTGTAACCCTTTTTTTGACATGTTCTTTTTGGATAGGATCGGAATTGAAACCAAATATAACTCGGGTCAGTGCTGGTGAAGTTCGTCGAATTGTGAAGGCAGAACCCGTGGGAGATCACGCTAATCTCCTTTCTCCACTTGAAGTCGCTTGCTTGGTGACACCAGATAGTGAATCTTTCCTTGTAGGTTCTAAATTTACTTAATTGGATAGCTAGCTGTGCTTGGAATTGGATGATTATGCCTCATTTTGTTTTCATCAACCTTTCTCTTTCCCTTGGGTGCAGGAGCTGCCCAAGGGGTTGCCTTTCCTTGAATTCGATAAGGTTGTGTTGCTTCGAGACGCAGGTGGGAGGCTCTGGCCAGTGCTTTACCACGACAAGGACAGCTTAAAGGCTCTAGTTTACGGATGGGAATCATTTAGGAAGGCGAATCAGATTCAATCTGGTGATGAGTGTGTTTTTGCACTTGTAGATCGATCTGAGTTCATATATGGAGTTGATATAATTCGCAAGTAAGTCATCCATGACCTGTGAGTCGCTTCGCTTTTTGATCATGCAGAAACACTCTGTAACAGGGGCATTTTCCGGTAGTTAACCCCTATATAGTATGTCTACATTTGAAGTATAACTCCGTTGAAGAATATGCTCATCTTTTGGCTTGTATGACGTAGAATGACGAATGTGGAACAATTGAATTCTTTGTATACCCTTTTCAAAGAGTCAAATGAAAATGCATACGCTCTCTTCTACAAACATAGGCAAATAAGTTGTGCAGCCTCTAGTTCAACAAAACAACCAAAGGTTACTTGGATCATATCAGCTGGCCACAACCAAAGGCTACTGCAGCTTTTTTCCTGGGTCTTCAGTAGTAATGGATTCTTCTTCTCCTTCAGAATTAGCTTTTGAGTTTTGTCGGACATATTGAAGTATCACCAAGGATAGGAAAGCTGCGAAAAAAGAAACATATACTACATACATCAGTGTTGGTTGTCGGTTTGTTATATACATGGCCCCCCAAGGGGGTCACACAACAAAATGCTGCATCCACAAAAGCAACAAAAGATGGCCAAAAATCAATTAAGCTCTAGCTTTGACAAAAATGAAAAATTACCAGCAAAGGTACGCGTTTTAATGCTGGACATATTCCAAAATGCTGTAGCCACCAGACCTACAACAGCCTTCTTGCGAGAACAAGATCGCCATGTCTCCAGCAGCCATGACTTCCCATTCTCAACTGCATAATTCAAATGAATACTCCATCAACCAACCAAAACATGGGAAGCTAGACAATGAACAATCCTTTCTGTTTTTTATGCTAGTTTTGAACATCCACTGTATAGTCAACTAATTTACCTATAATGTCTATCCGAGGGGCATACAATGAGTATAGTTTTGGGATGCTGAAGCTTGCAAAAAAACCTGCACATTCCCACAAGAAAGGGAATTACTTTGTGTCTTTCAAACACTCTCACACAGCATCTTCAGAATATGCCATACTGCCATAGGGTATTAACTACAGGTTCCATTTAACTCGTATCTTACCGATTACACAAAGCCTCCAAAGGGTCAAGAGGTGGCCATATTCAGCACCAACCAGAAGGATTATAGCAACCTTTTGTAAGGACAAAAAAAAAAAAAAATCAAGAATCATGTTATTTTTAGCATCAAACCTCAGAACATACTCAACATAGTAACAATGGCAATTAGTAGCACAGCTGGAGTGCCAAACAAAATACCTTGAGGGTCATGGACGGTTCTCCTGAGAAAAGCACTCTTGATTTTGAAAGGACAAAATTCATAGGAGGGAGGACAACTCTACCTAGTCTCAGAAGATCTTCCTCTTTCAACTTACATTCTCCCACTCTCTCTTTATTCTTCCTGCCAGAACTCATCAGAAATTTTGCTTCAGAAACTAGCAATTTTCAACCAAAAATTGGATGTTTAAAAGCAAAATCATTGATCAGAACCTTTGAAGTAAGCTACTGGATAAGAAGGAAACTCCCAAGTACAGAAGACCCATCTGAGAAACCACTGAGAAAAAGCTGCACAGAAATAAAACTTTAGTTATTGGTGGCATCTTACTGATTATATGAATGCGATTTAGGATGAAGAAGGATCCGGTGTCAAGAGTACCTGTAGCTCAATCCGTGTGTGAAGGAAGACGACATGAAAAAAAGACATCCGAATCCGAACCAAAGGCTCGATTTTGCAACGTCTCTCCACATGATTAGGTCACTCATCAGCTGCACAAATCCATTTACAGCAGCACATTGATCTCCTTCATTATCTTCTACAATTCACATGCCAAAATCCAATCAATACAAATTTGAAACTACCATGAGACTTCAGTAATATGTTAGAATTGAATCCATAGTTTTAATATCTAATTCCCTCCTCCTCGGTAGAAATTGATGATTTCTTCCCAATATTCTGCTTTCTATTATAAATACAGTCTCTAAAACTCTCAAAAACTAAACTCATAAGAAGGTATTTAAGGAAATACTTGTTGTGGAAAGAACTGCTGAAGCGGCCACTGGAAGCTTCTCCTTCTTGGACCGGACATTGCACCTCCTCTTCTTGGGCTTCGCCGCCTCATCAGCTGTCGCAGCCGCTGCAATCTCTCTCTCCTCCCTAACCTCGACCTCAAGCCGCCTCCTCGACCGGCGAGTATTCCTCGGCGAAGCAACCGAGTTTGTTCTCGCCCGACACCTTCTCCGATTCCCAACGTGCTCCGCAACAGGATCCTCTCCAGCCTCAAGCCGATCCGATAGCCGAGTCCTGGTGGATCGCCGGGCGGGGGAGGAAGGAGAAAGAAGCAGGAGATCGCGGAGAGGGAGACTGGGCTTCGAAGGGGTTTCCGTGTCCGTAGGAGGTGCGATTTCGACGGAGAAGTGCGGGATTTGCTCGGGGTTGCTGCCTAAATCCAGATCTGACACCGTTAGGGCTAATCTTGATGCGGATTTGGATCGGTGGGGGGGATCCGATCTGAGAGATGGAGGAGTTGAATCCATGGTTGTCTGATTTTGAACTCAAAATTAGCGGCGAATGAAGGAAGGAGATGAGTGGATTGAATTTAGGGTTTGAACGGGGGAAGAGGATTTAGGGGTTTTGGACAAGGAGCCGTTGCTTTTTCCCTTCGGTTTTTGAAATTTTAAGTGCGTCTACAACGGTAAAGTAAATCGGCGGTTAGAAGAGTTTTTATTTTTTTTAATTTTATTTTTTTTAATTTTATTTTTGATAAGGTAAGAATTCGGGTGGATAAAACCTACCCGAGGGCATCCTTCCGGATGAGGTCAACGAGACCTGAGTTGGTGAGGAAGTCGGAACCCCTGACAACGCGGCTAAGGTGTGCAACCTTATCGGCCACAGCGTTGCCAGTGCGGGGTATATGGGAGAAGGAAACTTCACCCATACGCGACAACATGGTTTTTATATCGGCCATCATTAATTCGATTTCCCACGGACAATTCTTCAAAGTTCTGAGGTGATTTATTACAATGAGAGAGTCGCCTTCCACGATGAGGTTACTGATTGAAGATGAGCTTGCCCAAGCGAGCCCCAATCGGAGCGCCTCTGTCTCAGCTTTGAGGGCAGATTGCTTCCCTATTTGTTTCCCTCCAATGTGTATTACTTCTCCATTCCAGTTGCGGATGATAAATCCGGCCGAACTGTCCATGTTGTCAAGAGTTGACCCGTCGAAATTCAGCTTGTATATCCCCGGCGGGGGCTTTCTCCAAGTAGTGACCCGGGTTTTCTTATTTCCTTTGTCGGATATTCCTATACAATTCGTATGAGGAGATGTTTGACATATCATGGAATCAAGGACCGAAGTCTTTCGCTAGTTGTCCTTGTGGTACTCGATTAATTTTTTGACAGCCGTTGAATCTGGACATGGTTTGTTGTTAAATATACTCTGATTTCTTAAAAACCAAATTGTCCACCATGTAAAGGCCGTTCTTTCCTTCTCTGATGATGATAGGGATTTGCCAAGGTGGGATAAGATGGGCCTGAGGTCCCTGGACTCTATTATTAGATTTGAGATATTACTCCAGGTGGAGCTAGCCCAGTGGAGGTGGGCTGATGTGTACGGGCATTCAATAAGTAGATGGGTGTCATCCTCTGTAGCACCGTTGCATAGGGAACATGTAGTTGGTACCCCAACTCCTTTCTGAGCAAGACGGGAGGCCGTCGGGAGACCCTGCTGACTTATCTTCCATAGGAAGTTTTTAATTTTTGGCAGTGTGTTGACTTTCCATATCCATGCATTGTTATCCGCTGTTTTTGAGGTATTGTTTGTTATCAGCTTATAAGCACTAGCGGTGGTAAACCAGCCTTCGCGGTTAGGCCACCAGTACAACCTGTCTTCAATATCATTTACTGGGAGCGGTATATCTAGGATTTCCTGGACAATGTCGTATGGAACAGTGTTACGCAATTTCTCCTTCCACCATTTTCCCCCATTCAAATAGGCACTCACAGCTTCATTTTCGTTCCAGTTATTTGGACAATTAATCCTCTCTCTAAGAGAATTAGTTGAGATCCAGTTATCTGTCCAGAATTTAACCGAGCGTCCGTTTCCTATCGACCAGATGAGGCAAGTTTTGAATTTACTTATAAGAGTGGACAATTTTGACCATTGCCATGATGCACTACCACTTCTCTTGTAATTTAGGATATGAGCATCCTTTAGATATTTATGTTGTATAATTTGGACCCAGATATTGTAAGGTTCCGCGAGAATTTTCCACAATAGTTTAAGTTGGAGGGCTTCATTCGTATCACGAGATTTCCGAAGGCCAAGCCCTCCGTTATACTTAGGTCTGCAAATCTTATCCCAACTAATAAGGGGGCGATGCTGAAGATCTTTGTTCCATAAAAAGGTTCTATTGATTTGATCTAGTTCTTTGTGTACCGAGGAGGGGAGAAGGAAACTTTGCATGGCGTATAGAGGTTTTGCGGAAAGGTTAGCACCAATGAGAGTCGCTCTACCCTGTTGTGATAGGCAGCTGGCCCGCCATTTGCTAAGCTGGTCTCTAGATTTACAAATAATTTCCTCGAAAGTTTGTTTGGTGACCCTTCCGTTGATGATGGGGCAACCGAGGTACTTTTCTAACATGACCTCATTAGTGATTCCAAGGCAGGCTTCTAGTTCTCTACTCCGCTGGCGAGGCATACCCTTTGTGGTTTGGAAGGCAGATTTGTGATAGTTTACTTTCTGACCTGAGACACAACAATAGTTATCTATGATTGACCTCACTTTCACACAAGAAGAAGAGGTAGCCTTAGAAAATATAATAATGTCATCTGCGAAAGCAAGGAAGGGAACTTTCAACCCTCCCCTGCCAAATGTGAACCCGATGAGGCTGTTTCTGTGTTGGGCTTCTTGAGCGAGGTTTCTAGCCAGGACTTCAGCACCAAGGATGAATAGAAAGGGAGACAGGGGATCCCCTTGTCGGAGACCTCTCGTTGGTTGGAACATATCAGTGGGACCGTTGTTAACCAACACTGAGAAGGACACGGTAGTAACGCATTCCATTATCCAATTGACAAAGGTTCGATGAAACCCAAATTTTTCCAACATTGCTCTCGTGAATGTCCAGTCCACTCTATCATAGGCCTTTTCCATGTCAAGTTTTATTGCCATCCAACCCTCGCGGCCACACCGGGAGCGAAAGGAGTGGAAGATTTCATGGGCAATTAGGACGTTGTCTTGAATTGCACGGTCGGAAACAAAGGCTCCTTGAAGCGGGTGAATAAGTCGGCCCATGACCTATTTTAATCTATTTGTGAGGAGTTTAGATATGATTTTGTAGATGGTATTGCACAGGCTGATTGGCCTGTAGTGCGCGGTTGTGGACGGGTTGTCCCGTTTCGGGAGCAAGGAGATAAATGTGTGATTTATTTGTCGCAGAATTTTCCCAGATAGGAAGAAGCTTTTAACTGCTTTTATGATCGTTCCCTTTATAATGTCCCAGTAAACTTGGTAAAATTCAGCAGTCATCCCGTCAGGACCAGGAGATTTATTAAGCCCTAGCTCAAAGACGGCCTTTTTAATTTCCCCATTACATGGGATTTGAGTTAGATAGATATTTTCCTCTGCTGAGATTTCAGGGTTGAGGACGTTTAGGTATTCCGTTAGGAGGTTGTTGTTAATTCTTTCCTGCATGAATCGTTTCTCAAAGTCTGTTTGTATTTCCTTCCTGATATTTTCTTCACCTTGAACGAGAGTGCCGTCAGCAGATGTGATTTGGTTTATGATCTTCCTATTCCTTCGCCCAGACGCAATCCGATGGAAATACGTCGTGTTTGAATCTACTAACTTTAGATGTTTGGTTTTAGCTCGTTGGTTCCAAAACTTTTTCTGAAAAAGGAGCAATTGTTCTTTCTTTAGGATAAGGTTCCTTTCCTTGGTCCTTAGCAAAGACCAATTCTGTTGGGTCATAAGGGGTTGAATTTCGAGAAGTTTGTTGTCGACTTCCTGAAGTTGCCTAAAAATATTCCCAAAAGTTTTTTTTATTCCATTCCTTAGCTTATATAGTACGACAAGGCTAAGTGTACGTATACACCAATTTTTTTTTTTAAAAAAAATATTTTTCTAGGGTTCGTCATTTAAATTTTAGGGTATAATTAGTGGTAAATTAATGATATTAAAAAAAACCGAATGAAAGAAAACCCTAACCCTTTGGGAGTACGCTCCCTCATGCGCCTCGCTTCTTCCCCCTCCCTGGCCGATCAGCCGCCCACCACCAACAATTGTGACTCCCATTCCCCTCACCTGCTAGCACCGAAGGCCTCTCCCTATGCTACCCCCACTTGCTCTCCTTCTTCTCCACTCCTACCCTTTGATTTGGGATCTCTGAAGCACACCTGCTCCTTCTCTGTTCATGACAGGGGTTACCTGCGAAAGGTAGTTTGGAGGGCGGTGGTTGCTTCTGATTCATCCCATACGCGGCGAGATCCGCCTTCAGGGTGGTTTTTTCAGACCGATTCATGGGCATTCGTGGGGGATGGGTTTGGCCGGTGGTGGTCGGGCGGGCATCGTCGCATCAGTCGGTGGTGCTGGTGGCTTTTTGGTTCCCATCGCTTATCGTTTCTCTTTCGGTCATCGTTTGTGGCCTCTTTCCTGATTCTGTCACCCCTGCAATTACTTCGCTCTGTAAGTCCCCTATCTCTTCCTAATATTCACTAAAATACTCTCAATGCTCACAAGCACACCGATTTTTTAACGCCTAAACAAGGTATTAGAGCTTACAGCTCCTTAATCATATCTACTGATTCTCACAATCTGCTCACAATCTATTGCAATTCCTCTTTGTTGTGCTTTCTCTTACTCATGGCGTCTAAGCCTTTTCTTGATGCTTTATCCGAAACTCAAGCTGCTTCCTCTCCTCTAAAGGCCCCGAACACTGCTACCCCGCATGTCGATTTCTGGTTTGGTTTTGGCATGCGGCCTTGTTCTTTTATCTTCAGACATTTTTCTATCTATTTTACTTCTGCTCGTTGTTGCCTGTTCTGTTGGATTATGCCTTGTGCTGGCTTTAATCTATATATTTTGTTCCAAAGCTTGTCTTCCTTTCAGTTTTACTGCTGCTTGTTTGGTATCTGTTGTCTTTCCTTTTCTGGTATTTTTAGGTGCTGCTTGCCCCTTAATGGGGTCTGTCGGGTTCAGGGCTCCTCCTATTGGTGTGGTGGTTGTTGCCGACGCCCTTTGGTGGTTGGCGGGTTTCATTTCCTTCCCGAGCTCTTGTCTTTTGCCCTGGGGATGGCTCCCAAGTGCTGGCCCTTTCTTGTTTTGCCTTCCATGGTTGTTTCGGCCTGTTGGTTTTGTCCTCTGTATGTACTGATCTGTGATCAGCTGGTTTTTCTTGTACATTTATTTCACCAAAATCATTGTCTTTCTAATGTTACAAAATATTTCCCAACTTGTGTAACCATCTGTGCTTGTATACTCAACCTAACTGCACTAAGCTTGTTTAACTATGACTTCTTTGGGGTACCCCCCCCCCCCCCTTTGGTTTATTAAACTCTATATGTGGGTCTTACAAGACCATACCATTCTTACTCAGTCTTGCCAACCAACACAATCGAATCTCCTTATTCGATGGCTACTGCAATTCACAATTGTATTCACACATATCATTCACCTTATTCGGATATCATCTTACAAAGTCCGGTCATTCAAGTCAGATATTAACGAGTATAGTTTAGTACAAACAGATCGCCAAAAAACATACATAAGGGTCACACAAGACCATCTTGCTCCCACCATGAGCTGCTTACCAAGCCATCTCGGCACTACAATGCTCTACTTGATTTCTATAACAACAATTGATATTGTTATGCACACACTTTCTCTTCGAATTATATCTTCCAAACCTTGCTCACGCCCATTGTTTAGTATCACAATCGATTTGGTACAAAAAAATTTCTACAATCGAACTATCTCCTTTATGGTTCTTTTCTATAAGACTGAGCAAGTCGGTCCTAGATTAGTACAAACAGTCCGCCTTCGAAGGTTTTTATGAATATATGCACTTGGAACTCCCTCGGCATCCGGAGCCATAATTTTTGGACAAATGTAGATATTTTCTGCCAAAATAATAATATCAACGTTCTGGCCCTTTTAGAAACTAAGACTGATAAGGTTCCTGCAGAAAGCACACTGCGTAAGTGTGGTTTCTCTAATGTTGAGTTTTATCCGGCTATCGCCTATCGGATTTTCTGGGGGTATTTGTCTTATGTGGAAAGATATCCCAGCCTCACAAGGTTCCATTGAATTAATTTCGGTCCATCACCGCTTCATTCATTTTAACTACTCGGATTACACTACTAAACGATGTTTTGCTGTTCTGGTGGTCTACGCCCCACCAGATGAGTGCCGCAAACAAGTCTTCTAGGAAAGAATCTCCCTATATATACAGTCATTACTTATCCCATTCTGTATCATGGGAGACCTGAACGAAATAGCTTCCCTAGCTGACAAACTTGGCGGAGCCTATCCGTCGCCATCACGCTTTACTCGATTACTAGACTTGAAGAATAAATTATCACTCCTAGAAGTACCTTCTTATGGTGGCCAGTTTACTTGGCAACGCAAGTCGAAAGAGGTGATCATCTGTTTGGAAAAACTTGATCGTTTACTTATCCACCCAGACATGCTTACCATTTTCGACTCAATTCGCACACAGAATCATCCTTTTACTAGGTTTGATCATGCTCCTATTTCAACTGACTTTCGCCATAATATTCAGCCTAGAAATAGACCTTTCAAGTTTGAAATGGCTTGGGCCTCAAGGGCTGATTACATAAACTTAGTTACACAAGCTTGGAGAACGAATCCACAGGGCTCTCTAATGTTTAAACTGCTACAAAAGGCTAAAGTTCTTAAAAAACTTTCCAAAACCTGGCATAAAAATATTGTATGTAACATCCATAACCAAATTCTGGTCACATATCAAAAGCTTCTGCAGTTACAAACCTCACTCATCTCAAACTATAATAATAAAGATGTTCAGATACTCAGACAATTACTCAACAAGAGAGAACGTATGCTTGACTTTCACCATCGGTACTGGAGCCAGCGGGCTAAAGTTAAACATACCAAACTTAATTACTTCAACTCGAGATATTTTTATAAAATTGTGACTGCTAAACGAGGCAGAAAGATGATCAAATCTATACTACTTCCAGGTGGGGAGCACACATCTGACTTTCATTCAATCCAACAAGAATTTGTGCGTGACTTCAAAATCCGTTTCAGGGCCTCGACGGCACATGGGTTGGATCTGTCGCCAGATTTAGCAGTCATCCCAACACTAGTTTCTCAAGCCGACAATGACATGCTCTCTGCTCCTGTAACCAACAATGAGATTAAATCGATTGTATTTTCAATGAGTCCGGATAAGGCTCCGGGGCCCGATGGCTTTCCAGCTGGTTTCAACCAAAAGTTCTGGCCTACAGTGGGCCCTTCTATAATTAAAGCAGTCAAAGCTTTTTTCATCAGCGGTAGGCTTCTACGACAAACAAATCATACATTCATTACTCTACTCCCGAAGTGTGAGGACCCGACTGCAGTAAACCACTACAGGCCTATTAGTTTATGCTCAACAATCTATAAAATCATAGCTAAAGTAATTTCAGCACGTTTAACCACAGTTTTTGATAAACTAATACACCCTCTACAGGGAGCTTTTATGAAAGGGAGAGCTATCCAGGACAATATTCTGATCGCTCATGAAGCATTGCATTCATTTCGGCTAAAGAAAGGCAAAGTGGGCATGGTTGCTCTTAAGTTATATATGGAAAAGGCTTATGATCGTATCGAGTGATCTTTTCTGTTCCAAGTCTTAGCTAAGTTTGGGTTCAACGAACTCTTTATTAACAGAATTAAGGAATGTGTTTCAGTTGTATCCTACTCGGTCCTCGTAAACGACGAACCAACCACGGTGTTTCAACCCACAAAAGGTTTAAGGCAAGGAGATCCCCTCTCCCCTTTTCTATTTATTCTAGCTTCTGAGGTACTTGCACGTACCCTGCATAACCAAGCGTTAATTAGTCGGGACCTTGGTATCACCTTCGGTCCCCCGGGTATCAAGGTTCCCTTCCTAGCATTTGCCGATGATATTCTAATTTTATGTAAAGCTTCCCAATCGGCATGCACCTTGGTGCCGTCAATTTTGGACAGATACTGTCTAATTTCAGGTCAAAAGGTGAATCTACATAAATCTAGCTTCCAATCATCTCCTAACACGACTACTACAGCCAAAGCGTCTACTATTGCAGTTCTAGGCATTCCTCAGGCAAACAATTTTGACAAATATTTGGGTTGCCCGGTAGTAAACGGGAAAACCAATAAGGATACATTCGCTGATGTGGTTCTCAAAACAAAAAACCAACTTACGAAATGGAAAACCTCGAATCTATCTGCTGAAGGGCGACGTGTGCTCATTAAAGAAAATCTTAGTGCTAAACCAATTTTTCTTATGCAAGCGTTTATGCTGCCTTCCCACATTCTGCATGAGCTGGATAAAGTGTATCGTCAATTCTTTTGGAACAAAACCTCTACAGCACCACCGCTGATTAGTTGGGACAAAATCTGTTCAGACACAATGAAGGGTGGATTGGGAATTCACAAGGCGAAGTCTATGAATATAGCTCTCCAGATGAAGCTCCTTTGGAAAATAATCTCTGAACCAGACAATATCTGGGTCCGCGTTATCTCACAAAAATACCTGAAAGGATGTGATTTTCCCAGTTATAACAAAAAACGCCAAACCTCGTGGCAATGGTCCCGCCTTATGTCCATCAGACATCTGTTCCTCCCAGCTCTTCAATGGAGGGTAGGAAACGGGGAAACCATTGATTTCTGGTCCCATAGTTGGGCCTTCCAGGAGCCGTTAAGCTCCAAGACGGTTAACCCCATCCCAGATAACCTCAAAGGTATTTCGGTCGCTCACTTCATCACCAATCGACAGTGGAACATAAGTCGCATATACGACTCATTGACGAATGTTCTGGAAAAAGATGTTATCGACCACATCATTGGTTTAACTCTGCCGACTAATCCAATCACAGATCGTCTGTATAGGGGGCCTAGTAAAAATGGTTGGTTCTCCACTGCCTCAACCAACTCCTCCTTCCTATAAAAAACGTCGGGTTGCCAGATTTCGATTGCGGTTGGATCTGGTCTCTCGATGTGCCCCCTAAAGTGCGACACTTCTTGTGGAAAATCGCTCGTGATGGTCTACCGACTAAAATCAGATTGCTAAAATCACACATGGTTGTACCTGCGGGTTGCGCCTTCTGTGGAAACACAAACGAATTAGGTGATCACCTTCTTTTACGCTGCCCTATGGTTACAGATTTGATAAAAGCGCTACGACTACACATCCCAGGGCATATTACTGCCATTGTTGGCATGGACAATGTGATCCCGCTCACCAAGATAAAATGTGCGATTAGACCCAAAAATTTTGCCGCTCTAGCCTCGGCATGGTGGGCCTTGTGGTTCTTTAGAAATCAACTCGTTTTTTAGCACACCAACAAGATATCTATCAACGAGATATTGCTATTCCATAGTACAATGGTACACTGCTGGGAACATTCAAAAGTTTTAGACGACGACCCGATTAACCCACTGAACTCTAACTCACGGTTTCACAGCAATATACAGCATAACGGTACAAAGGGTTCTTCGCACATGGATCGGATCCAGGATCGATCTGGGAAGTGGGATAAACCCCCACAAAATTGCTATAAGCTCAATTTTGATGGCTCGGTCCTCCCGAGTGGCACATCTTCCTATGGGTTTGTCATCCGTGACTCTGCTGGTTTGGTGGTCTCTGCTGGCAGGTTGGTTTGCACTCATATATCGGTGATCTATGTCGAGAATCTCGGTCTCAAGATGGGCTTGCTATGAGCTAAGGAGCTACAGCTTTCGAAACTTCTGATCGAAGGAGACAACTTACTGGTCATAAAAGCTCTACTTGGGGATTGGAAATGTCCCTGGCAATAGAGATGCTACAAGCTGATATTTTGTCTGATATCTCGTTGATAAGGCATGTTTCCAATAGGCATTATAGGTTAGTTTAGTTGCATTTCATTGTTATATAATCATGTTTTAGTGTTAATTAGATTAGCAATCATTTTGTGGGAAAGTTCGGAATCTACGCTATTTCGATGGTTTTATGTAGATTCGTAGATCCGAGGCAAAGAACACGAGGAACGGAGCTAAGTAAGGCTAAGGCGAGACTTGGGAGAGCTTAAGGGAGAAGTCCCGAAGAGAATGGAACAACCCAAGGAGCAACGGATAACGAAATCGAGGTCTAAGAGCGAAAACGAGGGTGAGTCGCGAAAGCTGTCCGCCCGGCGAGCTGAACTTGTAACGCACTTTCCGGAGGCCTCGGATGTCCGATCGACGCATACGAGAATGCGTTGGAAAGCTCTTTCGAAGATCTACGTGATGGTGTGTTGGATTTTCTCTGACAGCGAATGTCTTTCCGCTAAAGCGGATCAAGTCAGCAACATCGTGCGGGAAGGTGTCCTGAGCAGAACTCGCTGCCAGCGGATGGGATCTCGCTGCCAGTGTGTGGAGTCATCCGGAGCATGTCCAGGAGCCGGCACGTCTCGCTGCCAGCGAATGGAGTTCGCTGCCAGCGAGTCGAGTCAGCCCGGCCGACCAGGCAGCATTCGCTGCCAGCGACTGGACTCGCTGCCAACGAGAATCACCAGGGCGACGGAGACTCGGAAACTCACGGCAGCGGGAGGAGCAGCTCGCGGGAGCGGGAGGAGCAGCTCGCGGAAGCGGAAAGGAAGGACCCGATGAGGCTTGGAAAAGTTTCTAAGGCATGGGCATTCGCTGCCAGCGAGTGTGGTAGCGAGTGTGGTAGCGAAAATCCAACAGGAGCTTGATTGAGGCCATTCGCTGCCAGCGGAAATTTTCGCTGCCAGCGGAATCCGACGCTGAGTTAAATTAGGAAAGTTCTATCTTTTATCTAGTTTGTTTAGGAAGCTTTTATCTTTTATCTATCTTTTACCTTATTTATGGAAGATATTAGGCTTATAAATAGGATGTTCTAGGCTTAGTTTTCTAATTAATTCCAAGTAGAGAAATCACCATTGAAGAGAAGAAAGCTTAGGTAAGCCATGTTTGGCTAATTTTGTAGTTTCCGCCTACACTTTCGAGACTTGGTTGGTAGTTTGTGAGTTTCTAATTTAAGTTATTTTTCCTCTTTAATTCTTTCAACTTCTTTGTGTGATATTGATTATTTTATTGATGTTATCTTGATTCGCGACCTTGATAATATTGATTTCATGCTAGGATTTAATACTTTCGTATTTGTGTTATTTCCGTAGTAGCACGCATAAGATTGTGGATTCCGTGTTTGAAGCATGACTATGTAGGGAGTTGACATATATCTTAAACATTGATTTACCGTGTTTAATTGGTGTTATTTATATGCTCAAGTTCTTGGGATTATTTGCTATCTCTTTGTTAAATCTTGACCGTGTTAAGGTTGCATTGAGGTGTAAGGGATTAATTGGACTCGTAGGACTTTTAATCTACTTAAACCAAGACGAGAGGAATTCGTAGGAAAAGATAATAACTTGAAAAGGATTCGATGATCAATAAAACCAACCAAAGTCGAGAACTTGTAGGTGGAAACGCTTTTCTTCTATCCTTTATTTGCTTTTGTCAATATTATTTTCTTTTATTTTCATTCATAAAAATATTATCTTTTTATATTGATAAATACACAATATTTAGAAATACTTGATTCTCTAGGGTTCGACCCCTTACTTGCATACTATACTAGTTTGTTTGTTTGGGATTTATTTTTGGCGAGGTAAATCAACGACTTTCCCTCCGTAAAATTGGCGTCGTTGCCGGGGAATCAAGTTTATTTCTTTGTTTTGTGTGTTTATTGATTTTTGTATATATATTTAACCCGTTGTGAACCTATCTTATGGTTCATGACACCTCGTTACTAATTGTTTACAATGGAGTTGGAGTTATGGCAATTCCAAGGAGAATACTTTCACCGTTACCTCGCAAGAGTGCAAGATTTAGTGGACGACCGTGCTTCACGGGGTATCCAAGATGATTTGAAAGAACAAGTACTTTGCGTTCAAGATGGGATGCTTCCCGAGATACGAGAATTCGCCCAATCTTTGAAAAACGAAGGCTTTTATGGTTTGGATTGGCCGGAATTGTGGGATATTTTCCTTTGTGTGGGTGACATGGCAAAGGTGGAAGAAGAATACATGTTGGCATCCACACCCTTACCTTTCAAACCAATGGCGGGCGTGATACATGAGGAAAGCCAAGACGCAAGTACCCATGGTTCATTCAAAGATGGAGAAGAGAGCCCGATGCCCCTTGACATGGAGTCTCATGAGTGCACACTTGAGGAACCATGTATTTTGGCACCTACTCCACCAATAGAAATCATCCCCAATGCACCTATTGAGGAACCAAGTCCAGAGCCGATTTTTGTGGCTTTTGAGAAAGGTAATGATATTTTTGACAGTTTTGTGGATTTTGGTGAATATGTAGATCCTTGGGAGCATTACTTCAACAAGCCACCAGCGGAACTGTGTTGGTGGTACTACATACCCTCGGCAAGAAGTCACGCTCGGGCATATGAAAAGTTGGAGACCTTCTTCAACATCACATCATTTGACTTCGGCTTCTTTATATGTGGTGCTCGCCTACCTAGATGGTGTGCACCGGAGTTTGATTTGTTAAAGAGGGCGTTAGCAATGTCCGAGTGAGTCTTGAATGCGCGAACAAATAAACCGTCGAGTCTATGACGATAAACAAGGACGCTTCTTGGGAGGCAACCCGAGGTAAGTTTTCCTAAATTAGTTATTTCAATTCCTAGTTATTTAATTAGTTTGGTTGTTTAATAAATTAGAAATTTCCTAATTATTTTATATGGTAGATAGATGCTTTTGGATATTTTGAGCTAACAATGCAGGGAAAAGTGAACAAGATCGAAGAATAGAGAATCTAGGCTCAATTCGCTGCCAGCGAATCATGATTCGCTGCCAGCGAGTCCAGCCGCTCAGACGACATAGGGGCTGATTTCATCCACTGACAGCGAACCAACACTCGCTACCAGCGAATCCAGCAGTGATGCCTAGTCTTCGTCCGTTTTCGTCGCATCCAATCTTATTCATTCTTCGCCATCTTCATTCATCCGTGCTCGTGGTTCGTCCGTCTTCGTTGTTGTCGTTCTTCACCGTTCTTCTTCCGAGCTTCATCATCTTCGCCATCGAAACTTTTCCCATGATGTGAGTTATTCTTTACCCTCTTTCTCTCATATTTTTATGATTTTTTGTCTTTGATTTTCATTGAGGACAATGAAGAATTTAAGTGTGGGGGAGGGTTGCATTCATAGATCCATGCATCCATTCATATTTATTTTTCCGTTATGCATTCATGTTTATTTTTTTCGTTAATTTATTGCATTAGAAAATGAAAAAAAAATGAGAAAAAAAAAATCCAAAAAGAGCATGCATTGCATATATGTGTTTTTCAAATACCCATCTTGCCTTAGTTTGTCCTCTATTTTATTTTGATGAGTTTTACCATATATGTTCCATAATATGATTGAATTGTCTAACCTTGTCACATACTTGAAATGATTTTTATGGGAGCATGGCATGTTAGTTCAATTGAGAAAGTATGATTCCTAGTTTTGGGCATTATTGAAATCCAACAAAAACTTGTCCTAGTGAGAAATTTTAGCCTTTAAGGATTTTCATCATATTTATTCCCTTTTGCTTTCTTGTGTGACATTATACTCTCCTTATGCAATTACCTCTTGAGATTGACATTGTTATCTATATTTGAGGCCGATTTTATATGTCTATTGCTTATGAGTTTCAAATGATAGAGGCATGATTTTCTTAGCCATATTATTATCCATATCCACCCTACATATGTATCCTTTGCTTGTAGCCAAATTTGAGCCTTAGCCTTTTCTTTGAAGCACCACAAAATTTATCCTTAGCCGATGATAAGCCTTACCCTATCCGGGAATTAGGATTAGAATTGGTGAATGATTGATTTGTTTGAGTGGAAAAGAGAATATTGTTGAGAAAGTTACAAGTTTTGGATGATTATGTAATTTTGGTTTTATTCCTCACAATGCGCATTTTTGTATTTTTAGCTCTAGAAAAAAAAAATGAAAAAAGAAGAAGAAAAAAAGTCAAAAGAAATAGAAGAAAAGAAAAGAAAAAAAAGATGAATAAAGAGCCTTTTATTTTCATTATGTATGTGAGAGTTGAAAAAAATGTATGGTTGAGAGAAAGTTCTTTTGTTGAGTGTTTTAAGAGTGAAAGTTTGAGTTATCTTGGTTTTGGAAGTATTTGGTTTTTGATGTTCTTCCGGTTGTTCTTAGGGATCCCTTTTTCCCGGATTTTTAGCACCACAAGCCTAAGTATTTCCTACCTTAAATTCCTTACCAAGCCCCATTACAACCTTGATAAAAGACCTCTTGATGTTTCTTATAAGTGATGGCATCCACGGTGGAGAATATGTGATATATGCGTCAATTTCTATGTAGCTTTTTGCATTTTGGATTGAGTTGAGAGATTGCATTTTTAAGCCTAAACACATGAGAGTGAGTGCAAACACATTATCCCGGTGAGGTTGGACTAGATTTGCCTTTTACTTTGAATCACTTATATACTTGCTAGGATGTTAGCTTTCATGTTCATGGCTCCTCCACTTTGATGTTGCTTTTGACAAGGTTAGTGCTTGAAGATCATATTTGTGGTATGATGGTTTTGCTCTTATTTTTGTATTGCTTGAGGACAAGCAAAAGGTTAAGTGTGGGGGAGTTTGATAAGGCATGTTTCCAATAGGCATTATAGGTTAGTTTAGTTGCATTTCATTGTTATATAATCATGTTTTAGTGTTAATTAGATTAGCATTCATTTTGTGGGAAAGTTCGGAATCTACGCTATTTCGATGGTTTTATGTAGATTCGTAGATCCGAGGCAAAGAACACGAGGAACGGAGCTAAGTAAGGCTAAGGCGAGACTTGGGAGAGCTTAAGGAAGAAGTCCCGAAGAGAATGGAACAACCCAAGGAGCAACGGAGAACGAAATCGAGGTCTAAGAGCGAAAACGAGGGCGAGTCGCGAAAGCTGTCCGCCCGGCGAGCTGAACTTGTAACGCACTTTCCGGAGGCCTCGGATGTCCGATCGACGCATATGAGCATGCGTTGGAAAGCTCTTTCGAAGATCTACGTGATGGTGTACTGTTGGATTTTCGCTGACAGCGAATGTCTTTCCGCTACAGCGGATCAAGTCAGCAACATCGTGCGGGAAGGTGTCCTGAGCAGAACTCGCTGCCAGCGAATGGGATCTCGCTGCCAGCGGATGGGATCTCGCTGCCAGTGTGTGGAGTCATCCGGAGCATGTCCAGGAGCCGGCACGTCTCGCTGCCAGCGAATGGAGTTCGCTGCCAGCGAGTCGAGTCAGCCCGGCCGACCAGGCAGCATTCGCTGCCAGCGACTGGACTCGCTGCAGCGAGCCACTCGCTGCCGCGGAAAAAGTCGCTGCCAGCGAGAATCACCAGAGCGATGGAGACTCGGCAACTCGCGGCAGCGGGAGGAGCAGCTCGCGGCAGCGGGAGGAGCAGCTCGCGGAAGCGGAAAGGAAGGACCCGATGAGGCTTGGAAAAGTTTCTAAGGCATGGGCATTCGCTGCCAGCGAGTGTGGTAGCGAGTGTGGTAGCGAAAATCCAACAAGAGCTTGATTGAGGCCATTCGCTGCCAGCGGAAATTTTCGCTGCCAGCGGAATCCGACGCTGAGTTAAATTAGGAAAGTTCTATCTTTTATCTAGTTTGTTTAGGAAGCTTTTATCTTTTATATATCTTTTACCTTATTTATGGAAGATATTAGGCTTATAAATAGGATGTTCTAGGCTTAGTTTTCTAATTAATTCCAAGTAGAGAAATCACCATTGAAGAGAAGAAAGCTTAGGTAAGCCATGTTTGGCTAATTTTGTAGTTTCCGCCTACACTTTCGAGACTTGGTTGGTGGTTTGTGAGTTTCTAATTTAAGTTATTTTTCCTCTTTAATTCTTTCAACTTCTTTGTGTGATATTGATTATGTTATTGATGTTATCTTGATTCGCGACCTTGATAATATTGATTTCATGCTAGGATTTAATACTTTCGTATTTGTGTTATTTCCGTAGTAGCACGCATAAGATTGTGGATTCCGTGTTTGAAGCATGACTATGTAGGGAGTTGACATATATCTTAAACATTGATTTACCGTGTTTAATTGGTGTTATTTATATGCTCAAGTTCTTGGGATTATTTGCTATCTCTTTGTTAAATCTTGACCGTGTTAAGGTTGCATTGAGGTGTAAGGGATTAATTGGACTCGTAGGACTTTTAATCTACTTAAACCAAGACGAGAGGAATTCGTAGGAAAAGATAATAACTTGAAAAGGATTCGATGATCAATAAAACCAACCAAAGTCGAGAACTTGTAGGTGGAAACGCTTTTCTTCTATCCTTTATTTGCTTTTGTCAATATTATTTTCTTTTATTTTCATTCATAAAAATATTATCTTTTTATATTGATAAATACACAATATTTAGAAATACTTGATTCTCTAGGGTTCGACCCCTTACTTGCATACTATACTAGTTTGTTTGTTTGGGATTTATTTTTGGCGAGGTGAATCAACGACTTTCCCTCCGTAACTCGTCCTTTACTTATATTGCTATTCGTCATGTTTTCAGGGAATCTAATGCGGTGGCTGACTACCTTGCTCGTAGTGCCCATGCATCCCCTGTCGACGTCAGCTGGGAGGATGATCTAGAACTGCTTGTTCTCGTCCGGAAGGACGCGCTAGGAAGGGCCTCTGCTGCGGTCGCCCCGACCTAATTCTTATCTTGCGTAAAAAAAAAGGGTATAATTAGTGGTTATTGAAATTTTTAGGGTTTATTCTTTATAATTTGGGTATAATAATGTTAAAGAAAAACTGTAGGGTTAATTTTTACAATTTTAAAAGTAATGGATAAATTTTACAAAATTTTACACATGACAAAAAGATACACCAGCATACACCAAGTGTATGTGTATCATCCTCCTAATCCCGGTCATTGTTTCCCAATCCCGGGCATTTTAAAAGTAGTCGATACTCTTCTTTTGATGCACCCATACACCAAGTGTATGGGTGCATCAAAAGAAGAGTATCGATGATCACCAAATCAATCTCCCAATAGCATTTCCAACTCCCTTTAATTGAGTTGATAATCATAAGATTGTCCCCTCCATTTCAATCTTCGAAATCCCCATATCTAAAGCAGTCGTCGGTCCCACTATGACGAAGTCTAGTGAAATAGAAGAAATGAATAGCTTCTAGAGTCTATTTCCTCCCTCTTACTAACTGGAATCAAAGAATTAGTCGATTTGTAACTGTTCCGCCCAAAATGGAAATGTCTATTTCACCTAGTCTCTCTCATAGACAGTGTCCAAATTGTTATGCCTTTCATGCGAGACGGAACTTACCCGACAAGGAATTTTGATTCAAAGAGACAAAGCTTCTGTCATCAATGTTGAAACATATCCACACAACGAGGCATTGCAAGCCAAGGCACTACCACGGTGGTCTCGAATAACAAAACCCGCCGCAACTTCTCTTATGGATAGTTTTGAACCATCAAAATTGATCTTGAAATATTCATCCGCGGGTTTTTGTTGTGGAGGGAAACTAGTTATCAAATAAATATGAAATAAATAAACAAAACCAACTCCCTGTCCAAGCAAATAAAATACAAGAATCCCGGCCTCCCGCTGTAGTGGTAGGGTTTGAGGATCGTATCCACGAGGAAGCGTGTCAGCGCTCGCCGCTTGCCGCTCGCCTTTCAAGTTCCAAATCGCCCTGCTGTCGACTTCAGAAGATCACTCGACGTCGACTGGATGACTCGACGTCGACTGCTCAATCGATTTCATGTAAAGCTGCACAACAGAAGACAAGGTAGACTCGACGTCGAGTGGGCCTCGATGTCGAGTTGAACCCGATGTCGGGTTGAACCCGATGTCGGGTTGAACCCGATGTCGGGTTGTCAGTGCAGCAAAAACCGTAACTTTTGCAATAAAAATAAAGACAGAAATAAACACAGATTAAGAAAATTCAAATCAATAAGATAAAAGCTTCCAAGGTCAGGGTTTCAACACCACAACGGTAACCATGTAAAAATCATGTCAAAGATATAAAAATCCTGCCTTTTCATCAAATAACTTTCGTCATTAACAATTAAGAAGATAGAGGCTTTCGCATAAACCCTAATTGTTACTACCCTTTTCACATAATTAATTCAAGTTTGCATTAAGATCACTTTCGCTTCAATAACACAAATAAGGATCACCTTCGACTGTCGTAGAAGAATCATGCAATTCAGGGATAGAAGATGAGATCGCAATAAAGATTGTACCTTCGATGCATTACCTTACATGACTACAGTCGGGCTCACCCCGACCCTAGAAGTTGGGTGACTACTCGCTCATCATCATCAAAACACACATCAATAATATAAGGGAAATAACTTGCATTAAATCAAAACAAAAGCTTACAACCGAACAAAACCAATTCCGCTCTCGCCTTTTCAACTCCACTCGGCCAAAGCTCTCTCTAAAACTCCTACCTTCGAATGTAAATTAGTGTGTATAAAATTGGATGCCTAAAACTCAGCCCCTAGGGCCTTATTTATAGTGCTCAACCCTAGCTAATCTAGGAAAGAACAATCTATCTCTATCTAAATCCTAATGATAAAAGTTCATAGTAAAATAAATAAATCAACTAAAATTTCCCCTTGGCTATCGTTAGGCTCACCCCGACCCTAGAAGTTGGATGACTACTCGCTCTTCATCATCAAAACACAAATCAATAACAAAAGGGAACTAAATTGCATTAAATCAAATAAAAGCTTACAACTGATCGAAGTCAAATCCGCTCTCGCAAGACAAAACCCTTCTCGGCCAAGCTCTCTTTCTCTACTCGCTATCTAATGTGTTGTGTGTAAGTTGGAATGAATAAAAACCAGCCCCTAGGGCTTTATTTATAGTATTCAATCCTCGTTATCCAAGGAAAGAATAATCTATCTATATCTAAAACTATATATCTAAAGCTTTATGGTAAAACTTGGAAATAAAATAAATAAATCTCTAAGGTAAGTAAGACTAAGGTGAATAAGTATCTTCCATATATCTTGATAGATCTTCACATGTTGATGATAGAATTCACATGCCTTTACTTGCAAGTAAGTCAAAACACTCGGATCATCACTCGGAATCAACTCGGACTGACGTTGGGGAGTACTCGACATTGAGTAATCTACTCGACGTCGAGTAGTGTTCTTCTCTTCAGATTCTGCTCGAGCTCGGGTAAGATTCGGACACTCGGTGGGTACTCGACATCGAGTAAACTTCGAGTAGTTTTGTGCTCTCGAGTGGCTTTGCTACTCGTCAGGTGCTCAACTGGGTGATTTTCGACCAAAGTACTCGATATCGACCAGAGTGGTCGATATCGACCAGTCCTTGTCGAGTGCTTCTTTTCTCTTCTCTTGCTCGATGTGTCCTGGTCCATCTGCTACTCGACCTCTGGTTTGATGTAGTCGATCTTGAGCTCATCCATGATTTTCTCTTTTCTCTCAATTGCTGTAAAACGCCTCGATTTCTGCGAAATTAAACAGAAACTTGTGTAGACCTCCATAATTTGGCAAATAGGCATAAACTACATAGATTATGTATAATTCTAACCCAATGATATAAAATGTATGTAGAAATCGATATAAAAATTAATGTAAAACATGACAATTTAGGCTCACAACAAGATTCAAGAAATTCAATACTCCAAACAGCTTTTTCAAGAGAAGAGATCGATGATGACGGCTTACTTCAAAAGTGATGGAATTTCTCACCCATATATTTCACCCGATCCATCCAATAACCCGCGGATGATGGATGGTTCGGATATGAATGCAAGGATTAGTGGATAATGGGTGGATCGGGTGGAGGAAATTTGTTAACAGATCAGGTGATGGAATGGGTATATCCATCCATAACCCGATCCATTTCCATCGGTTAGTTTTGCAAATGCCCATTTCTTTTTGGGTATATTCCATACCAATTCCTGTTGGCTTTAGGTGGTGGTGCGTGTCGTGGTGGGTTTCTGTTTTCCGAAAGTGATTGTTCTGAACAATCATCGCCGATAAAAAGGTAAATGAACGAGTAAACTGTGGCATCTCTTCCGATTCAGATCAGACGCCTCTCCCAAATACAGCACTAGTAGGTGTTCATCGAAGTTCCATCGGCAGCCCGTAAGACCTTTCTCCCGATCTTATAGGCATTACATTTGGAACAAAATCTGGTTTACTCCTAACTCTCTAATCGAAATCGAAATCCCCCGGAAACTTGGAAGAAATTTGCGAAAATGGGGAGTCGAAGGAAAGCCACAGCTTACCTCCTTCGTTCTTCCTCCAAGTGTGTCTCCGATCTTCTTTTCCGCCATGGATCTAATTCTTCCGGCGCACATTTCAGCTCAGGTCTCCTCTTACTACTCGTCAATTGTAAATACGCATAGAGCTTTGAATTCAGAATCTGGTTAGGTTTAGGTTATTTCAAGTTCGAAACTCCACTGACTGAATTAGGATTAGGAAGTGGTTATCCTAGGTTTTGTTTCAAAGTTTAGTAAATTAGATCCATGTTTGTGCAGCCGTTATTCAATTGAGCTGTTCCGGAATGTACAGGCTCCGCATTTGAACTCAGTAGGCCATCAAAGCAGTTGGAGACACATCTAAGTGGCAATCGGTGGTTCGATTGCACTTCTGTTCATCGAGCTTCAAAGGATGCATATCTTGGAAGAAGCTCTAGCCTCCAACACAGATATTATGGCTCAACTTCAACACTGATTCAAAGGAACACCTTGTTTTCAGAGCTAAAATCTGATGATGTAAACTATTTTAAGAGTATATTGGGGGACAGCAATGTTGTACAAGATGAAGATAGGCTTCAGGTTGCAAATACTGATTGGATGAATAAATACAGAGGCTCAAGCAAGCTTTTGCTTTTACCAAGAAGCACTGAGGAGGTCATTTTCTTGCTTTATACTTGAGTACGATGCCCATCCTTTACAAGTATTGGAACATTTTTGTCCTTAATTGCATAATCTTCTTAAAATGTAAGATGAATACCCTTATCATATTGAAGCCGTAGTAATTTTGTACATGGCTTTTGTAATGCCTAAGTTAACTGGAGTATTCTCGTTAGGATGGATGACATTCATGACATCCAATTTCAGTCACATAAAAGTGCTACCTTCCTTTTAAATGGATTTTGTCTATTTTTATAGCATTTTTGGATCTTATCTTTTATGGAAGGCTGTTGCAATGGCTCAGTGATTTACGCCAGCTATATCTTTCTTTGCAGGTGTCCCATATTCTTAAATATTGCAGTTCAAGATGTCTAGCTGTTGTTCCCCAGGGAGGCAATACTGGTCTAGTTGGAGGAAGTGTGCCTGTTTTTGATGAGGTATTTAGCCTCAGTATAAGATTGTCATCAGTCATCACGATCAGATGTTACTCATACCACCAGCAGTAGAGCTTTCTATGATTTTCACATCGAGATTTGACTCATAGAAGTCCATAGTATAGGCAATTTCAGAAAAGAGTTCTAGGGAAATGGCTAGATTCCTCAAGTTGTACTCACTTTTCTTTGTATACAGTTTGACACGAGGACTTTGATTTTCAGAAAATTAACTTACAAATAAGGAAAACACATTTAGGAGCATTAGTTTCTTTAAGCTTAAAAAGGAGAACTTTGTTCTATGCTGAGTGCTGAGAGCCCCTACCTTTTATTCCTCTCTTAAAGAAATAATAATCCAGATTAAGCATGTTCATTGTAGTAACCCTGCAGTATGATATGCCTCTGAATGCTGAAAATGAACTAAACCCTAGCTGAGCAGTAACTTCCATTAAACTGATTTGATCTGTACTAAAAAATGATCTTCTAAATCATGGTATTCAATCTTCCTACTCACTTTCATTTTTTCTTCTTGGCTAATTATTCAGGTCGTTATCAACATGGGACTAATGAACAACATCATATCTTTTGATGAGGTATGCAGGATTTATTTATTTATTATGTTCATTTTACTTTTATCCAGAGATTTAGCTGAAGATGTTGAAGAAATGGCTCTGTACATATTAATACACATCTATTTTGAGATCATAGCTTGTGATTTGTGTGAAGTAATTTTCTTATGGCTTTCTCCTTTTATAGGTCAGTGGTATACTAGTCTGCGAAGCTGGATGTATTTTGGAAAACCTCGAAACCTTCTTGGCGAGTAAAGGGTAACCTCTATCAATTGACTGTCTTTCTTTAATGCATTAGAAACTTACTAATTCATTCTGGAAATCTGGGTGTTGACAATGATATTTGTAGTAGCAAGTATGCAGTTTCAGCCAACTAGCCAAGTAGATTTTCTTTTGAAACTGTCCTATAGAAATTATGAAAGAGAAGTATTTACGTCTTTCTTACAAAATTTCATTAGTGATGCAATTCAGCTGGAGAAAAATGGCACAGTGAGTATGGGATTGCAAAATAGAAAATCTATCAATTTCAACCTACAAATTCAGATTTCAGCTGTTGAAGAAAATTATCGGATTTAGTTGAATATTGTGCTTTGTGCCAGATATCTAGTGCTTATGTTAACATAGCATGCTTTTGTTTTCCAAGTTATTCTATAAATTCCTGATTTTGTGATTATGTTTGTTATATGATTGCGTAATGGTTCATTCTCATTTCTTGAAGTGGAATTTGTACTTCTTTATTATCGCATCTTTCCATTTAGATTTGCCATGCCCCTTGACCTGGGTGCGAAAGGTAGCTGCCAAATTGGCGGAAATGTTTCTACAAATGCCGGTGGTTTGCGCTTAGTTCGATATGGATCACTTCATGGAAATGTGCTTGGTGAGCGTTTGTCACTTGTGAACTTTGGTGTTTATTTACCAACTTGAGTTGAATTGATTCCTGAAAATTTTCTGGTTTTTTCTTTTCACTCTCTATCTGATTTATTTACCAACTTGGTGACCGTTTGTCTCGGAAGATATAACGTTGGATAGAGACCACTGGAAGAGGTGCATTCGGGCCGCTGATGTTTAGACTTTTGGAATATAGACTTGTGTCTTGGTGTCTCTGATTATCGCCTGCCTTGTTTTTCTCTCTTTTACCCTTTGTTTGGCCTGTTTCCATGTGGTTATACTTGTTCTTTTGTTCTGGGTCTATCGGAAACACTCTCTCGACCTTATCGGGGAAAGAGTGCGTACATCCTGACCCCGCTTAAATGTGGGATTTACTGGGTTGTTGTTGTTATCTGATTACAATTTTTAGAAGAATTGGCTGAGTTTTAGAACAAGTAGTAAAAATAGGTCACACTTGAAGTCGTAAATTTACTATTCCACACCTTGTAATCTGTTTTTCTTTATTCTGTTTTGGTTTGGAAAAAACTTCGTGAAGGTATTTTACTGGAAGGTAATTATGGGCCATATATGTTGTCATCCCAGCCAACTTAAGATGTGGGAAGTGAACATAAGAATCTTTTGAACTTGGGTTAGGAAATGCTGTTTCTTCAGTCCAGTGGGGATACTTAATTACAATTTGGGGTGTGGAGATTTCCTTGAGATATAGGCATTTGCACAATTGGCGATTTGGCAAGGTGCTTGTGCATGGTGTTTCTGTTTCTGGCTCATGGGTGATGCCTTTTTGAACTTATCCTGTATTCTAAAGTGATTGCATTTTCTTTGTCTTTGTAGCCTTTACTATCTCTTTATCATCGATGTTTTATTTTCGAATGTGTGCTAGGCATTGAAGCTGTTCTAGCCAATGGTACAGTACTGGACATGCTAGGGACTTTACGTAAAGATAATACTGGGTATGATTTGAAGCATTTATTTATAGGTTTGTTCTGTTCTCATATTTTTTTTTTACCATAAGAAAGCAGATCAATATTTTTCCCCTGATGAATTTTTACTTACTCTCTGCTTCTTTGGTGCAGGAAGCGAGGGATCATTAGGCATTGTTACCAAGGTTTCCATATTCACTCCGCCAAAGCTCTCCTCTGTTAACGTTGCTTTTCTGGCATGTGAGAATTATTTAAGCTGCCAGGTAACTTTTGACATACAGTACTTTATTGGCTGATGTTAGCCTACTGATTTCCTGAGAATAAATGGAGCTGTGAGTTTTATGAACACCATAGTTCAAACATGCAAATCTGCAGAAGTACTAGTCATCACTCATCAGCTTAGATTGATAATTATGTGTTGAATGATCTCAGCCCAATACATTTACATCCACTGTAATCTCTCAGAATGCTAATTTTCTTATCTCAAACTTCAAAAGTCATTATAAATTTGGCAGTTAGCACATAGTAAATGCATTTAGGCTTGCTTGATAAGTTTGTATTCCGTCACTACTTGAAATCAGGGCCTACATGATCTTCTTGATGTATAATTGACATTATTCAACTTGCTTGCCTTTGTCTTTCTTTCTTAAAATTTACGAATTTTTGTGTCCTTGTGGGATTCGTAACATTCTGGTGGACTAGTAATCTGGATTAGATCGATCTAGGTGCAATTCAGACTCAAAACACATAGAAATTAGGAATAAACTGAGGTCTAGCCTCTTTGAATCGACTGGAATTTCGAGGAACAATATAGAAATGGGAAGATACTCCCACCAAGGCACCAAGGCAGATACGCCTGCCCCTAGACTGATGTGCCTAACAAACTCTGAAGTAATTTCATGCATAATGAACTAAGAAGCTAGTGCCTTATTTATGCTACTAATTTTCCCCTCTTCTAGCTTAGTCTAGAAGCTTCTATCCAACTGCCTATATGTGTATCGCATTCGTTTATTTGTCTTTGTACCAAACAGCATCTTGCTCCAGCAAGAAGCTTTGACTATTCTCAACAGTTTAGGTGTTCTATTTGGTTGATGATATCTCTCAGCACATGATTTTGAGACTTGTTCCTTTTCTATTTAGGCTTTGTCAGTCTATGATGGTCGTTTATAAATTTAATCCTACCTAGATAAAATCTCAACATCTTACTCCTATATTCATTTGATGTTATGTATTTAGTTTTTACATGTCCTTTTCAGTTTATCTAAATGTGAATTTAAATGCCTGAAGTGTCTTCTTGTTCTTATTATTATAACTATGCATCTCACTCTTCAGAAATTGCTACTGGAAGCCAAAAGGAAGCTTGGAGAGATTTTATCTGCATTTGAATTTTTGGATGGACAGTCAATGGATGTGGTGAGATACATTTTTCTAATTTAGCTGCAATTTCCGTATTAATGCAGTTTTCAGACTCTGTTTAGTGTTTGCTTCATCAAGTGAATTTTGTGTACATGGCTCTAAGCTATAACGCAAATAGAAACCAAGGTCTTGTCTTGTACATTCGAAATTAATGCTCTTATCGTTGAGAAAACTTCATAAATAGACGACTCAAGATTTGGATACCTGGGTTTGTCTTGAAAGGTCACTTGACTTAATGAACACATCATGTCTCAATCACTCTATGTGAATATGGTATGCTTTATTGAAAATTTAGCTGCAATTTGTGGATACCTGGGTTTGTCTTGAAAGGTCACTTGACTTAATGAACACATCATGTCTCAATCACTCTATGTGAATATGGTATGCTTTACTAGTAAAACAAAATGTGGTAAAGCTAGAAAGATACTACTGCAGCCTTTTTCTTTTCTTTTTGCTTATGGCATCCATTTTTAAGAGCATATTAACTATATAACTCTTTTTCTTGGTGTAATTTTCAATAATATTCATGCACAATATAAAAATGTGTTATTTTTTAAACAGGTCCTGAATCATTCAGAAGGAGTGCGGAATCCTTTGCCTTCCACAATGCACAAGTTTTATGTTTTGATAGAGACAACAGGGAGCAATGAATCTAATGACAAGTAATGACCTGGGTATTTTGGTGGTACAATCTTGCTTGTTTGTTTGATTTTGCACAAGCAATTAATCCCTCCATCTCGTAATAGTTGCTCTTTTAGAGTAATAAACTTGTATCAAAAAACTTGTTTTAGCTATAGTTATTATCTTTATAGGTAATGATTGCTTTTTTATAGGCAATAATTACTGCTTTTAGGTATTTTCTCCTATAAAAGTAAAGGAAACATAGGTTTTATTAATAAGTGTGCATAAAGCTAAAACAACAAGTTTTGCGATACAGAAAGAGTATAATTTATCGATGGCAATTAGCAACTATGTTGAATGCTATCATTTTTCTTATTTCACCTAGAGCATAATTAGTTATTAGTTCTTTGTTTCTCTTCCTATATTATGTTGTGATGGCTTGGAGCTCATATGCCCAAAAATTACCTTGATATCCAGGGAGAAACTTGAAGCATTCTTAATTCACACCATGGAAAGTGGATTATTATTAGACGGAGCCATTGCACAAGACATGAACCAAACATCATCTTTTTGGCGTATCCGAGAGGTATCCTTTAGCTTTCTTCCATGTATAAATTCCCCAACATTATTATTATGATATAATTAAATAAGGCTACTGGATATTATTCCTGTCCATTAATTTACTATCTAAAGAGTCCAACGCATTGCATTCTGAAATGAAGCAGGATGTCAGGGGAATCTGTAATAATGAAGTAATCTCACTCTTCATGTTTTGCAATAAGGAGTTCTTTGAAGGATAGTTGTTAAAATATCTTCTGCATTGCTTCTCGCTGAAACTTTATTTTCATTGTGGTGTAGGGTATACCGGAAGCATTAATGAAAGCAGGAGCTGTGTACAAGTATGATGTATCATTACCTGTTGAAAAAATGTATGATCTTGTAGAAGAGATGCGAACAAGGCTTGGTAAACATGGTGACCTATTTGCTATGCTTATGATCTTATGCATTACTCTGGTTTTCTGATGTCCATGGTCACATGGGGTTATGAGAGCGGTAGATGTTGATTTCTATGGTGACCTGGGCATTCTGACAGCTCAGCATGTATCTTGAATGTGTTTGCTAGGTGACTCTGCAAAGGTACTAGGATATGGCCATATGGGAGATGGAAACTTGCATCTTAACATATCAGCTTCTCAGTATGACGATGCTGTAAATTCCTGCCCCTTCATGTCTAAAAAGTTGATTGGTTTACTAGGCAACTTCCTTATTACGACTCATTTAAAAATTTTCTTCAGATCTTAGCGGAAATTGAGCCCTTTGTCTATGAATGGACATCTAAACACCGTGGAAGTATTAGTGCTGAGCATGGACTGGGACTGATGAAAGCAAACAAGATCCACTACAGCAAGTCGCCTGAAGCTGTAAGTTGGCTCTCTTTACTGTTTGGAATACCTTTAATTTGAAACATTTCAGCAATCTTGGCTACCGAATCAAATTTCTTCTGCTCATTGTAAGAAGGCGTGCGTTTGAGAGTTCTGCAGGGATATTGTTCTGTGGTAGTTTACCTCTTTCTTATATTTGCTCTGCAGGTGCAACTAATGTTCTCAGTGAAGAAGTTGCTGGACCCCAACAGGATACTCAACCCATATAAAGTCCTTCCTCATTCCCTCAGCTGCAATTAAGGATTTAAATCATAAATCCATCTTATATCCAGTTAAGGTTCCCGACTATGAATGCAAGTATAGGAAGTTGGTGTGAGTAGGGGCCGGGGAATTGACATGGATTCATAAACCAGAAAGCGATCCTAACGAAATGACGCATGAGAATGTGCAGAGGAAACGACTTGTCTGGTTTTCCCGGTGATCGTCTGGTAAGTGCATATCTTTTGCTTTGAAAGAACGCTGTAGTCCCACTTGCCCACCTTGGATGATTGGTAGAGAATAAAATTCAATCTAAAGTTCTGTTTAATAAAGTAAATATCTAATCAATGGATGCTTGGCTTTCTAGAAAAGCTGGAATAAGTCATTGGATGGGCTGGAAACTTTGAATTTATGCTGATGCTCACTTGATGTGATAGAGATCTTCCAGTTAACAAGATTGCTATCATCTCAGGTTCAAATGTAAATAAGAATGAAAATAAAATTTAGGGAAATTCCGTATTGCCCCCCTGAGGGATTTGCTTTGCGAAAGCAAATCCCCTTGCCTTTAACTGAACCTTATCATTTCAGACAAACTAGAGCTTCGATTGATTTTTATTTGAGACCTATAGGCGCTTAATCAACTATTTACAAATTTTCATTATTTTCATGAATTGAGTTTGTCTAAGTTGGAATTTTGAATGTTTCAAAGTCTACTTGGTGGCATTTGAGATGTGAGATATCTTAATCTTTCCTTGAATTCATTAAAAATTCATCCCGATTCCACGAATAGTGTGTTATTGATGGTTACTCAAGTAAGCATATGAGATTGGTTGTAAATCGTTATTCCTCACCTCATATTGTATGGTATATAACTTACGTTTGTATTGATAGATCGGTGTATACTTGATTTAGAATCGCAAGATATTATGTTATGTACAATGGGCCAAGGGACTAATGGGCTAAAAAGCCCAAATCAATAAGCCTAAGGCTTATACTATAAAGATGGAACATTGTAATGAATCCCGGTATTGAATTGAATATCCATTTCTCATCTTTCCTTCTCTTCTTCCTTATTCCCTCTTTCTGAAATTCCACATCTCTCGATATCAATCGAGCCTATCACCTCACAAACACTACAACTGGTATCAGAGCAGCGATCCTCGCGAAATCATGGCAGACGGAACGCGTATGAAGACATTGGAGGAAGCCGTTCGAAAGGGCGAAATCCAACATCAACAACTGGCAGCATCAACGAACAAGGCCATCCAAGATCTGGCAAAACACCAAGACGAGATGCAGAATTGGTTCGAGCAATACAAGTCCGAGACCAACCAACAATTTGCGGAGTTAAAGGAATTGCTCAAGACGGTGTGCGTTGCAGACGCCAGAGGACCAATCTTGGACACGCACACTACAACCACATCGTCGGAGATTTTGATCTTGGAGGACACCGGGGAAGCGGCAGCAAACGCAACCCAAATCGGCGCCGAAATCTCAAATTCAGGACCCCAAGGTCAGGCACCAAGAGAGCAAGATCGAGGCAGGGGAGGCATGATCGCAAATCGCTTCCCAAAGATCGATTTCCCTCACTTCTACGGGAAACAACCTCGAAGCTGGGTTCGCAAATGCGAGCGATTCTTCTTAATCTTCAACATCGAGGAGCATCAGAAGGTCGAGTTGGCGTCGATTCACATGTTTGATAAAGCAGATACATGGATTCAGGGCTTCTTGCTACAGAAGAAACGAGTTCGTTGGAAGGATCTTGGTGAAGCTGTTTGTATTAGGTTCGGCGAAAAGATGGGAGTAGAAATTGTCGAGGAATTCAACAAATTGGAACAAGAAGATGAGCTGGACACCTACAACGAAAGATTCGAGGAGTTGCGAGCGGGTATGCTAATATACAACCCTGATCTATCAGAAGCTTACTTTGTGCAATCTTACATTAGTGGGCTCAAACCTGAGATCAAAGCCCTGGTCAAATTGGGGAGACCTGGAGATTTAGCGGCGGCTATGGAACTCTCCAAATTGCACAATGAGGCAGTACAAGCTATAGTTAGGATTTCCAAGAATCCTTGGAAACCTGCTTATTCCGGTAACAGCAATGCCAGATTCCAATCTACATCATCACTGGTAACAGGTAGGACTGGAATTCCGGGGAACAAGGGGGTGTCGCAGCTTAAGATAAATCCGGACTCAGGAACTGAAGGAAAGAAAACTCCTGGGAAGTGCTATCGATGTGGAGATCGATATTTCTTTGGTCACAAGTGTAAAACAGTAGCGTCTACCAATCAGATTAGTGCTTCAGAATCTACTGAGGAGGAAGTCCAAGAGGATGAAGACAGTGAGCAGCAGTGGGAATCAGAAGAATCACAGGAAAGGGTGTTTGTGCACACTCTCACAGGGGATGAATCTTAGAATTCCATCAAGGTCGAAGGGAAAACCAGAGGCAAGTGCCTTACTATCCTAGTAGACAGTGGCAGCACTCACAGCTTTGTAGATGCCAAGGTTGCTAGAGATGCTGGGTTTGAAATTCAGAAGGCAGGATTAATGATTGTTGAGACTTTTGGGGGCCATAGAATGATGAGCAAGGAGGTGTGTAAAAACTTTGAGTGGGAGATGCAAGGTTACCATTACAGATTTGATATGAGGGTGTTGAGCTTTGGTGACTGTGATGTGCTCCTAGGAGGAAATTGGATGAGAGGTTTTAATCCAGTTCAATTTGATTATGAGAAGATGCAAGTGTCCTTCACTAGAAACGGTAAAAAGGTTACCTTGCAGAGTATATTGGGAAAAACAGATAAAGCTGCTATAAGGATGATTACAGGGAGTCAGCTCAACAAACAGATAAAGAATGGAGAAGCTACCATTGTTGCTGAGGTGGCCCATATTTGCAAGTTGTCTGCTACTGAAGAACTAACACCAGCTTTAGAAGGGTTGTTGCAGGAATTTCAAGATGTGTTTCAAGAACCCAAGGGAATGCCTCCTGAAAGAGGCCATGAGCACACAATCAGATTGAAAGATCAAGTTGAGCCGGTTTGTGCCAAGCCTTATAGGTATCCATTCACTCTAAAGAATGAGATTGAAAGGCAGGTTGAAGAGATGTTGAGAAATGGGATCATTCAGCCAAGCTCTAGCCCATTTGCTTCCCCAACTCTACTTGTCAAAAAGAAGGATGGCACGTGGCGTTTTTGTGTGGATTACAGGAAGTTAAACGATATCACTGTCAAGGATAGTTACCCAATTCCTCACATTGAGGATCTTCTGGATGAACTTCATGGAGCAGTGGTGTTTTCGAAATTGGATCTTCGTGCAGGCTACCACCAAGTGAGGATGTTGAGGGAAGATATTCCAAAGACGGCTTTTCGAACTCACCAAGGCTTGTATGAGTTTAAAGTGATGCCATTTGGGCTCACCAACGCCCCGGCCACATTCCAATCCCTCATGAACAAAGTGTTTCACCAGTATTTGAGGAAATTTGTTCTGGTCTTCTTTGATGACATTTTGGTTTACAGCAAGGATCTACTGCAGCACATTTCACATCTAGAGAGGGTGTTAGCCTTGTTGAGACAGAATGGGTTGTATGCAAAGAGATCAAAGTGTGAGTTCTCCCAAGATAAGGTGGAGTATTTGGGACATGTGATCACTGCCAAGGGTGTTGCCACTGACCCTGGAAAAATTGAAGCAATGGTCAACTGGCCTCAACCTAAGACGGCTAAGCAATTGAGAGGATTTCTTGGTCTTACTGGTTACTATCGAAGGTTCATAAGCCACTATGGAACAATTGCGAGACCACTTATTGAGGTTCTTAAGTTGGATAAATATAAGTGGACTGAAGCTGCTGAGTTTTCATTTCAACAGTTGAAGGCTGCCTTGAGTAATCCACCGGTCCTTGGATTACCTGATTTTGCTGTGACATTCGAAATTGAGTCGGATGCTTGTGACCAGGGAGTAGGGGCTGTTTTAATGCAAAAGGGTAGACCCCTTGCCTATCTCAGCAAAGCACTCCAAGGGAACGAGTTGTTGCTTTCAACCTATGAGAAAGAACTCCTAGCGATATTGATGGCTGTTCAGAGATGGAGGCACTACCTTGAACCTGCACACTTCATTATTCGCACAGACCATCAGTCCATCAGGTTTTTGCTTGACCAACAGATATCCACACATTTACAGAGAAAAGCAATTAGAAAGTTGCTTGGCCTGTCATATTCAATCATCTATAAGAAAGGGAGGGAAAATTGTGCAGCAGATGCACTATCTAGACAACACTCTATAGACACCTTGCCAACACAGGAAACCATGGCAAGTTTATTAACCCAGGAAGCCAAACTGACGGCTAAATGCTCAGCAATTTCGTCGGCACAACCTGCTTGGATTAAAGAAATTGCAAGCTCGTATGAATCTGATCCGGAATCTCAGAAATTGATCACAATGGCATTACTGGATAATTCATCATATTACAAATGGGATAGAGGAGTGTTGCGTTACAAGAGTAGCATTTACATTGGCAATTGCCCTACACTAAAACACAAACTCATTAGTGCCCTGCATTGTGAGGCAGCTGGTGGTCACTCGGGAATGGGAGGCACATATCAGCGAGTGAAGGCTTACTTCAAATGGCCTGCAATGAAGAGGAATGTGGAGCAGTTCGTCAAGGAATGTGAAGTGTGTCAACGCTGCAAGGTCGAACACGTAGCTTCACCGGGGCTTCTCCAACCTCTTCCCATCCCTGAGCAGGCCTGGAGCTCCATTAGCATGGACTTCGTGGAAGGGTTACCAAAGTCACAGGGAAGGGATTCAATCCTGGTAGTGGTCGATCGGTTGACAAAGTACAGCCACTTCATCGCCTTGGCTCATCCCTTCACGGCTGCCCAAGTCACTCAAGAGTTCCTAGACAAGGTCTTCAAACTCCATGGACTGCCAAAGGATATTGTCACAGACAGAGATAAGATATTCACCAGGACATTCTGGAGAGAGCTTTTTGCAGCCTTGGGTACCCAACTCAAATTTTCAACATCATATCACCCCCAAACGGATGGTCAAACCGAGCGTGTTAATCAGTGCCTCGAGTTATACCTGCGATGTATGGCTTCAGCTTCACCCAAACAGTGGGCTAATTGGCTTAATCTGGCGGAATGGTGGTACAATACAAACCACCACACCTCCCTGGGCACTTCACCATTCAAAGCCCTATACGGTTACACCCCTCCTCAATTGGGGCTAATTGCCAGTTTTCCAGCAACAGATACAATCAGCCACTGGTTCCAGGAACGTGACGCAATCAGGGAGGCTCTTAAGGATAGCTTGGCACGAGCTCAAGCTCGAATGAAGCAATTCGCTGATTTCCACCGGTCAGATCGGAAATTGGAAGTGGGAGATTTAGTATATCTGAAGCTACAGCCCTACCGACAATCGTCAGTTGCCCTTCGCCGAAATCTGAAGCTCGCTTCCCGCTATTATGGACCCTACGAAATTCTGGAGCGGATAGGGACTGTCGCATACCGCCTCAAATTACCACCTACTTCTCGAATTCACCCGGTCTTCCACGTCTCCCAGTTGAAGAAGAAGATCGGAGACCAAGTGGTGCCTTGCGTCGATCCTCCAGTAGTGACATCCGAGGGCACCATCGCTGTGCAACCGGAATCAATTTTGGATTCCAGGGTGACTTCCTTGGCCAGCGGCGACCCTTTCACCGAATGGAAAATCAAGTGGATCAACATCCCAGAGGAACAGGCAACGTGGGAGTCGGCGGGTGCCATCATTCGGAATTTTCCGGATTTCTCACCGTGAAGCATCGAGGTCGATGCTTTTGTGGAGAGGGAGCAGTTGTTATGTACAATGGGCCAAGGGACTAATGGGCTAAAAAGCCCAAATCAATAAGCCTAAGGCTTATACTATAAAGATGGAACATTGTAATGAATCCCGGTATTGAATTGAATATCCATTTCTCATCTTTCCTTCTCTTCTTCCTTATTCCCTCTTTCTGAAATTCCACATCTCTCGATATCAATCGAGCCTATCACCTCACAGACACTACATATTATACAGATATGAAGAGTGGAGAGATCGAGGAGCGTAGAGAGGTTGTCCATTCCGTTGCCTTGTTGAATGAGATTGAATAAAGGTTATTTGAGTTTTTGTCTCTCTTGATCAGTTCATAACTACTTTGTAAAAGTGAAAATGACTAGTGTCAATTTTTTGATATTTATTTTGTTAATAGACAAAATACAATCTTACTATGTTATGTAGATTTTGTGCAATATGTTGAATGATTTTTTTAATGAAACCCCAACTTTTGTCTTTTCAACTAAAAGTCAAGAAATTTTGACTTAGGTCGTGTTTGCTAAACGCGTATTAATAGGTAGTTGTAGATGTGTGGGTATATGTAGGAGTATGTGTATTTATTGGTGTAGGTTTAACTAGTTGATAAAAATAGATTTATTTTGGTGAAAAATCTAGTGAATAATTTTGTTAGTGTTTGGTATTTGAAGATTTATGGATAGATGTGAGATAGGAAATTACCAAATTAGGTATAAAAAATAAATGGAAAAATGAAACAAAACAGGGGCATGGTACAAAATAGGTGTACAATCTCATTGTACACCAACGAAAGTAGGCCAACTAAAGTAAGATTGAAGAAATTATATATAAATTGTGAGAAGGGTTGCAACGCTGAACAAGTCTGAGGAGGATGTGGCTGAGCAAGGTGCATGTTCCCATCTCCATCTTGGCTGAGCAGAGGAGGTGACTTTGTGAGATCGAAGAAATTACCCCTACCACCAAAAATTAAGGGGTATTGTTGGAATTATCTATCCAATAATCTCACAAATCTTGGCTGAGCAAGATGGAGATTTGTGTGCTTTCAAATCTTCATAAATGCATATTCCCATCTCCATCTTCTCCGAAAGCCTACTCTGCCAAACACCCAAGTCCAGATAGATATTGTTTCCAATCCTCCCAAATCTCTACACATCTACAAGCAAACACACGCTTAGGAGATCCAAAAAGGGCAATAAAAGCTCTAGTTTTTTTTTGGTTGATCTGAAAGCACTAGTTCTTGTAATCTTTCGTATCATCTCACTTGGATGTTACGCAGTATCAAGTTTGGAAAATCGCACTTATGTTTGAATCTTGTTAAACTTGGGTGTCATAAAGCTTCCGGTGTGGTTTATTCCCGTTAAAAAAATTATATAAAATCTAATAATTTTAGGAGGAAATTTGGCTCACTGTCAAAATTTTATTAGGTCTTTATCCTCTTGAAACAACTTATTGACCCTGCTATCCCCTCTTCAAAATTAATTAATCTCATGTACCCCACCCACTTTCCCTTTCATTATTTTCATCTGATCTGAGAGGCTCGTTCATGACGATTTTCAATCTTTCTCTCTCTCAACTTACGATGGCCTTTGTTCCCTTCTCATTTCTTGCATTCATCGACCCCGCTCTGTCTCTCTCGCTCTCTATATCTCCCGCTTGCCCTTTCTCACTCCCTCCATTCATGCTCCTCATCAGATCACACAACTCTTTATCACCTCCATCTTCTTTCTCTGCTCCACATCGACAGTAGTACAAGAACAAATATTTATTAATTGGTTTTAGGATAAAACCTGATACTCTTTTCTCTCTTCCTTGAGGGCGATTTTTGGCGATCTCCTCCTCCCTCTTTCTTCCACAGTTTGGCTCCGGCAAGGGTGGTTCCTCATGATCTCCTTGTTTCTCATGGTGGTTATCCTCACGAGGCCATCATCGAAGCGGAGTTAAACTTGTTCTTCCTCTCCTTTTGTCATCGGAAAGTTCCTTTTTAGCCTCCTCCCTTGTCGCCGGTGGTGGTAGATTTCTTTGTGAGTTTAGCGCTGTGAGTGGTGACTTTTCCTCCTTTCGGTTGTCTTTGGCTGCGATTCCTCCATTGTTGCTGAAGGTGGCTCCAAAGTTTGAATTTTGATGGCGATTTGGTGAGATTCTTTCCATTTTGGTGCTGATTTGGGTGGATACTTGCCTGATTTTGTGTGATTGAGTACAATTCGTGAAATCTTGCGTGTATCTGGATGGTTTTGAGGGTAGGGGGCTTCCTCTTCCCATTTGCTTTGATGGTTAAGAAAACTAAGAACTCCCCGGGTGAGGGAGCCATGGATTCGACGGTGATGCCTCCTATTGCTTCCAAGGAGGCCAACGTTGGTCAAGAAAGAAGAACGTGCAAGGCATCATCATCAACAAGGGTGGTGGTAATGGTGATGGAGGCATGGGAACCAAGAACTCCGTCGGAGGGATTAGTGATGGCAAGAAGAAGAACTCGAAGAGCTCTACTATGGTTGATGGTGAGGATGCTTGAAAGAAGCTCAAAGGCAAGGCTATGATGGTTGCGGAAAGAGGAGATGAGGCGTGATACGGGGTAAGCCGTAGGTAGCCCAATCTTCAACAATCAAGACTCAAACTCAAGAATTGAACAAGAACTAAACAAGAATTCAAGAAACTCGACAAGACTCAAAGAAACGCAACAAGATTCAACAAGAAAGACACAAGACTCGACAAGAACACCAAGAACAAGATGAACTCGATGTCGACTAGAACAAAGAAACAAAGACTCGAATTGAATTGAAATAAAGATTCGATTAAACAATATAAACGACCGACAGATTGGGTAAGTCGATCTATATAGAACAAGATGAAGACCCCAGACATCCGTAGAGGGTAGGAACCAACACCAATAACTATATAACCCGCCTCTACAACCCTACACAACCAAGCGGAGAACTTGGAGGCACAAGGAGGGGGCTCGTGGATACCAGGGATTACCAAACCTTGCAAGATTGACAAACTCAAGGCAAACCAAGCTGAAATCAATACCAATTTTGCAATCGATGATCCTAGCTACGAATCAATCGACTTGCACTCGTTGTGTTTCACACAAAAGAGAGTTTTCTTCAATAGAATGTACGTGAATGTTCTACAATGGAGATGTCGGCCTTATATAACCTAAAAAGCTGATTTCTAATAAAAATAATAATTAAAAGAAATAATTAAAATTAACCCCTAAAGCTTCCTAAAATAACTTAAGTAAAGAAAGTTACTAAAAATAGCAAAGATGTTCCAACACTTGGAATAATTCGGCCCATATAAGAACTAAGGTGGTTCGGCCTCTTCAAGTCCTATGCACATATATGTCTTCAATGGCGCCTCGTGAAGTTGTACAGCGCTTGAGAATAGAACAGGACTCACGAACATGGAAGAGTCTCACTGAAGCTTCTTAGCACGAGCTCGAGTCATCAGTCCATCCCCAAGGATGATAGGAGTGTCCGGAGGTGTAGAAGATGGTCCAGCATCAAGGCGCTTGTTCACTCACATTCCCATTTTTTTTAATAGAATTCTGCGTTGTCATTCCGTCTAGGCCTTGAGATTTATCTTTTCAAATAGAAAAGAAAGCAAACTTTATCTCAAGATGACCGCTTTTGTGAGGTTTTTGTTGTTCTCCATTTTGATCTCTTTGTCTATTAGGTGTAGATACTCTTGGAGTAATCTTTTGTTGATGTTTTCTTTTTTGAATCTTTTTTCAAAAATCGTCTCTGATTTCCTTTCTGATGTTTCCTTCACCAATAATTTCTGTCTTCTTGTGTTCTAATTTCCATCATTATTTTTCTATTCTGTCTTCCCGACGCAACTCTATGGTGGTATCCAGTGTTTGAATCCGATAGCTTCAAATGTTTGGTTTTTGCTCATTGGCTCCAGTATTGTTTGCGATAATTCAGTAGTTGTTCCTTTTTCTTTATTAGTTATTGTTGACGTCTATTGTTATCATTTTGTTGTCCTTGGCTATTGTCTTTTTGTAATTCTACTAAATTTTCTTCTGTGTCCCTTAAATGTCCATAGATATTGTCGAAGGTTTTCTTATTCCATTCTTTCGTAAGTCTTTTCAGCAATTGTTTTTTTTTCATTAAATTAAACATGTGAGAGCCTTCATAGTTTGTTCTCCATGCTTGGAGACTATGTTCTTGTAATCTTTCTTAGAAAGCCACCTTTTCTCAAATTTAAAGGGTCTGTCCTTTCTTCTATCATTTGTTTGGAGTTGTACAGAAATTAGGCATTATTGGGGTATGAGGTCGAGAACGCGTGGTTCCTTGTAGCAATATTTGGGTATCATTGAAGTATTTGGTCTTGTATCAATGTTCTGTCCAATTTTTCATAAATATTGTTTACATCCGTCTTTTTCTTTCTCCACGTGAAGTCATTTCCACAAGAGGGAATATCCAACAAATTACATTGATCCTTGAAGGAAATCAATCTATCAAAGCGGGACGGGTGAGGAGATGAACCGCCCTCCTTTGCACTAGAGCATTGAATCTCATTGAGATCTTCCATTAGAATGATCGGTATCGTCTGGTTTTGGATGTAAGATGTCAAAAAAGGCCAAAAAGAGACCTTATCTCTTTCATGAGGCGGGGGGTAAACAAAACATACCACGAAAGTTATTCCATTTTATTTGTTTTCAATTTTTAGTGTTATAAAGCGTTCGTCTTTGTGCATGATAGTAATTGCATCATCAGTAATCTGGTATTTTTTCCATAGCACACAAATCCCCCAGCCCTACTGACAACCGGGGCAAAACAGATAGAATCAAACCCGACTTTTTCCAAATTGCTTCAAAAGGTTAGACATCAGTTTTGGCTTCCAACAGAGATAGAATTTGAATATTTCCGATTTTGTAGAGGGTTTCAATTTATGTCCATCTGTTTCTTTTTCCGATTCCACAACAGTTCCACGAGCATATTTTCATCTTGGATACAATTTATAGTGTGTGGTCATGGTTTCTATCCGTTAAGTCCCCTGGTTCATTTGGTCATTTGTGATTTTCTTTCTTCTATCCGTTTTGGTCATCCAATTTATCCCAAGGCATTTCAAGTTGGAATGATCCCTCACAGGTGGCTTGAGGTCCAAATTAGTGTCAAATAGATCCTTGTTCCATTCACAGGTCAAAAATAACTTGTCTATAAGATTGGAACTTCACAAGCCTGGGGAACAACTACAAGCCAAAACAAATACGCGGGACCAATTTCAAATTGAAGTTGGATAGTTGAGTAAGTTCAAGGAGAGGGGTTGAACAAAAGGAGAATTAGAATCAAGCCTGCTGGGAGTCATACGAAAAAAGCACGGGGAGGTAAAGACCAAAAAAATAATGAAATAACCTTTTAGTCTTGAAACCTATGAGATATGTGTAGATTAGGTTCTTGCATAATGTCTTTTTCATGGGATCAAGGGGAAAACATGGGGTCAAATATGTGTTTTCACTTGTATGATACATGTTTCGTCTCCTCACCTTTCTTCTAATCTTGGTCCCATCTTGCCCATGAGTTCCTTGATCTTTTTCATTCCAAAGCAAAAAGCACATGTTTCTGGCTTGTTTCTTCTTCTTCTTCTTCTCTATTTTGCTTCCTACATGTTTCATTTTAGTTTTTTTTCAGTAGCTTTTTTTGTTCCCTTGGTTCACTCTTAGCAAACAAAACAAGACAACAAAGGAGAATGTCACAGTAGCATTTTAATCTTAAGCTTATTTCCAAAATATAGTTTTTCCTCTATTGAAATTATAGATCAAAGGTTCTGATTTAGCAGAGTAAATATTTTCGAATTGTTGTGAAATTTGTTTAGTAGGACTAATATCATTTTGTTCATATTTTTGAATTGTTGTGAAAATTTTGTCAATTTGTGGGTCCTTGTTGCGTTGTTGATAGGATCATTGGGGTCTTTTTCGTCTACCAAGCAATAAACCTGTAGTGGGATCAAAACAAGCAACCTGTGGATGAGTTCACTTAAAGAGAAACTCAATAGAAAGGAGATAAACAAGTCAACATAGCATGGGAGCAAGAGGCAAAGATCAACAGATCAAATAGATAAAGAAGTTAAGACACGTGATCAGTGTGAAGGAGAGTACCAACATTGATATTTGTACATTGGACTATGGATGAAAAATCTAAGAAGAAAAAAAAAGCCATTTCACTAAGAACTCTTTCATCTCTTCTAATTTCATGGTAGGGTTCAAGCCTGATCTTTTACCTTATAAAAAAAGTGCTTAAATAGAAAAGAAACCCTAAAGATAGAAAATAAATAAGATAGAAACCTAAAAGATAGAGAGATAAAAGGTAGAATTTTCTAAAAGAACCTAAAAGATAAATATTACCTGCTTTCCAGCGGTGCTACTGTGGTAGTACTTAAATCGCTTTCCAGTAGCTTCTTTGGCTGAAGTACTGGCGCTTGGCTCCCCATGGTTCCATTGACGACTTCTCTACCTTCCCGCTTCAACCAGTTGCGAATTGTTGGATTGTTGATTTTTTACTGTCTTTGTTTGTTATGATTTTTTCGTTTGTCGGTATTACCGACATATTGAGAATTAGACCTTTCTGATATCGAATTTTTACTTTATCAAAAAAAGAAAATAAAAAAATAAAAGATAAATATGAAAGATAAATTTCCTAAAAGATCAAAGATAGAGAGTCATAATTTGCTTAAAAACCTAAAAGATAGAAAACCCCCAATTTTAGTAATAAAACCTCCTACATCACCATATATGTGTGTATGTGCATGCGTATGTGTGAGATGTCATGGATATGTTAATAAGTTAGGATGATGTTTGGTGAACCTAGCGGTTAAGGTAGGTAATGGAAACTTGTGAATAGAAAATAAAAAGAGTAAATGATAGCAAATATACCCAAAACTTGGCCCTTTTGCAAAAGTAACTCCCCCCAACAAAATTTGCAAAAGTGGCAATTGGGCCCAAAAATTGGCAAAACTAACCGGTTGCTCTAATTGTTATAGAAGGTAATGGAAGTTCAAAGGTGAGGAGGACGGGACATCACGAGGTCGACCGCTGCCTACGCTCATCCATACCCTCCGTCGGTTGACTCTCATCCATACTCTCCGTCGCCGGACGCTGTCTACACCCATCACGAGGCCCACGCTACCGTATCTGGCGGCGCCGGAGGGGAGCAGCACCACAGTTTCCACCTCCCTCATATCCCTAGTTTCATCGCCGATCACCTCCACAACCACCATGGACACTAATCCAAGGGCGGGCCTATCCATGAGGTTGCTAATAGGCCCTCTGTTAGGGTTTTTACCAAGGCTGAAACGAACTTCATGCTCGCGATTCGCAATGGGAAGGTCATTCTCACCCGGTCCAGTCCCAACGATCCCACTCAGGTAATCGTCTTCTGAATTTTTATTATTTTTGTTCAAGTTTCATCCTTTCTTTTGGTGTTGTTGTCTAGGGTTTTTAGATTGAAATTAAAGCCTTGGAATTTATCATTATTTTTCACTGGGCCCTAGGGTTTTTGTGTTTCTGATTGAAATTAAATCCTCAAATTGATCTTGCTATTGATTTCTTGAGCTAATTTCTGCCTCCTTGGGGATGCCACCAAAAGTTTATCTCTTTTTAAGATTGTAGGACTCGTACATTTGGTTGTTTTTGTCGTTGTAGAACTCGTACATTTGGTCGCTTTTGATGGTTGTAGGACTCGTACCTTTGGTTGATTTTGATACATACATTTACTTCATGGGTTTATTGTTATTGTAAAACTTGATTTTATCTGTCCGATTCCTATGTGTTGGCAAGGTGTACACCTTTATTGGCAAGTAAATACACGATATTGGCACAAATAATGTCGAAACTGGCACATAATAAATTATCATAAACTTCAGAAGACAGAAATTGGAAGCAAAATCAAGGTAGCTAGTTCGCATACAAATAAGTGTAAGGGGTTATTCTTTTATCGGCATAGACTTTGCATTTCTGGTAGCTGGAATTCATCTTTAGGTTTTCTTTTTTGGTCTTTGATTATAGTAGATAAATTTGGGATTTTTAGTGCTTCCTTATTTGGGGATCTTGGCTGGCAACTCCTTAATTGTTGGAGAATTCGAAATTCTCATCTTCTTCTGCAGATTAATTTATGGTATTTAGCTATTTCCGAAGTTGGTGGTGTATGTAAGTTTGGAATAATTAATGTTTCATTATTGTTTGTCATCTATCTTTTTGTTTAGATGATTTAAAGTCTATGAAGTATGACACGTCCTTTGAGGTTGTGAACTTACACTTGTTGCAAAAGTATGATATATTTGAATTCAACATTTCGAACACGATTATCTTCACATAGGCGACTTCCGATGAGAGAAGAAAGTGGAGGCGGCAACTGAGAAGCGAAGTTCGTGCATTTTGGAATGGGGGAAATAGTTACTATCACGGATTTTTTTTACTGTCATACATTTTTTCTGTCACACATTTTTTCTTTACTTGCACATATTTTTTCTTTACTGGCACGAATTTTCTAATTGTTGACACTTGTTTTTAGCAACCTGTAAGTTTTAATGTACACACTTGTATCTCAGGTTTAAAGATAAGCGAGTCATGGTTAGAACTAAAGGAGGAAAGGTCATGCCGACGCCATCGAGCAAGATTGGAAGGGCCAACCATTTCTCCAATATCGGGAGAGCCAACCATTTCTCGAAGATGGGACTCCTTCACCATATGGACGACACCCTTGCTGCTGCTGCAGATTGGAAGAGGCTTTTGCCTCCTCGTGGCTGCCACCAAAAGTTGCTCTTTTTTTAAGATTGTAGGACTCGTACATTTGATTGCTTTTGTCGTTTTAGAACTCGTACATTTGGTCGCTTTTGATGGTTGTAGGACTCGTACCTTGGGTTGATTTTGTTATATACCTTTACTTCTTGGGTTTATTGTTATCGTAAAACTTGGTTTTATCTATTCGATTCCTATGTGTAGGCAAGGTATACACCTTTACTGGCAAGTAAATACACGTTATTGGCACAAATAACGTCAAAACTGGCACATAATAAATTATCATAAACTTCAGAAGACATAAATTGGAAGCAAATTGAAGGTAGTTCGGGCACAAATAGTTTCCTCCTTATCGCTGTACTAACACATATTTTGTGATTACTGACACTTATTTTAGCAAGTTGTAACGTTCAGTGTACACACTTATATCTCAGGTATAAAAACAAGTGAGTCAACGTTAAAACTAAAGGAGGGAAGGTCGTGCCGACACCGTCGAGCAAGATTGGAAGGGTCAACCCTTTCTCCAAGATTGGGAGGGCTAACTATTTCTCCAAGATTAGGAGGTTCAATCATTTCTCCAAGACGGGCTCCTTCGCCATATGGACTACGTACTTGTCGATGTAGATTGAAAGAGGCTCCTGGATAGCCCCGTTGGGAAGAATGTGCTTGTTTGTTATTTGTTTTAGGACTACATGCTTTTAGCAATGTTAGGACTTGTACACTTGCTCATTTTTTATGATTTTAGGACACGTAAGAAACCCTTTATTGTTGTATTATAACTGCAAGAGTATATTGGCTTTAGTTGATTTTAGGACTCGTACAGATCTGCCCTTGCTTGTTCTATTTGTAATATGTGTCTCGATCGGATTCGTGAGAGTTGGCACGGGATATACCTATACTAGCATATAAATAGACGTTAGTGGCAAGAAGAACATATTGACTGGCACATAAGTCTTGTTTCTCTCTTTGTCTAGAAAATAATCTCACTTCGAAATATTTTTTTCCATAAACATATATAAAGTGTGTGTCTATAGATAGATAAAATTCAATTAAGTCAAAAATAAATTTATTTTTTAATTTTAACAAATGAAAATGGGTGAAAATTAGTTTAAAATGATTGAATCTCTCTCTCTCTCTCTCTCTCCACCTTCTTCCACTTTTCATGATTTTTTTTTGTTGACCTTTCCTCTCCTATTGCCTCTCATGCTTACCTGTTTACCTTCCACCGATGTTACAAGTCACCAATTATTTTGCAAAAGTAGCATTTTCTCCTCTCATTACTATTTTTCATGTCATTGCCATTTTTGCAAAGGTAATTTTTTTTGGTATAGTTTTGCAAATTTGCCAAATAAAAAACTGCGAAAAGCTTGTGTGAGCGGTGTTGAAAAAACTCTGATTCAAAAATCTAATTAAACTAAAATCTTATATTTATTTCATTTAAAATTATATAATATATAAATCAAAAGCTCCAAAAAAAAACTAGTGATTGTGTCAAATAGAGCCTTGTTATTTAAACAAATACTTGTTTTAAAATTTTAAATAGAAAAGAAGTGAAATTTCATCAATAAGAACAAAAATACAAATGGAAAAGAGTAGAGCAAAAACGCTCTCTCCTCTCTCTAGGAAATCTAGAGAGAGAGGGAGACCCAACCACGCTCTATCTGTCATCATCCCGGCTCCGACAGTCTTCACCCCGACTTTGACCGTCTTGTGCAATGGTGGATCTGCCACGTTCAAACTCTAGTGTGCTACCAGTTGCACATCATGTTTACCTTTAACTATAGCCTCGATAACCCGTTTTGATTTTGATCAAAACCCAAATTTAGTTTAGGGTTTTTGTAGATCTATGTTTACTCCCCCCAGATCGGAATTCGATTGGCTGGATTCGAGCATCTCCATCCCTCTTACTTCCCTATGGACGCTGGATCATATGGTTCTTCTTCGGCCCTTCTTGGCTCCCATTTACTGCTTTCGGGTGATTAGTCTTCCCGGATAGCTTGCTCCCTCACCTATTGGTGTAGTGCAGTGCTTGTTTCGTCATCTCTAGCCATGACGGAGGGAAAACCTATTGTTGATCCGCCAAAGAAAACTCAAACCTATAGCAAGTATAGAAATAAGCAAGAGGTCGATCCACATGGAAAGTTATAACTCAAGTGTAATTCAGGTGTCAATCAAAGTAACCAATTTAGAGGTTTTTTGTGTGTGAAAGTTCCGCCTTTTATCAAAGCGGAGTAACGAAAGCAAAGTAAATGGATTTGTTTTAGACAATTAGGAGAAGCAATTCTACCTATAATTTTTCACTTTATTGGATTGAAGCGATCCTTGTAACTTCTTCTCGTTCTATTAAGTTTCCTATGAATGCCCTTGTCCCGACCTAATATAGTTACTAGTCCAACCGGTTCTAGCAACCCTTATCAATCGAACAGTCCCTAAAGAAGGATTTAACCCAATTGATAGCTTTAAGTTCAGAGATTAGTCAAGGTATTTGCAGTCCCTAAAGAGGGATTTAACAACACATTCAACTTCCTACTCATTCAATTAATTCAACCAGCCCTAAAGGAACAATTTTGCCACTTAGGTTAAAGTTCATAACCAGGAATCTACAAAACCTTAGCGATTGAATTGATCTAACAAGTTGGCCAGACAAGATAGAACAAATCAATAAGCAATCAAGCACACAGAAGTTGAAGCATTCAAATATAGGAAACAAGGAACGAGAATTAGAAACTCGCAATCAATCCGAATAAAGCTTCAAATTGCAGGCAGAATAGATAAGTTTAGTTCCTCAAGGAAGATATCGCTCAAAATCTCTAAAGTGTCTAATGAAAGAATAGAATAGAAGTGTTGGAAAATAAACTAAAAGTGGCCTTATATATGATCCCAAGTCGGCCATAAACAACAAACTAAGGTCTAGGGTTCTTTATTATTCAAAATGCTGCGCATAAGCGCTGACGACCAATGCTGCGGGCGCAACATATATGCTTCGGCCGCAACATATGCTCCTCCCTTCTGCCTGTTGCAGTGGCGCTGGCGGCGGTTGAGGCATGCATGCTGTGGCCGCGGCATATTGTCTTTCACGGAAAATTTGTTTTGAATTTGCTCTTCTTGTCAACAGAAAAGTTGTAGTTCTGTGAAAGAGCTTTTCAACGCATGGTTATAATAGTCAATCAGACAATCGAGGCCTCCGGAAAGTGCAAAACAAGTTCAGCATGTCTGGCGACAACTTCTGCAGACTTGTTCTTCGTTTAGGTCCGCTTCTTCTTCTCAGGACCTCTTGAGATCTTCATGTAAGCTTCTCCGATCAACTAGACATTCTTATCTAATGCGTTAACAACTCATGTCTCATCATCGGATCTGTTGTAAGGAGGAAATCGAGACTTGCAATTCAAAATATAAGTAAAGTAAAGCAAACCAGATTCCGTCCCTTGCAAATAATTACAAGACCTCCTCCTGATGTAGCAGCGGGAAGTCAGGATCGATCCACGAGGAAGCGTGTCAGCGGATCCTAGGCAATGGATGAATCTTACGAATAGAATTCGACCATAGTGCTCGATCTAGACTAGGGTTAGTCGACAGAAGATCGGGCAAGTCGAACAACGCAGCAGCAGCTCCTGGTGGTTGGTCGATATCGAGGACACCTTACTCGATATCGAGTAAAGATCTTGTCGACGTCGTGTACCTGCACAGGAGAAGCTACAACAATCTAGAATTGAAGATCAGTAGTCGATATCGAGTAGATTACTCGATATTGAGGAGACAGAAACTGAAATAAAATAAAGAACAAATATTGTGGGATTCGAAATAAACTATGTGAAAGAAAACTTCCAAGATTGGGGTTTGCAACAACAATAGCCAAGCATGTATGAGGAAATAATAAAACAGATACTCATGTAAATTGCATCGAGGGACCAAGCTTTCGCCTTTTCCAACAATTAGACAACTCTTTCAAGAAACCCTAATTATATCTACCGATTTTATGTTTACAATCCAAGTTGTTAGCATGGACCTCCATTAGATGGGTAATAAACATATAACAAGTAGTAGATACTCAAAACATGATAAAAGTCGGATCTTTACCTCAAACACGCAGGGCTATCGTTGGGCTCACCCCAACCCTAGAAGTAGGTGGACTACTCGCGCTTCATCGCAATCTCAGACATCATTGATGGAAAATAAACTACTTGCATTAAACCAAACAGAGCTTTACAACCGATCGAAGCCAATTTGCTCTCGCTCCTTAACTCTTCTCGGCCACTCACTCTCTCTCTACCTCTATGTAACTAATTGTGTCTTGAATTGAATTCATAGAAATCAGCCCCTAAGGCCTTATTTATAGGCTTCTAATCCTTGCTAATCAAGGATAGAAATCTCTATCTATATCTAAACATAAAACTTTAATAAATAGAATATTTATCTTAAAGGGAAATATATCTAAAAGGATAAATATCTTCATGTGTGGATAAATCTTCTTCTCCATGGATGGATCTTGATAGACTTGATGGATCTCGGACTTCTTCGCTCTCAAGAAAGCCCAAACCGCGTCAGACAGTCCAACCGCATAACGCGGCCCAGGAAAGATCTCCTCGATATCGAGTAAACTCCTCGATATTGAGTAACTGTGTGCCGTCGACTTGCTGGCTGGCTTTGCTCGAGTAACATTTCCTCGATCTGCTCGGACATGTTCTCTGGTCTTTTCGATATCGAGTAGATTACTCGATATCGAGGAAGGGTTGCTCGGCATGTCTTCGTCTTCGACTTCTCGATCAGGTGGTCTTCCTCGACTCCGGGTATGACTTCAACCTTTGTCGATATCGAGTAACTTTACTCGATATCGAGTAGTGTCCTGGAGTCGGGTTGGCTTCGTCTTCAATTCCTCGATCAGCTTGTCCTCTATCATGCTGTGCCCAGACTCTTTGGTCGATATCGAGGAAGTGTACTCGATATCGAGTAAGGCTAGGCTTCCGTCTTTGCTTCTTGGTTTTGTCCCGGAATGGCTCCAAATTCTGTAATATTAAACCAAAACTTATGTAGATCTCCATTTCTTACAAATAAGCACATATTACATAAATTCAACATATTCCCACCCCGAAATATGCAAAGTGTGTAAAACAAGGAGCTAAACTGTGCATTTCAACATGGCTATTTTAGTAGACATCAAATCACCCCATACTTAAGCTTGCTTATCCCCAAGCAATAACTTGGATGGTCATTAAGGGGAAGAATTTAAACTCTCAACATCATAGATTCATTCTTATATAACCCTGCAATCAATTAATATCATCAAAAAGGTACTTTTGCCACAAATCCATGCATGTGCAAATTTAAAAAGCAACATCTACTCATAAAAGGAGGGTTATGCAAAACAATTTATGTGTCAAAGCATTAATAATCAAGAGGACTTTAATTTAAGCTCAATAAGGAGTAGATTGGTAAAAGGCTAAAGGTGGGCAATTTTTGGCCATGTGGTGCTAATGATCCGGGGAAATGGAGTACTTTTCAAACTTTCATACCACATTCCTTCTTCATAAGAATCATCACCTTTCATAATGCTTTTATCAATAATAATGTTTTTACCTCTCTAACCTCAGCACCGCCTTCTCGCGAGTCGCAAACATGGGTGTCATGAATGACCCCGGATACTTAGTGCTTTGGACTCCTCACATTGTGTCCCATCCTGCGGAACTATTATCTGAATACAGGCAAGGTCGGTCTACCTTTATCTCCTGAGGTGATCGGATTTTTTCTCACTCATTAAATTTTCCATATATTTCAAACAATTTCCTGCCAAACTCCAATAATGATAACAACAACACAACTACCATATAACAATCTCCATAATGTAACTTTATTCTCAACATAATCCCCGGATAGGAAATAAGGTAAAGAATAGCAATATTTTAGATCATGTGGAGCAATATATGAAATAAGGCTCAATATGACTTTTGTGATGCATAAACATAGGTATGGCTAGGGATATAAACATATGAGCATTATATGGAAATATAAAGTCTTCCATCCTCTTATCATGCAGCATGTCAAAAGCAATATCAAATTTTACCTCCTTTCTTGGTTTTCAAGAAAATATATGCACTTCATTGTGACTTCCCTTTACTAGGCAATTTCATGCTATATCTCTAATGAATCCAATTTTGCATCGTCAAGTTCAATAAGGCTTCCATGACACTATTTCTTTGAACAATTTACAAGCAATGGGAGATGTCTCATAGAACTTTGAGTTTAGCAATTATGCACAAATATTTAAAATTTTAAAATTTTACTCAAAATTAACCATGGAAAACCAAAAACAAGGATAAAATATATAATAATGATAATGAGCTCTTCCTCCACCCCATACTTAAAATATACAATGTCCTCATTGTATAAAATCAAATAAAAACAAGAGTAAAAGAAGGAACTCACCGAATAACGCGTCGAGGAAGGCAGTTCAGGGCATGTCGAGGAACTGGTCTTGTCGATATCGAGTACTGTACTCGATATCGAGTAGGCTGTCAGCGTCGAGTGGAATGCTGAAGTCGAGGAGATTCTTGATTTGGTCGATATCGAGTTGGCCTACTCGATATCGAGTAACTGTGGGCTGCTCCTCTTGGTCGTTCTCGACTGGCCTAGTCGATTTCGACTGTTTTTCAGGGACTTCTTATTCCACCTTTCGCGACCCTTTTATGCTTGCCGACCTAAAAGTGTTAGATTGCACACAAAGACAAGACTTTCCACATGAAGTATTCTAAACTAAAAAACCAAAACCAAAAAACCAAAACCAAAAGGTTTTATATACATGCTCTAGATTTTAGAGTCGCTAGGCCGACTTCTCCGTTTGTGCTCAAGGACCGTTAATGTGGGTCCCGCTTGTGCTTGGCCCTTCTCCTGGATCATCTAGGTCCTGATTGTAGTATGCAAGCTCAGTTGACAGGTGGTTGCTTGCATAATCTACCTTTTCTCCCTTCTTTCTCTTTCCAGCTCTCAGTTTCCGCAGATTCTCTCGCCACAGGGCCTTACCTCCCCTTAAATTATTTATAAATTTCTTAATGGACTGAGGAGGAGTAGAACTCATACCTGAACTTACCTTTTCGAGCCCAAAACAGAAATCTTCGGGTTTGGGGTTAGTCGATGTCGAGCAAGACTGGTCGATATTGAGTACAGGGACCCCATACTTAGGCTCTTGGCAAGTCTGGTGCTCAGCAGGGGAAGTCGATGTTGATGAGGGTTGGTCGACATCGAGTAATAGCTTTGTCGATATCGAGGAAGGCTTGTCGATATCGAGCAGGACCTTGGTGTCTTCCTCCGTTGTTTGCTTGATCCCGTGGTTGCTGATGCTCTTCACCTCTAGCCATGAAATTTCCTCTTTTGTAGGGCCAAAAGAGAAATCTAAGACCTCATCGCCTATTGTGAAGGTGAGCAGGCGCTGTTTGACACTAATCTTAGCATCTGCAGTAGCTAAGAATGGTCTACCAAGAATAATAGGGCTAGTAGGATCTTCAGCACAATCTATAATAAGGAAATCAGCTGGAATAAAGAATTTACCAACCTGGACAGGGACATTCTCAACCATACCTGTAGGGAAGACTATTGTATTGTTTGCCATGTATAGCTTGACATCCACATGCTCTATATATCCTATCTTTACCTTCCGCCAGATTGATAAGGGCATGATGCTCACACTTGCTCCTAAATCACAAAAGGATTCATATTTATATTGTCCAAATCCCACAGTAATAGAAAACTTACCAGGGTCAGGTCTCTTCTCAAGGAAGTGGAGCACTTTGCACTCGTTGGCGATCTCTGAGATGGACCGCTTGTTGCTCAGGATTTCCTTGAGGAATTTGACATAAGTAGGCATCTCTTGCAAAGCTTCTATAAAAGGAATAGAGAAATTCAGTTCTTGCAGCATATTAACAAAACGTTTGAACCTACCTGCAGTGGGATCTTTCAGCGCTTTGGAAGGGAAAGGCAGTGTCTTTTTCTGCTTTGGAGCCAGAACAGACGTCGGAGGTGTTGCAGAGTTGTCAACATCGGCCAACTTTTCCTCGACATCAACTAGGGGTTGCAAGATATCGACAACAGTTGTCGATCTCGAGTTGCTGGGCTGTGCAGTGGAGTCCGAGCTTGGCTTCTCCTCTGTGTCGAGTAAATTCTTGTCGATATCGACCAAGGGTTGGTCGACATCGAGTTGCTGCTTCTCGTTGTCGAGTTGCTGCTCTGCTTTGTCTTGGTGCTTTCTGACCTCTGGCTCGTGTAATTGGTGCCCGCTTCTGAGTTTGATAGCTGCGACGTGTCCGGTCTTCCCCTTAGGATTTGGTTCTGTTTGCCCAGGGAGTTTCCCGGTTGGTCGTGGAATCTGCGTCGCGAATTGACCCATCTGGGTCTCTATGCTCTTCTTCCAGATATCCAGCTCTCTAAATTTTGCATTGATGTTCTGGAACTGGTTGTTGATGGTGCCTTGATTCCGGCGCATCTCATAAAGGATGAGTTGTAGATCATCCTTTCGTTGATATCTTTCCAGATGTCCTGGAGCTCTGTATGGTTGGGGGTTCCTAGGGGCACCTTGGTTCCATTGTGGTTGCTGAAACCTTTGGTCCCCTATATAGCGATAGGGACCCCCTGCGTAAGCTACCTCTTCCTGGGTCTCTGCCATCCTGACTTGTTCTGTGTGTGGGCACTCAGTAGTGGTGTGCCGCTGTGATCGACATTCGATGCAAGGCTGGTTGACAGAGAGATACTTGACTTGCTTGAGGAGCTTGCGATTCTGGTCTCTATAGTACTGCTCCCTGACATCTGGGTCAATCTCCTTAGACGGCTCATAGAGAGGCATGGATGGTGCCGACAAGGCATAGGAGTTCTCCTCATAGTTGATTGGAGTCTCATACTTGTTGTCATAGTTGGTCAGCTTGTCGAGGGCAGCCCATGCGTCAGCTGGTGGCATTGTCAGATACTCATAATGAGTATATGTGTTGATCCTATCCTTAGCAGCCAAGTCAAGAGAATTGAAGAAGATCTCCTGAATGACGCAAGGTTGTTGTCCATGTGTAGGGCAGGATCGCAGTAGATCCTTATAGCGTTCCCATGCCTTTGCTAGCGGCTCTCCAGACTGCTGTTTGAAAGATGTGATCTTTTGGCGAAGGAGCACTGTTTTAGCATGAGGAAAGAATTTATTGAGAAATTTCTGCTTTACTTGAGCTCATGTTGTGAGGGATCGTGGTTTCAGTCCTTCTAGCCACTTCAATGCAGAACCAGCCAGAGACCAACGGAAAGCCTTCATCAAGATGTACTCCAAGGTGGTATCTTCAGCAAGAGTACGACACATGTCAGTAAAGTTGATAATGTGTTGAAGAGGGCATTCATTAAATCTACCATGAAAAGCATTATGTTTAATTTCAATCAAGAAGGGAGTGCGAATTTCATAGTTATTCTCAGGGATTAGAATAGCCGATTCAGGCACGACGAGAGTCGGGTGCATATAATCCTCTGCAGTGGTAGGATATAGGGCAAGCTCAGCTTCTGCTTGCCTTGCACGCTCAGCTTCCTGTTCCCTGGCTGCTCTCTCAGTGGTGAGAGCAGTATCTTTGGTGGCTATTTCCCTCCTAAGCCTCTCAATCAGCTGTTCTTGTGTTTCTGCGGCCGCCATGGCTCTTTTCAGTTTAGCTTGGATGTGTAGAAGGCGTTCCGGTTCGTCTAAGCTGTCAAACTCAGGTGGTTGACCAGAACGGCGCATACACATGTAAAGTAACTCAAAGCAAACGTGAGATTTAACTACCTAAGGCGCGAATGATTGCTTCCCAGGCAACGGCGCCAATTTGTTGTAAGAAGGAAATCAAGACTTGCAATTCAAAATATAAGTAAAGTAAAGCAAACTAGATTTCGTCCCTTGCAAATAATTACAAGACCTCCTCCTGATGTATCAGCGGGAAGTCAGGATCGATCCACGAGGAAGCGTGTCAGCGGATCCTAGGCAGCGGATGAATCTTACGAACAGAAGTCGACCACAGTGCTCAATCTCGACTAGGGTTAGTCGACAGGAGATCGGGCAAGTCGAACAACGCAGCAGCAGCTCCTGGTGGTTGGTTCATATCGAGGACACCTTACTCGATATCGAGTAAAGATCTTGTCGACGTCGTGTACCTGCACAGGAGAAGCTACAACAATCTAGGATTGAAGATCAGTAATCGATATCGAGTAGATTACTCGATATCGAGGAGATAGAAACTGAAATAAAATAAAGAACAAATATTGTGGGATTCGAAATAAACTATGTGAAAGAAAACTTCCAAGATTGGGGTTTGCAACAACAATAACCAAGCATGTATAAGGCAAGAATAAAACAGATACTCATGTAAATTGCATCGAAGGACCAAGCTTTCGCCTTTTCCAACAATTAGACAACTCTTTCAAGAAACCCTAATTGTATCTACCGATTTTATGTTTACAATCCAAGTTGTTAGCATGGACCTCCATTAGATGGGTAATAAACATATAACAAGTAATAGATGCTCAAAACATGATAAAAGTCAGATCTTTACCTCAAACACGCAGGGCTATCGTCGGACTCACCCCAACCCTAGAAGTAGGTGGACTACTCGCGCTTCATCGCAATCTCAGACATCATTGATGGAAAATAAACTACTTGCATTAAACCAAACAGAGCTTTACAACCGATCGAAGCCAATTTGCTCTCGCTCCTTAACTCTTCTCGTCCACTCACTCTCTCTCTACCTCTATGTAACTAATTGTGTCTTGAATTGAATTCATAGAAATCAGCCCCTAAGGTCTTATTTATAGGCTTCTAGTCCTTGCTAATCAAGGATAGAAATCTCTATCTATATCTAAAGATAAAACTTTAATAAAGAGAATATTTATCTTAAAGGGAAATATATCTAAAAGGCTAAATATCTTCATGTGTGGATAAATCTTCTTCTCCATGGATGGATCTTGATAGACTTGATAGATCTCAGACTCCTTCGCTCCCAAGAAAGCCCAAACTGCGTCGGACAGTCCAACCGCGTAACGCGGCCCAGGAAAGATCTCCTCGATATCGAGTAAACTCCTCGATATCGAGTAATTGTGTGTCGTCGACTTGCTGGATGGCTTTGCTCGAGTAACATTTCCTCGATCTGCTCGGACATGTTCTCTGGTCTTGTCGATATCGATTAGATTACTCGATATCGAGGAAGGGTTGCTCGGCATGTCTTCGTCTTCGGCTTCTCGATCAGGTGGTCTTTCTCGACTCCGGGTATGACTTCAAGCTTTGTCGATATCGAGTAACTTTACTCGATATCGAGTAGTGTCCTGGAGTCGAGTTGGCTTCGTCTTCAGTTCCTCAATCAGATTGTCCTCGATCATGCTGTGCCCGGACTCTTTGGTCGATATCGAGGAAGTGTACTCGATATCGAGTAAGGCTCGACTTCCGTCTTTGCTTCTTGGTTTTGTCCCGGAATGGCTCCAAATTCTGTAATATTAAACCAAAACTTATGTAGATCTCTATTTCTTGCATATAAGCACATATTACATAAATTCAACATATTCCCATCCCGAAATATGCAAATTGTATAAAATAAGGAGTTAAACTATGCATTTCAACATGGCTATTTTAGTAGACATCAGGATCAACGATTACTTGAAATAATCAATAAAAGTGTGTAGATTCTGACTCCACTAACATAGAGAGAAAATATGCAAATTGTACTTAATCCATGCATAAAATGCATCTTAACTAAGCTAAATGCAACCTATTATGCCCACCTAAATGCATGCTATCAAACTCCCCAACACTTAACCTTTGCTTGTCCTCAAGCAATGATAGAATGAACATGAATCAATACATCCCACAGGAAATCCCTTCAAGTTTCAACCTCATCAAAAAGCAACATCATAGCAGGTGAAAACATAAACCAAGCAAACAAACATCATAACATGTATTCTAGTGATCAAAGCTTAGAAGTAGACATTATCCAACCTCACCAGAAATATGTGTTTCACTCATGTGTTTAGCCTTTAAGGTACAACTCTCAACTCAATTCAAAAATGCACTAAGCTCATAGACATTGACCACCATATCACAAAATATCTACCGAAATATCATTACTTGCGGGACACAATAAAGAAACAAAATAAAATGTGACACTTTTTTTTTTCTCTTTTCTTTTGCTTTCTTTTCTCCCTTTTTTTTTTCTTTTTCTTGTCTTGGTGCTTTCCTTACGCGAGGCACAAACATGGGTGTTATGAATGGCCCCGGTCTATCAACACCTCAACCTACTAATATGAACTCCACTTGAACATCTTTTGACGCAAGTTGCAAACATGGGTGTCATGAATGAACTTGGTTACTCAATGATCAAGCTTTCTATCCTAGTGGATAGTTTTCAACACCTTTTTGCGCGAATCATACCCATGTGTGTCATGCGTAGACCCGGTTACTAAGTGCATCAACCATTGCCACCTTATTCACTAAATATGCACAAATTCAAACAAAAGACTCAAAATATAAACATAAACTCCACAAGCAACAAACATGTGAGTCGGTCTTGAAAAATAGATACTGCAGTCAATGCCAAGAGGTAGCAACACAAGGAGAGTAATTTACACAATTGAGCAAAAGATTTCAAATAAGGCTAAACATTCTCACAAGGTCATGTTTTTAGGACTTCAATATACTTTAGCTCAATCATACATGCTCAATTATATTCGCTAGCTCATGTTTCATAAAAATCAAATATAGACAAGACCAAAACACCCAAAACTCCATGGGATTTATATGATCATGCTTGAAATTTAAATAAGAGGACAAACTAAGCCAGATGGGTATTTGAATAACACATATGTATGCAATGCATGATTATTTTTGGGATTTTCGAATTTTTTTTAAATTACGAAAATAAACAAGACATTAATAAAAATGAAATAAATTAAACATGGTGCATAAATTTAAATATGATCTCCTATATGCATCTATATACAGAATTCCTCTCCCCCACCCTTATAGCTTTCATTGTCCTCAATGAAACAGTAAAGACAACAAAAGTGAATCAAATATAATCAGGGTGAAGGAAAAAGGAAAGGAAAAAGAAAGAAAAACTCATCTCGGGTTGCCTCCCGAGAAGCGTCTTTGTTTCAAGTCGTTGGCTCGACGTAATGACCCTTGATTGGCCTAGGTTCCTCCACCAGTTTCACCTACACCTGTCATTTCATTGACAAATGCGGGCACCCTTGGAAGGTGTAGCTCTCTGTCCAAACATTCATCCATTACCCTTAGCTTCTCTCCTTGAGCTAGTCCTGGGGGTTGTCCTGAAATTTGAAAAGGTTTCAATTTGTTAGGGGGCTCAAATTTCCATAAACTATTTTCCTCAGGTATCTCTAACAAATCAGGAAAATTATTGTTGCGATCAATATCGTTAGCAATAGGCATATCTAAAGAATTTTCAGGAAAAAGCTTAGCATGATTAAAGAGAGAGAATTCTATCTTTCTTCCATCAAACTCCATAGTCAATAAACCCTCACAACAATCGATTTTCGTTTTCGCAGTTTTCAGGAATGGTCTTCGTAGTATAATGGGTGTTTCTGGGGCTCCCTGCTCCATATCTAAAACAAAGAAATCAACCGGGAAAAACAAATCATCTACCATAACCAAAACATCTTCAATAACGCCTCTTGGCCTGATTTGTAATCGATCAGCAAGTTGCACTGTAACCCCAGTCTCAGTCAGAGCACCCAAACCCAAAGACATGTACATGTTATAGGAATTAACATTAATTGAGGCTCCTAGATCTAGCATGGCTTGTTTGAATCTAGTATTCCCAATTGCACATGGAATTGTAAACATACCCGGGTCTCCACATTTTTCAGGCAATTTCTTTTACAACACAGCAGAGACATTTTCATTCAAGCTTACATTTTCCTTCTTTTTCAGTCTTTGCTTCTTCTTTATGGTGCACTATTCCTTCAAAAATTTAGCATAAGGAATGCTCTTAATCAATTTGAGTAAAGGAATATTTATCTCGCACTTGCTGAACGTCTCAAAAATCTCCTTATCGTTCTCATACCTTCTTGTATCCTTCAGAGCTTCCGGAAATGGCGGAATTGGTTTTTGAGTCTCAATGGGCAAAGAGGAAGAAGGAGGGGAAGAAGAAGAAGGAGGAAGAGGGGAGGAAGAGGAAAGAGAGGAGAAAGATGGGATATGCGTACCTGAAGCTGAAGGCTTGGCGGGACCACTGGCGGCGGGCGCCGCATTATGCTGCGGGCGCAACGCGTTTGATTGGCCGCAGGCGCCGCAAGGGTGCTGCGGTCGCCGCACGCTGTGAGTTCCGTCTTCTTCTTCTAGCACTTCTATCTCCTCGTCCATTATTTCTTCATCGTCCTTTTGAGGTGTGACAACCAGTTCCTTGCCACTCCTAAGTGTTACAGCACTGACATTCTCCTTCGTTGGATTCTCGATGGTCTGTGATGGAAGCTTTCCTGAATTGTTTGCCTCCTTAGCACTTAATATTTGAACGAGCTGACTCATTTGATTCTCAAAATTTGTCATCCGATCGGATTGCTGCTTCTCTAGATTTGCAATCCTCTCTGACTGTTGTTTATCATTCTTCAAGACCAATCGTAACAATTTCTGTAGTGGATCCTCATTATCCTCATTTGATTGCTACTGACCTCCCTGTCGAGGTTCATATTGTTGTTGGGGCCTTGCCTGTTGCCCCCCTTGCTTATTGAAAGAGGCTTGGTAGTTCCTATAACCTTGCTGATTGCCTCTATTGTAATTGTTGTTGTTGTTGAAATACCCAGGATTTCCATAATTGTCTTGCCTAGGCCTTTGTTGAGCGAAATTCCCAATGGCATTCAAATCAAAATTAGGATCTTGTAGAAGCGGGCACATGTCCATAGGATGAGTGTATTGATTGCAAAGACCACATGCCTTCAGTTGTTGAGGAGTTCTATCGATGACCAATTGTTTCATCATCTCCTTTACCTCTGCCATATCAGTCTGAAGTGCAGCCACAAGGGCATCAACAAAGAGTACTCCCCTAGCACGAGGGTTCTTGTTGAACTATCTAGAGCCCTCAGATAGCTCCTTAAACACATCCCAAGATGCGGCAGGCGTCTTGTTCAGCATGTTTCCTCCACAAGCAGAATTCACTGTTTTGCGCTCTATATCAGTCAGCCCATTGAAAAGAAAGAGAACCAGATCATTTTGAGAGTACCCATGGCATGGGCAGCTTGCGTAGAGTTTCTTGAAGCGCTCAAAGTACTCATGTATCGACTCCGTTGCGTACTGCTCAATGCTACTGATTGACCTTTTCAAAGCATTGAGCTTTGTTGCAAGGAAGTACATTTCTAGGAAGACTCTCTTCATCTCAGCCCAAGTAGAAATAGATCCAGGTGGCAGATAGAAGAACCATTCATTCGCCTCATCCTTCAAAGAGAAGGGAAAAGCTCTTAGCTTGATTTGATCTTCAGTTACATTCTCTGGTTTCATCCCAACAACCACCGTATGGAACTCAGACAGATTCTTGTGGCGGTCCTCCCCACTCAACCCATGGAATTTGGGTAGAAGATGAACTACCCCTGACTTCAGCTCAAAGTTGACTCCTTCTGCTAGCGCAGGGAATTGGATTGCAAGGGGTTGTTGTGCCAGATCAGGAGCAGAAAGCTCCTTAAGAGTGCGGTTCGCGTCGTTAGCCATCTTTGTTGTAGGTTCTTCTTGATCAAAAGGGAGTTCGCGAAAGGGATCACAAGTTTCTCGCCTTAGAGCGGCAAGAGTCCTTTCAATCTCTAAATCAAACGACAACAAAAAAGAATTAGTAGTACAGGTATGGACCATATAAGACGGTCCACACCAAGATTAACACTAAAAACACACAAGAATTAAATAAAATTCCCCGGCAACGGCGCCAAATTTGACGGATGGAAAACCTGTCGTTGATCCGCCAAAGAAAACTCAAACCTATAGCAAGTATAGCAATAAGCAAGAGGTCGATCCACAAGGAAAGCTATAACTCAAGTGTAATTCAGGTGTCAATCAAAGTAACCGATTTGGGGGGTTTTTGTGTGTGAAAGTTCCGCCTTTTATCAAAGCGAAGTAACGAAAGCAAAGTAAATGGATTTGTTTTAGACAAATAGGAGAAGCAATTCTACCTACAATTTTCCACTTTATTGGATTGAAGCGATCCTTGTAACTTCTTCTCGTTCTACTAAGTTTCCTATGAATGCCCTTGTCCCGACCTAATATAGTTACTAGTCCAACCAGTCCTAGCAACCCTTATCAATCGAACAGTCCCTAAAGAAGGATTTAACCCAATTGATAGCTTTAAGTTCAGATATTAGCCAAGGTATTTGCAGTCCCTAAAGAGGGATTTAACAACACATTCAACTTCCTACTCATTCAATTAGTTCAACCAGCCCTAAAGGAACAAGTTTGCCACTTAGGTTAAGGTTCACAACTAGGAATCTACAAAACCTTAGCGATTGAATTGATCTAACAAGTTGGCCAGAAAAGATAGAACAAATCAATAAGCAATCAAGCACACAAAAGTTGAAGCATTCAAATATAGGAAACAAGGAACGAGAATTAGAAACTCACAATCAATCCAAATAAAGCTTTAAATTGCAGGCAGAATAGATAAGTTTAGTTTCTCATGGAAGACATCGCTCAAAATCTCTAAAGTGTCTAATGAAAGAATAGAATATAAGTGTTGGAACATAAACTAAAAGTGGCCTTATATATGATCCCAAGTCGGCCATAAACAAATAACTAAGGTCTAGGGCTTTTTATTATTCAAAATGCTGCGCATAAGCGCTGACGACCAATGTTGCGGCCGCAGCATGTGCTCCTCCCTTCTGCCCGCTGCAGCGGCGCTGGCGGCGGCCGCGGCATCCATGCTGCGACCGCGGCATATTGTCTTTCACGGAAAATCTGTTTCGAATTTGCTCTTCTTGTCAACAGAAAAGTTGTAGTTCTCTAAAAGAACTTTCCAACGCATGGTCATAATAGTGCAAAACAACTAGACATGTCTGGCGACAACTTCTGCAGACTTGTTCTTCGTTTAGGTCCGCTTCTTCTTCTCAGGAGCTCTTGAGATCTTCATGTATGCTTCTCCGATCAACTAGACATTCTCATCTAATGTGTTAACAACTCCTGTCTCATTATCAGATCTATGATTACCTTAAATAATCAATAAAAGTGTGTAGATTTCGACTCCACTAACATAGAGAGCAAATATGCAAATTGTACTTAATCCATGCATAAAATGCATCTTAACTAAGCTAAATGCAACCTATTATGCCTACCTAAATGCATGCTATCAAGCCGCCAGCCCCGGTGGTTTGAATACCTCAAACTCTCATCCTCGCTTCCACCTAATGCCAAGGCCTAGTGTTCGGCGGATTTCGTTCACCGTTCGCCGTCGTGGGTGGTCGGTGGAGTGTGCTTTCCCATCGCCTGGTCTGTTCAGCGCTATCAGAGCTACTTCCAGCGTGCTTGTTGGCTTAGCTCCTCCATCACATCTAGCTTGGTGACACGATCTTTAATTTCGGCTCACGGCGTAGGAGGGAAGGGTCCCTTCCTCCTCCACACATCTCCGGCTTCGCCGAGCGTAATCACCGCCTTGGAAGCCATGGCCGGTGTCTGGTGTTTCCTGGCGTCATTTGATGCTTCTACCCCTGGTCTTCCTTGGACCCTAGGAGACACAAATGTTTTTGGGCCCAAATCAACCCACTATAAAATTATTAGAGAGAATAGTCATAACTAGCAAGAAAAAAAACTTTGCAAAAATGTCATTAATCCTTAAAATTGAGCACACATGGCATGATTTGGGGGAAAATTGCACAAAAGTGCAGGTCAAGTCTACCGGCTTTAGGGGGTAAAGGGGGACAAAAAGGGAAAAGAAAAGGGAAAAGGAAAAAAAGGGGGAAGCATTAAATGCTAGGGGAAAAAATAAAAAGAATAGCTGAAATGGAAAAAAAAAAGAGTCTGTTACATTTAATGCAGGTCAAATTGAAAGAAATGTGGTGGAAAAAAAAAGAAAGAGAGTGTAAAAAGGAATGAGAATATGATTTCCAGTTTCGTTTTGGGTGACATGGTGCTTAAATTTGAGTGACACGATGTTTAAGTTTGGGTTACACGGGAAATCTGGGTTCCAGTTCAAAGACTGAGTTAACATGGCATTTAATGCATTCTTTCATGTGACAAGGTAATACAAACATGTGACATGGGAGATTTCCTAAACAAATTGGCAGACACACTCAGAAATGTGAAACTTCAAAATCAAACAAGTGACACGGTAAATCCTTCAGCAGCTGACATGACCGAGAGCTTGGGAAAATAAAAGGAAAGCGAGTGTAAAAAGGAAAGGGAATTTGGGTTCCTGTTTCATTTTGGGTGACATGGTATTTAAGTTTGGGTGACACAGGAAATCTGAGTTCTAGTTTAAAGTGACACGGAGAATCTGGGTTTCTCTCTCCTCTGCTCACTTTTCACCTTCAACCGGCTACCCAAGTGACCTTTTTATTTTGCACAAATACACTCATATGCTACATTTGCAATTCTCCCAAAAGTAGTGACATATTTGCAAAGGAAAAAAAAATATCTAGTTATGCAAATTGCCTAAATTATTGACTAATTAAAATGAATGTTATATATATATATATATATATATATATATATATATATATATATATATATATATATATATATATATATATATATATATATATATATATATATATATATATATATAGAGAGAGAGAGAGAGAGAGAGAGAGAGAGAGAGAGAGAGAGAGAGAGAGAGAGAGAGAGAGAGAGAGAGAGAGAGAGAGAGAGAGAGAGGGGTTAGGTCTAGTGTTAACAACTCTTAATGTGTTTTGTGTTAACAAATATAGGCCATTGATTTAGTGCAAATGAATGGATGAGATTATTCAGCAATTTAGATTAATTGTAAATTAAAATGGAAAAAACACACGATCACCCCTTAACATATGCGCGTGATTTCAAACCCTTCAAACTCTACCCGTCACATCGTCACGCTTCTTCAACCAAAGAGGAGAGAGAAAGAGAATTGGGGGCGATCGGAGGAGCGAGAGCGAGCATCATACCTCTCTGTCCCTTCTGGGTGTAGAGAAGTGGGGGCAATCGGAGGAGCGAGAGCGAGCATCGAACCTCTCTGTTCCTTCCGGCAGTCGGAGGCGGATGCGAAGACACCGATTGGAAGGAGTGGTTCTCTTGAATCCCTCATCCCAACCTAGTAGCTCCGATCGACTACCCCTCCCGAGTGCGCAGCGACTTTGAGCCATCCCGCAGAGGACCTCCAGCCACCACGACCTCTCTCTCCCGCCGGTGAGTTAACCCATCATTCTGGCTCTTCATCATCAACACTCAACCAAACAAATCCTCCATCGTTTTCTTCGCCCAGAACTCAACCAAACCTCCTTCTCCATTCAACAGTTTGCAAATTTACATTAGAGGGGATTTGAAAGGGGATTTTGATGAATATTTGTTGTATTGATATGGATATTTTGGAAATTTGAGTCATTGTTGAGAGGATTCTTGTCTGTGGTGAATAATTGTGTTATTGTGATGAATATTTCTTAAATTTTGGCGAAAATTGATGAATAATTGGGAAATTGTGTTGAATAATTGAGTGAAAATGATGAATAATTGTATTGCTGTGATGAATATTTCTTGTCTGTGATGAATAATTGTGTTACTGTGATGAATATTTCTTATCTGTGATGAATAATTGTTGTATGTATTCATGGTTTTAATGAATAATTGAGTAAAAATGATTAATGTTTGATAAATTTTGCCGAATGTTTATGACAACTTGGAAAATTAGGAAGATAAAAAACTTTGATGACTCTGTGAAGAATAATTGTAAGAGTTTGATGAATGTTGCTTGAATGTTGACAAATACTGAATATGTCTTAAATTATGTCGAACATTGATGAATAATTGGGAATTTGTGATGGATATTGCCAAGATTGATGATAATGAATCCTAAACTTTGATGAATACTTTCTTTCCAACATCGAATAGTTCAATTTTGGTTATTAAGTTCTCCGCACCAAAAATTGCCAAGGTTGATTATAATGAATTCTAAGACCATGTGTTTTTGCATCCGACAACCACCCTTAGCACCAACAATTGCATAGTTACAAACGAATACTTGCTTTCCAACATCGAATATTTGCTTCTTCCTCTTCTTCACCGTCTGTACGCTTGGATGAAAACTTCACAGACTTTCAAAAAATTTGCATACCAGAATATTTGATCACGATCTTCCAAATATATTTTCAAAAATGAAATCTGTGTAAATTGGAAAAAAAAATCAAAACCGCATCCCAATCCAAACGTCAGTTACTGGCTTTTGAAAGTGGGTTGTGCATCACACGCTCTGGCCTTGTGAAAGTGGGGTGTAAAACCATGTGGGTCCCCCTTTTTAATTAAAAATAAATCCAGAAAATCATTGATTAATCCTGACCTTCCATCTTCATTCATCCAACGGTCATTATTTGTTAACACAAAACATGTTAAGACTTGTAAACATTTGATCCATCCTTTATATATATATATATATATATATATATATATATATATATATATATATATATATATATATATATATATATATATAGGCCAATTTGCATAACTAGCCATATAAAAAAAAAACTTTGCACAAATAGCTAAGTGCCTTGATTATTTGCATGGGATAGAAAATGGCTATTTTGTGCAAATAAAAAAGGTAACCGGGAGAGGAAGTTGCAGGTGAAGGTGAGACCGGTCACTGTAGCTCCTTCATTTTGCTGAGAGAAATGAGGAGGGGAGGTGCTGCACATGTCAGGGAATTGGGGTGTAGCTCCAATAAAGTAGGGTAAAAAGGGGGGGAGCATTTATGAGGGGAAATGTAAAAGATTGTAATTAAGGGTGTCAATCAACCCTTATAAAATCTTGATTGATGGGTGTTATTCCTTAGTAAATGCTCTGAAAAAACAGAGCCAACATAGGAAACGAGTGGCATGGTGAGGGCAAAGCATCACCTTCATATCTGGGAACTATGTCCTACCAATAGAAGACATTAGTCTTACCAAATGAAGACATTCGTCTTACCAATAGGCCAACTATGTCCTACCATAGTTGGAATTTTGGAGATAATATGGAGGGGAATGTCCGTAGTGGTTTGGGCGGGATGTCCGTGAAATTTTGGCGCCAAAAACAAGGTTCTTCATTGGGGGAAGACGGAATGGCATCTGTCTGACCAATATTGTATATTTATCTTACCAATATCATATATCTATCTTACCAATAGGCTTACTATGTCATACCATACCTGACATTTTCGAGAAATTTGGAGTGGATTGTCAGTAGCTTATTTGACGGTTGTCGGTGTAATTTTGGCGCCAAAACGGGGTTCTTCTTTGGGGGGAAGGGGGGCATTAATGAGGGGAAAATGCAATCATTGCATTGATGGGTGTTCCCCAAGCACATATATAAGCTTGAGAGGAGGATCTCAAACACCCCAACATGACTTGCAAAAACTGAGGCAGAGCAGGAGAGAGTTGGTAAGGACGGGGGAAACCCAACCGTGCATCCGAGGATACGATACACTTTTCATCCTACCAATAGTACAGTTCTGACCTGCCAACAGTGTTATACTCTCTTACCATTCCAGGAAAAGTGCAACAAGTTTGTTGGTGGCAGTGGCAGCGATGGGTAAGTCATCTTGTACCTTTCCTTTGTAGGTGTTCCCCTTTATTATATCAGAACTATCCCCCAAGCTGATACTCTTTTCCCCTGATGTACCCCGAGTGATAGGGTATGCATCAATGTGGTGTTCGGCGGTTGGTGGGCTCCCGTAGGTGGGAGCTTGGTCTTCAAGGGAGAGTCACGTACTGCAGCAATGGTGGTGCCACAGAATATTTCCTACGACCAACTGAAGGGGAAGATAGTCTCGAAATTCGACGTTGACATGGTGTTGTACGACATTGAGCTCACCTACCTCCCTCCTTCCATGGGTCGGGCAACTCCGATTCGGGCCCGGGACGACGATGACATTGAAGCCTACAAGTTTTACAACACTGAATACGGCACACGAGCATGGCCAATAGCACTGCACGTAACCTTACGGATGAAAACGACAAGCCCTTCAACAGCCTCCGGTGAACATCAGTCGGAAGACTCGGACGGGGCAGACGAGGTCTCCACTCCCACCCCAGGGGAGATGCTCCTAACCGGGCCTCCCAGCACGCAGGAAGACTTGGAAGTTGGTCTGGATGGAGGCGGAGGGCCGGAGGATAAGGTTCGAGGCTTCGTCGATGACAAAGGGATGTTGGACGACCTTAGCAGTGACACTGGAGGGGCCTGCCGTTGTGCTGAGTATCTAGCGGGGGAGGGAGAGTGTTGTAGGCCTGCAAAGGACAACGTCAGTGGGAAGCATGGGGGTCTTGCTGGGAGTGGTAAACAATCTGGTAATGGTATGATGGAGGACAATATAATGGTCTGCCAGTCTGACGAAGTTGGTAGGATGGACGACAACATAATGGTAGAACAGGAAGAGGAAGTGGAACAGCTTAACAAGGAGGAGGGTGGTGATGTGAGCAGGTCTGATGCCATCCGACGAGGAAAGCAAGTGGTGATCGTCGATAGAGACGACGATGTGGACGTCCTACCCCCCCACGGAATGGAGGACATCATAGACGTAGGAAGCTCCGACGATGACATGATCATGGGTGGTTTCCCCGTGAAAGTGGAGGGTGGGAGTCCGAACGAGACATCTGAATCATGGGATGAGGAGGCTGAGGCAGCGCTGAGAGAGATAGAGCGATCGTACCAAGGACACAAACAGCCTTTGCTGACATTGGAGCAAGTGGAAGCGGATGTGGATCGGTCCATTCCTCTAGTCGGAGACCCTCGGTCAATGGTGAGGGAGTTACGTGAGGGGGAGATGTTCGATACCAAGGCTGACATTCAGTCCCGGGTGAAGTGGGAAGCTTTGCGTGGGTGCTTCGAGATTCAAGTGAAGCGATCCACATCAGACAGGTACCTGGTTGTGTGCCCCGAACCTAACTGTTCATGGTGCTGTCGGGCGTCGACCTATCGGGAAACTAAGAGGTGGGTGGTTCGTAAGTTCGTGGACACACACACTTGCAAGGTTAGTGTCATCAGCAACTACCACCGCAACGCCAATTACAAGCTGATGGGCCAGAGTTTGGTATCCGAGTAAGTTCCTAAACCGGTGTAAATGTGTTGGTGGAAATGTTGTTGGTGTAACCCGTTGATCCCATCTTTGCAGTTTTGGTGGGTCAGGGAAGGAGCTTCGTCCCCGTCAAATCAGGAAGATGATGAAGTCTCGGTTGGGCGTGGACTGCAGCTACTGGAAGGCACGCAGGGCGCAGGGAGCCGCACGGGACGGCCTCTACGGAACCTACGAAGAAAGCTACGAGCGGATGGCCTCATACCTTTACATACTTGAGCGAGCAAACCCCGGGACCGTAACCACATTAGTCCGTGATGATAACCAGCAATTCAAGTATGCGTTCGTTAGCTTGGGTGTTTGGCGGGCAGCCATCCCACACCTGCGCCAGGTACGCCAATAACACGTTATTAACATACCAACTGTTATATTTCATCTTACCAATTGTACACGTTTGTCATTCCAATACCTTTTTACCAATACTGCCAGTTCATCCCACCGTTTATAATCCTACCAACTGTGTAAGTTTATCTTACCCAATGTGTTATATTTTCTTGTCATTGACATAATTCCATCCGACCTTATTAAGCTGATTGACATTGGCAGGTATTCTCGGTGGATGGGAGTTTCTTGAAGGGGAAGTATCGTGGTTGCTTGATGTTTGCGACTGCCCAAGACCCAAACCACAACCTATACCCCATTGCATTTGCCATTGTCGACGGGGAGAATGATGCGTCCTGGAGTTTTTTCTTCCGTCAAATGAAACGCGTAGTCCCGGATGAGCCCCATGTGGTGTGGGTCAGCGACAGGCACATGAGCATCACGAAGAGAATCCGAGCAAATTACGACTTGGCAAAGCATGGCCGCTGCACTTACCATCTTTTTCAGAATGTGAAGGCATATCACAAGGCGGGTGGCCTTCAAAATCTGTTCTTCCTTATGGAAAACGCGTACACCGTTGCAGAGTTCAATGGCCACTTCGAAGCATTCAAAGCCAAGTCGCCCACTGGTGCTGAATACATTAAGACGGTCGGCTTCTCCAAATGGGCCTGGGCTTTCTATCCCGCCAATCGGTTCAATGTGACCACCACAAACCATGCCGAGTCCTTGAACTCGGTTTTCCTTTAGCCTCGTGACCTGCCCGTCACCTCCCTGATGAACAGCATAATCGACAAAGTGGCTGAGTGGTTCGCGACGCGCTGGGAGCTAAGTTCAAATCCCGAGAAGGTTGTGACGGACCATGTGGATACCGTTTTGAGGAAAAACGCCATGCAGGCTATTTGTCTGGAGGTGAAGTCTTTGAGCGAACACGAGTATAACGTCCGTAAAGGGGTGTCCGCCTGGCTAGTCAACCTTTCTGCTCGGAGTTGCACATGTAAGCACTTTCAAATTGACCAGATTCTGTTTCCACATGCCCTCGCTGTGGCCAAGGTACGTCAGATCGATCCATACTCCCTCGTCCATCCTCTGTACCGGGCTGAGGCTTGGCGCGCGTGCTACGTCAATGTGGTTTACCCAGTGGCACCTCGTGAGACATGGGTGGTGCCTCCACAAATAGTTGCGACAAAATGCTTGTCGCCGGTGGTGAAGCGTGCGCCGGGAAGGCCGAAGACGAAGCGCTATTCGTCGAAGGGCGAATACAGGGGGCCAAAGCGTCGTCGATCATAGTGTTGAATGGTGGACGCTCTAGTCAGCTGACGGACTTATTTTGGGCATCGACTTCTGTCGCCTTGAGTGTGGATTCTGCCAGTATGTTTTTTGCACGTGTCTCGTATTGTCGTGTTCGAAGGGGGCTAATTGTGATGCAATCTTGGATTCTGCCAGTATGTTTATCGCATGTTTTGGGCACATTCACATGAACTAGCGCATCCATTAAGTATTTCTCATTTTGTCCTACCACTATCACCGCTATGACTACCCAATAGTTTAACATTATCCGACCATTACCTTTGTTTTATCTTACCAATTGCGTCTCAACTTCACTGCAATTGACGTCCTCAACAATGTTTAATTATCTCATGCCATAAGTGTCGTCTTATCTTGCCAATTGTTTCGTCTAATCTTACCACTTATAACATTCATGCAAATATAATACAACACACAAACAACCTTGGGTGTAAGCAGGAACTAATTAATGTGAACCATAAATACCAGTTTTAACCATTACAATCAGAAAACATCCTACCGACCGTGAACAAAATACACTACAAACAACAACATAAGTTTTGAAACTAACACAAGTGTCCAATCGACCAAAGTTTACCTAGAAGTTTCCAAACCATGAGAGAATGTCTTAACAAACAGGAGAGAATGTCTTAACGTATGCCCCACAGTCACCGCTGCACGTGAAGGAATTAACAACCAACATTAGTTACAAATCGTCTTACCACTTCCGTCAATTTATCATACCAATGGATGTAATATATCCTACCAATAGTCCTATTATATCCTACCAATATTAGTAGACGTACATAACCCAATAGTTAAGAGAAACTTACGAGGTTTCGTTCCTAGGGATCTTGGTGGTTCGGGTTATGGTGAATGGGTTGGGGATATCGACTGTGTGCCTGGCCCGGAGCTCGACAGAAAATTGCATCACCACCGGTATCAGCTTCGCAACAGGCTCGAGGTGGGCTTGAAGGTCCTTCTCCTTTATCTGGTACCAGTCAGAGTCGAGGACTTCTATGTTCCAGTTAACGAGGTCGATGATGAGCCCAATCCAGTGCTTCGCCTTGTACAACCAAGGAGCTAATATCTTCGCGTTCGCCACCGACCAAGTCCTCCCGTGGTGGTCTGGCAGTGTCCCCGAGAAGTACCTCAGCAGCATCTTGGACACATTGCGCTGGTTAATGCGGTTCACATCGCTAGAAACAGCGTCCAACTGCTTCACCACGGCTTCCTGCCAGTATGGGTCGAGCACCACGACACCCGACTTTTTATCACCCTCTCGGGCGTCCAATGCCTTCCGGACCAGGAGCATGGACTGCTGGATGTGCTGCGTTAACAGGTACGTTCCAAATTCCCGTGAGGGCTTGTCCCATGACGTAAGTGAATAAGGAAACATGCGTTACAAGACAGAAGTTTGCGTACCTCGGTGGAAAGCCATACGCCGGGTGATATTAGGTTGTTGAAGAACTCCTTGTTCAATTGTGTCCCCTCTGGGCCCTTCACCTGCACGGGGAACTTCAGGAGCCAGGCCAAGAAGTCGTCTCTCTGTTTATCAGTGACCATCCCCTCCGCAGCTGCTTCGGTGGTTGGACACGATGCCTTTGCCCCCTTTTTGGCCCGCTTAGCGGGTTGAGTAACCACGCAGTCCCCTAGCTTTGATGTGATCTTCCTGTCACGCTTGCCTCTCCTAGGCTCCAGCTTTGTCTCCTAACAATCAAACACACCCGAGTTATGTTCAAACAGCTTACATTATCCTACCAAAACAGATTCAATATTATACCAAAAGGGTAAATATATCCTACCAACTGGGTTATTATATCTGACCAAAATCAACTGCCTTTTTTATCATACCAAAACGCACCTTTTGTCTTACCAACAGGGTCAGACTATCCTACCAATAAGTAAGGTTTACCTTTTCCTCCGCATCGTCTGCATCAGACTCACCCTTGGAGCCCTCCCCTGCAGCTTCTTTTACATGCTCCTTGCCCTTCTTAATCTGTTCCTCAGCCTGCACCACCTTCTCTCCATCGTCCTTGCCCACGTCACCCTCATTTGGCTCCTCCTCAACCTTTTCCTCAACGTCCTCACCGATGCACATGCCCTTCCCCTTCAGATCAGAGTTCAGCTCTTCTTTCTCCGCCGTGTTATCCTCAACGTTCTGTCCCTGCTTGCCCGAGCCCTGGTCATCAGCATTCATCTCTTCCTTGTCCTCCGCCTTTTCCTCAACCTTCTCAGCATTCTCAACCACGTCGGCCACAACCTTGTCCAAATCTTTCTCAACATCCTTCTCAACGACATCGTCATCCAATACATCAACAAGATCCTACCAATTGCACATGTATGTCATACCAAATGGCTTAAAATAGTTTACCAACACACAAACATTATCTTACAAATTGCACATATGATGGACAATGGAGCACATACCTTTCCCTTGCCGGTTCTCTCTGATAGCGCCTTCTTGCATTCTCTAGAAACTGCAGTCACCTTCTCGTCGAGCTCCCTGAACCTGGACCCCATCTCCACCATCATGCCCTTGAAGAGAGCCTCAACCTTGGCCACAATCCGGGCCTCTAAACCGACGCTCGACGCGTCTGACCCAGACTGGCTGGTTCCCTGACTGGGTCCAGCAGTGGCATCCTCATGTCTCCGCTTATCTCTGCGGGCCCTCATGTGGTCGCCCACAATCTGATCAAAGAAGACGTCTGGAGCGTCTTTCTTGTACGATGAGTGGGGGTACGCATCTTTTTCCTTATGGGTGGGGTGCAAGATGGGCTCTGGCTTCGCCAGCAGAACGTGTTCATCAATTGGGTCATCGGTGGGGGCGTCCAGGCTGAGGAAGGACTTCACATTCTCGTATCGTATGTGCGAGTTTGGCGTTTCCCATTGCAGACACCTAGGGATGATGGTGTCGTCGATGTTGCGGCCAAAATGATTCCCAATCTCAGGGAAGGTCTCGTATACCCACAACTGCAGATACAATATGGTAAGATATTAGAACGCAGCTGCACACACATTTGGGTAAGCTAATATTACACATTTTGCATGACATCTTCATAGTATTGGTAAGATTGAAAGACACAGTTTGCAGGCAAACATCATATATTTGGTAAGATAGAAATAGACTGTTGGCATGATATAATTGCCTATTTGGCATCCCACAGTCACACATATTCTGAAATGGCAAAGGTTCTGACTCTTTTTCATAACTTGGCTAACCTGAAAGGCCATGGGGAACCCGTATAGCGCGTACGTTGGCCTATCTTTCAGGTGAGCTTTTGCGGCAACCAAGTCCTTCAACGTACCGGCCAGGCTCTCGTGTAGTCTCTCGTACACAAGTCGGCCCCAAGGGAAATCCAGAAACCGCGTCGTGTTCTCCAACAGCAGCTTAACCACCCACCCTCTATTTTTTGTCTTCTTCTCCAAGCCAAAAAGAATGCCCTCCACAATGACTAGGAGGGCAAGCTTGTACTTCCTCATTAGGGAGCCCGAGTTCGTCTGTTTTTCGTGCTCCCAAGCGCTCTCGACATCCTTCAAAGTTACCTTTTCTTTCTTGAAGAACTGGTAGACGGCGTCCTTGTGATCCCCCTCCATCACATCCCTAGGGGGGTGCGCAGTTTAGCCCCGTTATCAATGCGAACTCGTGAAGCGAGAATCTCACGTGATGCCCTTGGATGGAGTACCACGTCTCGTGTTGCTTCCGGGTCTTCAGCTGCCACAGGAGGCAATAGTGTACCAGCTGTGCGGCGAACTTGTTCCTCGACCCCATCTTCACTATGCCTCCGAATTGGCTCTTTGTGAGGGCCTTCACATCATCACGATCGATGGCTAAGTCGAGTCCGTCCAGGAGGTCAAAAATGGAATGTGATAATTCCCTTCCACTGAAGTGGTCCTTCTCAGCCGCAGCCAACACAGCCTGCAACAGATGTAACACTCTTAGGTCCCAAATTTTTTTCCCAACCATGACTACCAAAACAAGGGAACCATCTCAGTTTCCTTACCCCTTGGCTGCTTGGTCCTACCTTTGCTTTCCTCTTGCCGGCCTTTGTCATTTTTATGGTTATTGCACAAAGGGTTCCTGCAACACAATCACCACACACATGCATTCAGACATTCAGATCACCTCATCAGTCATACCAACAGTGTAATTTTATCCAACCAATAGAATACGATTTTCTTACCAACTCGGCTATCTTTTTTTGTCCTACCATATTCGAATTTCATACAAGTTTGGTTCATTTTACCTCCTTCCCAACCCAAGAGATAGCCATCAGTATTTCACCAACACCAATTAACCAACAATTCATCATACATATAGGCATTTAACCAACAAGTAATTCACACATTAAGTTTCAAACATATAGCCAGTATGTTAACTACTCTGTCATACCAACATGTCTTACTTGTTTTCTTCTTTTTACCTCTTTCACAACACATCATATAGGCAATGAGATTATACAAAACCAAATCACCATTTATTCATCATATTTTGAGCATTTCATCAAACACTTGGTGGGCACTTACGGTTTCAACATTAAAAAACCAATCTTCCAAAAAATTCCTTCACCCCACTCGGCTTACCAGATGTTCAATTTTATCCTGCCATATTCGTTACCCAGTCCTACGATATCTGCTACCACAATTTCAGACACAACCTTGGATCATCAGTCCTACCACATGTGCACATATACCCTACCGATTACCCCCAATCTTGTGGATTCCCTACCCATCCGACCCCCTTCTTGCCCTTTTGTCCCCAATTTCTTACCCAACATCACCTAACCCTTACCCATCCTTTTTCCGACACCCACAAACCCTAATCGCACCCACCTCCACAAAATCGACTCACAACGTCACCCCTAACCCCCTCCTACTTCATTCCTCCTCTACTGCTAGACATCTACCCCAAAATCGTCTCAAATCCTTCACAATAACCGCATGTAACCGCACCCCCAATACACCAATTTCGCAACTCAAACAAAATCTCCACAGTTGCTTACCTTTCTCTTCGTCTTCAACCTTCTCCTTCCTCACAAGCGATGACTGATGGTCTTCTTCTTCGACGAGTTCGTCCTCCCTCTCTCTCTGTGTATCGCTTCTCCTTTCTCTCTCTGATGGCCTTCCGTCTCTCTCTCTGTTTCGCTTTCAAATGAAATTAAACCGTCTCTCTCCCTCCCTCGTTTTAATTTGACAACCCACTACAACCGGTTACAAACAGTTGGAAATAACCGGCTGTTTTATTTGCACAAAATAGCCCGGCCATTTTGGCCCATTTTTTCACCCCCTTGGCTATTTGTGCAAATAGGCCCGTTTTTTAGGCTATTTAGTGCAATTTCCTCTCTCTCTCTCTCTCTCTCTCTCTCTCTCTCTCTCTCTCTCTCTCTCTCTCTCTCTCTCTCTCTATATATATATATATATATATATATATATATATATATATATATATATATATATGGGAGATATCTTATACGAACTTGTAATTGGAATGAGAGATGAGAAGGGTGTTTGATGACCATTGGAGGTGGAAAGTGAATGCTCATTAAAAAAAAAGGTTCCGTGACCTCAAATTTGAGCTCTTTGTGGTTTTTTCTCTCTATCAGAATAAAGCAATCTCCCCCATCTTCTTTTGAAATTGGCAAGTGAAATGTGAAATGTGGAATGTTAAACCCCGTCAAAAGACCGGCAAACATTGCGATTAACATGGTAATGGTCGGTTTCAGAAAATGGGACTTTGGGTAGATATGAAATTTGAGGGTCAATTTGTTGAATTAAAACATTGATAAGGGGAAAGGTAGACAATAGTCATCAATAGATGTTAAAATTCGGTGGTGGCATGCTCAACGTTTGTTGGCAACACCAATACCATGAGTTGCACTTGTAGAAGATTGATGAGGTTTGCCGCCTCATCAAACAAGGAGAAGGCCAAGGGTTGCAAACTTGGAGGTGTAGAAGATGGGATAATTGATTCCTTTTTTTAAATCCTTTAATATGATAAAGATTAATAATTAAAAAAAGGTAGTGGAGTAGCTTTAAGCCTTTAACGAGGTCACGTGACTTTTTTTTAATGAGTATCCACTTTCCACCCTTAGATCTAATCCAATGGTCCTTAAAAGCCCTTCTCATCTCTCAATCTAAACATAACTTTGTACTAGATATATATATATATATATATATATATATATATATATATATATATATATATATATATATATATAGGGGAGGGTTCAAGTGAGAAGATTGTGGTCTGGTAAGAAGTAAAGAATGGATATGATTGGTGGAAAAAGAGTCTCATTAAAATAATTAATAAAACACACCTCATGCGCCTTTCCTTCCCATCTTTGAGACTTCTATCCCTATCCTCCTCTAGCCGATCTTGTCGGATTCAGTTCCCTGGACGCCGGAATTTGGGATGAAGAAGAGGAGGAAGCTGCTCGGGGCGCTCGCGAGCCCGTGCTGCCGGAATCATCCACCTCTGATCCCCTCGCCCTCTTCCTCTCTCCGATCCGCCGCACCCTCTTCCTCTCATCTCACCCTGCTCTTCCTGTCATCTCGTCGGTTCTGAGAAGCGGTGGAGGTGAGGCTGCCCGTTTCTTCGTCGGCGGTGTTCAGGCGCCGATGACAATGACGATCCGACCGTCGATCGCGATCCAGTGCTCCTGATTCCAGGAATTTGGGATGAAGAAGAGGAGGAAGCTGTTCGGGGCGCTCGCGAGCCCGCGCTGCCGGAATCATCCACCTCTGATCCCCTCGCCCTCTTCCTCTCTCCGATCCGCCGCACCCTCTTCCTCTCATCTCGCCCTGCTCTTCCTGTCATCTCGTCGGTTCTGAGAAGCGGTGGAGGTGAGGCTGCCCGTTTCTTCGTCGGCGGTGTTCAGGCGCCGATGACAATGACGATCCGACCGTCGATCGCGATCCAGTGCTCCTGATTCCAGGTATTGTGGCGGTTCGATTCTCAACGCGAATGAATTCAAAATTAAACAAGCAAGTGGGTTGAAAATCGAGGGCGTAAACGAAATAAGAATGAAAAATTGAGAGAAAGTGAAACCTGCCTTTGGAGGAAGAAGAAGATCAAGATCAGATTCGGAGACATGAGGGAACTTGTCTATGAGATTCTTCCTAAATTTCTTCCTGCCACCGCCTGACAGCCTCTTTAGTGATTTTGGCTCTGCCGATTTCTTAAACATTCTCAGGCACGGTGACTGCACTACTACTTCTACTAACTACTCTGCTCCTCGTTCGGAACCAAATATGCTCACACCGCCCAACTGCCAATGTATCAATCAATTGAATTTTTTTTTTTCGTTGGTCAATTGACTTGACTGATGATGAAATGATGTGGTTTTCGGAAATCAGAGGCCAACCACTCCCAATTTTTTTAAAAAAAAGCTATAGGTAATTTTTTTTTTTAATGAAAAAAACTACGGGTAATTAGGTATATAATGTTGCTTAAATGGACAAAGAAACAATTTGAAATAATGTTGCCTAGATTGGTTCATTAATAATGACTAAATAGAGGTTGGTTTAGTGATTAAATAGATGTTGGTGTAGTGACTAAATAGAGGTTGGTTTAGCGCCTAAATAGGTTTGTTCAGTGTCTAAATAAAGGTTGGTTCAGTGACTAAATAGGTTGACTCGGTGACTAAATAGAGATTGGTTCAGTGACTAAATAGAGTTTAGTTCAGTGAATAAATAGGTTAGTTCAGTGACTAAATAGAGGTTGATTCAGTGACTAAATTGATGTTGGTTCAGTGACTAAATAAGTTGGTTCAGTTATTAAATAGAGGTTGGTTCAGTGAATAAATAGAGGTTTATTCAGTGATTAAATAGAGGTTGGTTCAGTAACTAAATAGAGGTTGATTCAGTGAATAAATAGGTTGGTTCAGTGAATAAATAGATGTTGGTTCAGTGACTAAATAGAGATTGATTAAGTGTGAATAAAATTGTTGAACCGATGTGAATAAAATTGCTGAACCACTGTGAATAAAATTGCTGAACCAATGTGAATAAAATTGTTGAACCACTATGAATGAAATTGATGAACCATTGTGAATAAAATTGCTGAACCAATGTGAATAAAATTGCTGAACCACTGTGAATAAAATTGTTGAACCACTGTGAATAAAATTGCTGAACCGTTGTGAATAAAATTGTTGAACTACTTCTTGTCAATTTTTTTTTTCAACAAAACATATACAAAGTGGGTGTCTATGTGTAGATAAAATTAAATTACACCCAAATATATATTTTTTATACTTTTTTAACAAGTGAAAATGCCAAAAAATGATTTTTAAAAGTTCATGTAAACACTTTTCCATGTCTCCGTAGCTTTTCTAATTGGCGCGTGCAATTAATTAGTGTGTTTGATTTGGCGTGTGTACGGTGAGAGTGGGGGTGTTACTAATTAATTTGGGTGGGTGCCACTAATTAATTGGGAAATTGCGCGCGCCTCGTATTTTTAATTCAATTTTGTACATGTGGACCAATCAGGAGCCTTCTTTCCTTCTCATTATTGGAGGTGTGTGTACCCGAACCCGACCCTATATATATATATATATATCAAAATGATCACAATAAATTCCCGCAAGGGCTCCAAACCCCGCTCGGAAGGGCGTGTTTTAAGAATCCCGAAGGGGTTGATCAGAATCCTATTAGGGTTTCTAGATGCCTTTTACTCTGGCAGTTTGGGGCTTTACTTTGGCGTGGCGGTGCTGTCTTTTCCGGTGTTAGGGATCTGGCTGTTGGATTCGAGATATGTCGTGACGTCTCCATTTCTCTGGTTGACTACTTCCTTGGGGTTCGTCTTCACTGCCCACAGGATGATCGGATTCTGTTGTATCGCTGACATGCGGTTCTACTGTAGAGTAGGGCTTGACTTCGTTTGTTGGTTCATCCTCATCACGTTAGATTTAGGCTGGTTTGGTTTCGCTTTTATAAGGTACTTTTGCTTGAGTTTACACCGTTTTCTTGTACTTTTTGTTTGTTTAGACGGTTCTCGGTCTGCCAACCAGATCGCCCCTCGAGTTTCAGGTTTATCTGAACTCGGATTTTTTTTTTACCTAATTAACAAAAATACAAATACTAACAAGTTGAATTGTTAATAAATTTCAATTCGAAATTTCAGTGACAATTCCACTGCTTTTTTCAAGTTTAATTTGAAAATTCTTGATTTTTAGTTTTGAAAATTATTTTTAATCTAATTCCAAAGACAAATGGTGAATTTTTATCGATAGTGTAGAAACTTGAATACTTTTATTTGATCGAAGAAACTTGAATACTCACCTAGTGTATATGTAGTATGTACATTTGTCCCCTAAATAACGTTTACTTGCTCAAACTTGGTGGATCTTTACTAGTACTCCGTAGTAAATAAAGACTTGAAATTGTAGTATTGATAATTTACCCACATATTTTTTTTAGGCTTAGAAACTTTCCAACTTCACCACAATCGCCATGTGTAGAAGTCAGAGAAGAATGCATTTAAAACACTCCCCAACCGAGTTTCCTTCCTTCTTCCTCTGAATCGTCAACGTCCTTTCTGCTCTCCTCCTCTCCCTCTCTCCTCTCCGTCTGCCTCCGAAACCACCTCTAATGGCCGCCTCCTCCCGCAACGTCCGTTTCTCTTTCTTCTCTCCACCTCCGCAAATTTTTTATGTTTTTATTTTGTTCATCTTCTTCTTCTTCACTGTTTTATGATGCTTTTCTTTTATTCTCTTCTCTCTCTTCTGGAAATTCAGAACTGTGTCTGACTTTGGAATCGATCGACTTTTTCAATTTTGTGTCTGTGTAGGTTCTGAGCAAGATCGCTGCCAATAGGCTCCACAAGGAGTTGGCTGAGTGGCAGGTCAATCCCCCCGCCGGATTCAAACTCAATGTTTCCGATAATCTCCAGAGGTATTTCTTCTTCCTTGGAATTTTCTGTTCGTCTGTTAGGGTTAGGGTTTGACCGAATCCCATTCTTTCACCTTCTTATCTTCTATTTGTTGATTTTGTCAAAGATGAATTTTGTTACTTGATGAGGTTTTTGCTTGTTGAATTTATGGCGATTGAGCCTCTTTCACTGTGATTTTATTGTTTGATAAAAGGTGGGTAGTTGAGGTGAATGGAGCCCCAGGGACACTGTACTCCAATGAATTGTATAAACTTCAGGTTGATTTTCCAGAGCATTACCCCATGGAAGCTCCTCAGGTTCTTTCCTTAATCACATCAAAAGATTTGATTTTGTCATTTTGAAAAGATAATCAGATTCCCTGTGTTGCTGATGGTGGTGGTTGATGCTAATTTCACAGGTGATATTCCTGCATCCAGCTCCTTTGCATCCTCATATTTATAGCAACGGCCATATATGCTTAGGTAAATTTCCTGTTCAAAATCCTCCATAGGAATCACAAATTTCATATTACTTGATGTCTGTTCAAGAAATATTTGCTGCCCCAAAAATGTGTTCTACTTCCTTGTCTCTTCAATCTTTCATCATTTCAGTTTGTGCTTAAATATTGAGTTGTGTGCAAGTGTTTACTCCAGTCTGTTGTCGACATATAGGTTGCTTCTGAATCCAAAGATGTGATTTTGTTGAGTATTGTATTTCTTCCTTTGTATAGCTTTCAGAAAATTGGATGATTAGCTTCCAAGTATACTTTGTGTTTGCAGATATTCTGTATGATTCCTGGTCACCAGCTATGACAGTGAGTTCTATCTGCATCAGTATTCTTTCAATGCTGTCGAGCTCAACAGTGAAGGTATGCAGTTTTGTGAAATTACTATACATATTAGGATAAAATGCAAGAGATAACCACAAGATTGAGGGCTAGTTTAGTATGTTGAACTTTCATAGCTACGCCAAAATAGTCTCTACGCCGGGTGAGTTGCATATGGTGACACCTACAACAAGATATTTAGATTTTAGACTAGCGAAGTTGATATGGTTTAAATTTGGCCATAAAGACACCCTGCCAGTTGTAATTGTAGGAGATTTTCCACCAGTGAGCCTTGTGTTACCAATTGAAACTGACCCAAAGTTGGGGTTATTTCTAGCAATTGTAGGTTGCCCTACAAATTATAATGTGTTGATATGTTGGAAATTAAATAGTACCCAAACTTAGGCATGGATATGAGCCCACCACGTACAAATCTTCAGACAACAAAATCATCAAATCGTTTCTTATCTTGTAGGCTGTTGGGGCTCTCATGATTTTGGCCTTTCAAGTTTCACCTGCACAGCTTAAAACTTTTTCAATCTGCATTATTTGCCCCTCAATTATTGAAATCGCCCAAACTGCATTTTCTTAATTTTTCATGCAACTCAAGAGTTTTTTTCCCCTTTGCCAATGCAGCAAAGGCCAGAAGATAACGACCGGTATGTAAGGAATTGCAGAAACGGGAGATCCCCAAAGGAGACGAGATGGTGGTTCCATGATGATAAGGTGTAAAAAGCAGCCCGAAATCTCTATCTCATCCTTTGTAACTTTTCATTGCCTACTTGATTCGAATGACAATCAAACTCCTCGATCTGAAAAAGAGTACTCTTGACAAGAGACTAAATTATCATCCCGAAAAAACCCGGTGGTGGGCATAAAAAGCTCTGGGTTTATGTATAGTAAGTAGACAGGGTGGTTTGTGCTTTGCTGTGTGCTTTAGGTAGGTGAAGTGAGGTGGCTGGGTGGGTGTAACAATTTGGTATTGCATTTTGATGTTAATAAGGATGTATTCACTAAACTAAGTCATCTTGTCTAATCCAGTTTTTCATGTCATATACTTCCTCGAGGTTTATAATTGTAACCCAGCTTGGAAGAGCTAATCTATGGTTCGGAAATGTTTCCTCCGATTCGGTGTTGGTTACTTCAGTTTTACACAAGGATGGATTTTCGATCTCCATGGAAGCGATAAAAGAGAGCCCCTCGAAACAGATTTATCCATAAAAAACTAAACATAAAAGAAAGTTGACACAAGCAGCCAAAATTTGTCAGGCAGACATTTGCATTAACCCAACAATGGTGAAAGTTTAGATAGGTTATTGCTGCACTATCGAAAATACAGAACCCTAGCTCCAAAGAACAATCCGTTGAACCCAAACGAAATGCCTAAAATTGAAAATGACTCATGGACTGCCACCTCTATTTGTCACACTTGATTATACAGATAAGCTGCAATTTCACCACAATGTCAATTGGGAACCTCATGCATTTCATATGGAACACCAGATCAAGTTTGGCATCTTCCAGCGCACCTCGCCATTGGAGAGAAACTCGAGCACTGGCTGATAGATTTGCAGCCAATTGGAGTATCATACAAACAAAGGTAAATGGTTCTAAGTTTCATCTAATGTAGAAGACAAGTGTCAAATGGACATCTCTGTTTCATTCGTTTCAGATACATGTATGCTTCTGAACGATGCTGAAAACCCTAGAAAATCTCCAAGTCAATTTCTCAATCCACCACCCACAGCATCAATGCAAACAAAAATCCAGTTTATTCCAGATGATCATCGCTTCATCAAACCAGCAATTCCATCAAATTAAGTAACCCTAGAAAAAGAAGGAAGTGCATTACCTCACTCCATCACCACTTTCGCCCCAATCCCCTTCATCTTCTCGATGATCTTCTCCGCCTCCTCCTTTGGAACCCCCGTCTTCAGCACCGCCGGCGCCTTCTCCACCAGATCCTTGGCCTCCTTCAGCCCCAAATCCGTGAAGCTCCTCACCTCCTTGATTATCTTAATCTTCGACGCTGCCTCGAATCCCGCTTCCAGCTTCAGATCGAACGTCGTTTTCTCAACTTTCTCTTCCACCGCCGCCGCCGCCTGACCTCCGCCGCCACCCATCCCCCGGAGGCTGAATCCCATTCCCGGCATCATCACCGAAACGATTGGCATCTGATTCACCCCCAATTTCTTCCGCAAGAGCTCCGTCAGATCCGCTACTTCGAGCAGCGTTAGGCCGGAGATCTCGTTGACTATGGTCGACACCTTCTCCGATGGCCTCCCGACGGTTTCCTGAGCTGGTGAATTGAAACTTCGAACGAATTTCGATTGGATTTGCCCTAGGAATGGGAGATTTTGCGAGGATCTGGAAGTGATGATCCGGAGATGCCTCATTTTTTCTCGGGATGGTTGTGAATCAAAGGTGTTGAACTCTTTAGGCAAATTCGCTAATGGAAGTTGAAGAGGAAGACGGACATGGCTGTTTCTGATTGCTTACGGTCTGACGAGGTTGTTATGGAAGATTGATTGATTGAATCGAGTGAAAGGGGTTTTGATTTTTATTTTATTTTTTGCTGGAGGAAGAAGACGACCATAAACCCTATTGAGAGGAAAGGCCGAAAGGGCTCCAAATTTGTGGGCTCTTCATCTTTTGGGTTGGGCTTCAATTGGGCTGATTTGTGCTAGAGCTGGCAGTTGGATCTATCGTATCGTATCGGGTCCGGTTGGGTTCGGATCGGTTTCAGGTTTCCTTTGGGTTCGGTTTGTGTCGGATTCAGGTCAATTCAGTCAGGTACTGAGTCAACCAAAAGTCAAGTCGCTTTTCGGTTAAAGTATTTGTATAAATATTTTGGCTTAGGCTGCGTTTGGATTGAGTTGTTACTTGTTATGGATAGGTTTCTCGAGTTTAGTCAAATTTTATCGACTCTAATTGGCATTTTTGAGTTTGTTGCACATGAGTTCTTAATTCTTATTAGCAAAAGTAGTTATGTTTTGAATCATTTATCAAGGCCAAAGTAGTGATTTTGAGATATTTAAGGCTTTAAATAGTTAGACAGCATATGTAATTCAACTATTCAAGGCGACAATCCAAGTATAATCAAATTAACTGTCAAAGCATATACATTATACAACATATGGAAAAATCCTACAGCGTAGTACTCCTTGTAATTTGTTAAAAATACGTTGTCAGAGGACTTGCGAGGGATTAGTATTATCTTGTTTTATTTAACGGATATTTCGCGAGATACCCCTGGGGTATTGCAATTTTTGCGAGGTATACAACTCTTTTACATATTTCGCGTGGTACCCCTGTGGTTTGTAATTTTTTCGCCTTGCGCCCTCCTAAGCTAAATCTAACGGATTGGGTATATGCTCTGTTAGTTTCAATTAAAAAAAAAACAAAAAAAAACAGAAGCGAAGAAAACAGAGCGAAGGGAGAGAGAAGAAAGCGAAAGAGAAGAATGACGGTCGTTGCTGCTCGAAGGTGGTCACCAAGTCCGCCGGAGCCGCTGTGCTACTTGAAACGGCGGCGACCATGAGGGGAGTGCCTTCCTCGTAGCCCATCTTCCTTGACCCGACTCGACTGTCGTACCAAAGCCCCGCCCCGTTCACAAGGAGGCGGGCGCCAGACTCTACGACGTTCTTGAAGGCATCGATGTCGTCGGTAGAGCGAGATCGAGGAGAATCGAAGGGTCGCATGCCGGAGTTTGCACAACTATGGCTGGACTGCAACAAGATTCAAAATTTCAGTGAGAATTGGATTGGGATGATGGGAATTGGTGCTGATTAGGGATAAAGGACTTCCGACTGGTCTAATTCACTTCACATACTCCATTGAGTCGTTGAAAGGTCTAATTCCCTTTTTCATCTACCTTCCTGTAATTTTTCGTGCATTTAACCAATGCAATTGATAAAGCTATTCATATCAAATAAACAAAACTAAATAAGAAACAATCAAATCGAAAATTGAGCAAGAAATTGGAAAGTGGTGACCTTGGTAGGCAGGCAGTAATCCCCATTCTTGATCCAATCTCCGGCCGTCAAGAGTCGGTGGGAGCCACAGATGCGGGGGAGGACGGCCAAGGCCAAGCCGATGGTGAGATTGGTGACATCATGAGTGAGCACATCGGGAGTATTCGTAACCCTAACCGAGCATATACCCAATTCGTTAGATTTAACCTAGGAGGGCACGAGGCGAAAAAATTAAAAATCTCAGGGGCACCACGCGAAATATGTAAAAGAGTTGTATACCTCGCGAAAATTTCCGTTTATTTAATTACCAGTGTTAGACCCACGCTTTAGACATGATTATTTTTTTTAATAACTTTTATTTTTAATTATTTTAATTTAAAAGTGTATAGTTATATTTTGTTTTTAATTCTAATAATAGATTATATAATATTATTTAATAGTAAGAAAATTATATTTATATTATGAAAATTGATTGTTCCTATTTTTGTAAAAATTAAAAATGTTATATTTATATGGAATTTTTTTAAAATAAAGTTATTAATTTAAGGAGATTCGGAGTATTTTTACAAACTTTTTTTCTATTTCCATGTAGATGCCATGCAAGTAGACCTGTCAAACGGGTCATTTGGGTCGGGTCACTTCGGATCTCGGGTAAAACGGGTCCCGAGTAAAACGGGTTTCGGGTATTTCCGGGTTGACTAGAACCCGGGTTTGACCGGGTTTCGGGTCGATTTCGGGTTTGTCAATTTTTTCTTTTTTTTAAATTAAAAAAATCATAGTTTGATAATTTTGCGATAAATTTTAATTATAAATAAAAAAACTAATTATATTTAATTATAAATCAACCGGGTCAATCGAGTAAATCGGGTCAAAATTACCGGGTCAATCGGGTCACCGGGTCGAAACCCAGATTACCCGGAAAATTTCCAGTTTTTCGGGTTCAGGTCGAAAAAAAATTCCGGGTTAAAATTTTCGGGTCTTGACCCAAAAACTTCCGGGTGGTCGGGTCGGGTTTTCGGGTCGGGTTATGTTTTGACAGGTCTACATGCAAGTGACACAATATGGGATATATCTTTTATTTATTTGATGTCATGATAGATGTGGAATATATCTTCCAATATATTTTACCGAGATAATATTATTGTGCTTAAAAACATAAAATAATATGAATAAAATTATTATTTTGTATGAATAAATGATATTTCATAAGATAGAAGTGTTAGGAATTAGAATATATAGGGTTATTTTGCAATTAAAGCCAATTAGAGGGTTGAAGGTGTAATATAGTAAAAGGAAAGATGCATAAAAGGGCTTGGAGCCACTGTACGGGGATCCATCGATGAATACAAAATTTCAGTTCCTCCTATCTTCTTCTTCTTCTTTCTCCCTTTGAACGCTCTTCCTTCTCTTTCCTTTACCTTTTCCTCTCAATCTTCCATGGTAGAACGCTAGGATCCTAACAAAGTGGTATCAGAGCCCTTCAGTTCTTCGACCAAAGACGCGCAATTGGAATCATGGATTCGGGGATGATGGCAAGCTCCGGTCAGCATCAGTTTCTCAGGGAGCGGGAGGAGCGATCCATCCTCGTCAAGATCAAATTTAAATTCTATGAAATTTCAACAGAAGTGTTGTTGGATGTGTTCTCTACCTGTGGCAACATAGAAACAGTGGAAAATTTCAGATCCGGGGAAGAGTTCCATTCAAGGGTTTGCTTTGAGGATAAAGATTCGACAATTAGGGCACTCAATTGGTACAATGGAAAATGCATATACGATTTTTGGTGCAAATTGGAACTGTTTCAAGGATTCCAAGTTCCCAGATAGAGAAAAATTGAAGTTCCGACCCAAGAAACAAAAGAAGTTGAAGTCGACAACAGCCTAATCATTCAAGATTCTACAAGAAGTGTCCGATGGAAGGTCGAGGCGCCTTTGGGCAGTACTGCGGGTAAATCGGGTGAAGAATTGGTCGGCGTTGGTGAGTATGCAATAAAGCTAAGGAGTACTGAAGAAATTACAAACCCATTCGATGAATTGAACGACGACTCAAGTGCGCCAGGAATCGAAGCGACGACGGCAGACTAGAAGCGCATAGAAGGGCCGATTGCAGATGTGAAACAAGTAAGCAAGTCTTCGCTGAAAATCGAGAGCCAATTGAAGGAGAATTCAAAGGTTGGTGAGTTGATGGAATCCTTAAACTCAGAGAAAGAACCCAGTACAGAAGATCATCCGATCCAGGTAACTCCCAATCCCTGTGAGTTTATGAAATGTGGTGTTACCGTTAAAGGGTTAGTTGAATTGGTGGTGCTCTTTATTCAACTGATGGAAATTAGGTTGGCTAATACTAGAACAGATTCGTTTGAGTGTTTGAGAACTCTTAGTGCACACAAGGTGTTTGTCAAAATGCCTAAAAAGGGTGTTCATGTTCTGGCTGGGTTAGGAGTTGATGAATGGTCCTCGAATCTTGTTAGTTTTGGGATGAGAAGTGTGAGTTTAGGTATTGAATCGAGCCAAGAAATGATCAAATTGCCTTACGATAGAGGAAAATCAGGAAATGAGGCATTGTATGGTTGTTCTTAGTTGATCCTCGTGGCTCATCAGGATGGTCTGAGCAGCAAACACAAGGTCCGTTCTTGGGTGGATGTGTCCCTTGACGAGGACTTGATTTTCGATCCTGGAATTACTAGGCTAAGTGTTGAATGGAGGAGGCCTAAATCCTTGAGAAGCACTCATGTTACAAGGCATCGGAGGGTTTTAATCGTGTCTTGCATTGACAAAGCTACCAACACGATTCTTGTTTTTGATCCAAGGGGTAGTGATACTAGCTGGATATATGTGGAGGGTATAGGATATGTGTTTAGTAGCTGCAATGGAGGTGATTTTCTGGGAAGTGATTATGGAGTCTAGCCGACAGCTTCAATTTCAACATGTGAGCAAGCTTCCCCTTTACTGTCTCCACAACAACTTTGGATCACCGCTTCACCAGATAACGTTGCATCCAGTTCTGCAATTTCAGATTCTCTTTCAGCAAAGCGTTGCCTGTAAAACAGAGATAGTTTTTGTTGCCTTGTTTCTATCTAACACTGCATCTGTAACATTTTAGGCAAAAGAATCACGTGTAGGAGGGCTGTTGGGTGGAATGGATTGCTACAAAGGCATGGCAAGCTAATGGCAATTACAAATTGTTAGTGTTAGTGGGGCACTGGTGGAATGCTCTTATTGAGGGTGATGAAAGTACTCAAAGTTGGGCTGGAAATTACAACCCTCTCAGTGAGTAGAGAAGTTGATCACAGACCACTACTATTTCTCATGCACCCATATTTTTTTATTGAAATTCTTAAAAGTCTTTGAGGACAAGATTCTTTGAAGGGGTTTGTTGAATATTTTGCTGGTGTGGTTATGGAGATTGATCAAGATGGCAGCTAGACTGCCTTATGATCATGCGCAAACGAACTACTGCAAATGTGAAACGATGGAAGGTTGGCCTGGAAGTGCTTTTCAAATGCTGTTGTGATAATAATACCGTTGAACAAAAATGCGCAAATAATCGTACAACACATTTTATTTGATTTTTAATATTTGAGTTCGACCCCTTTTGGTTATCCTCTTGATTCGAAGTCGTGTCGATACCAAGATTTGAGTGGTTTTGGTGATTTAGGCTGCACCCGAATTTTAACAGGTTGCCTACGTATCTCTTGAAAGAGAATCAAGCCTCACGTAGTTCCGAGTGGTTGGATTTTGTGTTTGGTTTGATTTGGTTTGGATTTGATTTCGTTTTTTATGTATGCATCAGAGGATGAAGTTCAAACCCACCTTCTAAGAAGGGTAGCTCGAACAACACTCCACCCGAGTAACCCGAGCCCACCTTCTCGGAAGGGTAACTCAAGTAACCCGCCTATCATTTGCATAGAAAACGATTTGATTTTGATGGTGGAGTTTGATTTGATTTGAGATTTGACTGAAAAGTCAATTTGGGGGCTGTGATTGAACTCGTTTGTGAGTTTCCTACGTACCCTTTTAGAAGGGATCAAATCGCACGTAGTTCTTGAAAATGACAAATTTTAATTTGGTATTTAGGTTTTTGAAGTTTTGGTCGTGACCGGACTCGACGAGCGGGAGCTTTGTGTCGAGTCGGGTGAGACACTTTTGATTTGACGGAAATTTAATTTTTGGGACGACTTAGAGTCGAAGAGTGAATTTGAGGAGATTTGTGTCGAAGATTTGGGTGTGACTGGACTCGGTGAGAATTTGGTTTACACCGGGTTTTCTACGTATCCACTTGTTTGGTGGAGTCAAGTCACCTTAGTTCGAGACAAAGATAAATTTTGTATTTGGATTTGATCATGAGATCATTTGAGAGAGATGATTGAACTCGACGAGCAGAAGCTTTGTATCGAGTCGGCATAGACAATTTGAATTTGTTTTTGGCGATTGAACTCGACGAGCCTTAACTTTGTATCGAGTGTCCTATGTATCCCTTAGAAGAGAATCAAATCACCCGTGGTTCTAAAACGAACCAATTTAGTTTGTTTGGTTTTGACCTCTTATTCATTTAAAGAGAATTTTAGAGGTTGACGACTGTACCCGATATATTTTTAGGATTTAATATCGGGTTTCCTACGTAGCCGTTTTTACGACATCAAGTTTGTACGTAGTTCTACCTAAAACCAAGTTTATATTTGGTGAAACTTGATTTGAGGTTTTGACTCCGTTTTTATTGAAATCGATTTGAGATTGACCCGCTAGAATTAATCTGGAAAGAATATTTGACGAGTTTAATTTTATATTTTGATAAAACTCGAATTCTTAATTTGTGCCAATTATAATTTTTATATTTTAGTGGGTAGATTGTGTAATTAAACACATTTTTTTTAAAAATATGACGAAGGCATATATGGCTTTCCTCTATGTCATACACGTGCATTAGATATAACAAATCTATATCTATATCTATATTTCTATACTACTATAATGATGGTAGAGGGAACTTACAATCTCAGCCGTTAGTTACTTATATATGTTTTTATCTATGGTCAGAATTGAGCCCCTTTTTCTTTGTCCTGAGTGCGGCATTTCCCAATCAATCTCGGCCCTTCTTCTGAAATATTGGAGGGCTCACACCTCTCCAAATACGCAATGTCTGATTTATCCCTCAAACATTCAATTTGAAATTATTTATTTTTTTTGTTTCAATGACCTTTTTCGTCATTTCATCTAATCTCTTCTCACTCCTCCTGGTGCCCTCTCCCCGACTCCTCTGTGCTCGCCGATTTCCATCTGAAGCTCTCTACTCTTCGCTTCCCCCAATTTTCCGGCTTCAACCCATGAAATCTTCCTATTTTTCCCTTCGAGTCTCGCTAGAAGATGACGGTCAAGGTCAATTCGACGGCGGAGGAGACGGAGATCGAGGAAATGAAGAAGGGGTCTGGCTTGCGAACGGGCAGAGCCACGATAAGGAGAAGGAGGAGCGTCGTCGAGGAGAAGGAGGGAGATGATGGACAGGAGGTTCTTCAGTCCACCGGTGGTCCTCTGATTCACAGCATCGGCGACGATGAAGACGAAGATGGCGATGAGGATGACGAGGGAGGCGAAGGAGATGAACAAGAGGTGAATCACCAAATTCTTTAATAAATCTTTGTTTTTCTGCTTCGATTTGCAATTCGTTGAAAATTTTGGTCTGATGGTATCTGAACGTAGCTATTCCCTTTGTAGTATCTAATTTAGGTTGCAAAACTAATATATTAGGGTTAGAGATGGACAGATTTGAATTCGTTTGTGAGATGTTAGAGATTTGAGATCCGCCTTGTAGGTGCTCGATTAAATGCCTGATATGGAAAGAGCAGTTATGGTGGGTTGTAAATGATCAACTTTGTTACTGTTGGATAACTATTCTCCGACTGTTTTTAAGCAGCATAAATGCCACCTTCTTTCTATATTTCAGCAGCCCCAACTTGTTATCTTGCAAATTGTAAATGATCCAAGCAACGGTGCCTACTCAAATACTGAGTTTGGTGTCTCGCAACCGGTAGCCGACTTTGTTTCAACCTCCATCAATCTTTCAATTTTGGACCTACGTAATCCACACTCAATTCATTTTCTCCTGTTCTTAACATTTTTCCCTATGTATACGAACAAAATCAATCCAAAAATGAGTTTGGAGGGTCAGCATTTGGTACGAACAAAATCGAAACAGAGAGATGATTCAAACCACATAATAGAGTCAATAATTTATGCCTTATAGGTAAGGTTCGTGAATTATGCTTTCCAACTTGTTTGTTCTTCAAAACTCTACTTTTTGGTTGTTCTAATGTGTTATGAACATCCATTCAATGCCTTTCAAGACCCATTTCTGGTCCTTTCAAATAACATGCAAGTTGGACCTTGAAGGTTTGCTTTATGATACAGTAAACTTCATGTAGTTACTAACATGGTGAGTGATTCCAGATATTCTCCTCAATCCTCTGGTGATTGTCACCACAGTGAGGACGTTGGCTAATACAACAATTGTAAGAGCCAAATCCTAAACCAGAAGATGAACCGGATGCTTTTTCACTTTTTGATGGAATTTAATATGATCGTTACTTGAGGTACCTTTTTTTCCAGTGTTATCTTATCCAGTCTGGTTTTGTTAATCTCTGTGATCTTGATCAGTTTGTAGTTTGTAGCAGGAATGGGTGCTAGGAAAGCGGTTAAGTGCAACCACAAGCCCAAGAGCTTAATTGTTGAGACACATTTCGCTTTGCAAGCATATAGCTATTTTAGGATGCACATCTAGAGCTCAGCCTAGATGGAAAATTGATTCTTGCCAAAAAAATATTTTTAGGGTAAATCAGAGAAGACTGTTTCTTTTTGCAACCTGTTGTGAACTTGTAATAGATACATGATAAATTTTCTCTTCGAATTTTCAGCAAATGCGCTGCTTCTGAATGATCATTACCATACTCCTCTGGGGATTGCTCGGGCAAAAGCCTTCATCAAAGTTGTTCGTAATATTGAGGTAGTACTACTGTGTAACTTCATTTGCCAGGTTCTCTAATTTTAAGCTCATCAATGCTTATATCCAGTGTCTTACTAATTGTAATGTGTGCTCTGGATTTGGTACTTTGATGCTGGTAACTGTTGGTTCTCTTGTTTTATAATCACAAAGTATGCCCACTTAGAGTTTCTATTTGTGGATTTTCAGGGCCATGCTTGCTTATTCTCTGGGTGGTTACGAGAGCTTTATGGACCAAGCTTCCTTGAACTACTGGCTCCTCAGTTTCTCTCTAGAAAAGTGTAAGCGTTGATTCCATCATAAAACTATACACCTATATTTTAAAGTAGACGAGGAATAGAACTTATTTACCTGCTTTTTATTTTTTAATAACTTCAAGTTTGGCATGATAAAGCTATTCTTTTTAACATATGGAGATTATTGTGATAAACCATGTATAATTATTTTTCATTTTAAGCTGGGCCTGTATTTAATCAATTTGTACATGCATAACATCCTTTCAAAATCAATTTTACGTTCCCTTGCCTTTTGTTAAACGTTTTTATTTTATTTGTTTATTAGGTCAACCTCACTCAAGTATGTTATAAGTTGTTCAAAATGTCTACTTACTTTTCTTTATGTTAGATTCTTTTTGTCTATTTTCTAGCGCTTAGTGTCCTCTTCTGCTAATTAGCAGTATGATGTACTTCTTAGTCCTTCAAACAATGTGACTTGCAGCTGGGTCGCCGTTGTACCTTTTGGCTCTCTGAACCTTCAGCGGCCTTTCAAATTGGAACTTGCCATTTATGACAGGTTACAGGTAGTTTGTCAGTTCAATTCATGTCAGTTGTTTATTAAAGTCCCAACCTTTTGGAACTCTGAAAAACACTTGGACCATTTTCATATGATTATTTGTGTGTTCAGATTTAACGGTCATACAGACAACTGATCAGGAGTGGTTTTCCTTCTGTCCGAGGGACTGTAAGTAACCAAATGGCCAGTGGTCGAATCGGGCTACGGGTAAAGGCTACTGGAAAGCCACTGGAAAATACAGGAGGATCGTGTCAAGGACAATGGGATTGATTGGGATGAAGAAAACGGTTGTATTCTACATCGGTCGCGCCCCCAAGGGCAAGAGAACCCATTGGGTCATCCACGAGTACCATACCACCCTCCAGGAGATTGATGGCACTCACCCTGGCCAGGTTTTATTCATATGCTTGTTTCATCTTGGAATTGTCCATCATGTGTGTGTTTGTATGTGTTCATGTTGTGCCTGAATTAGACATTTAATTGAATGAGACGATGATCATTTTTTATACTGACATCAGTGCACATGTGCTGCAGGAACCAGAGGTGAGACTGATTCGTGAGCTAGATACAAGCGCATTGCAGGAGCTATTGCCACAGATTCCTAATTGGATCAAGAGTCCTGATTACGAGCGAGTGAGTACCCGAAAATGACACATTTCATCTGAATTCCTCAATTGCAGTTCTCAACTTTTTTGGTTGTTAATATTCAGGTGGATTGGCTGAACAAGTTTGTTTCGACTATTTGGCCCTATCTCGATAAGGTGAAGGCTTATAACTCTTTTTTCTAACAAGAAATAGTTTAGGTGGGAAGAAGTGTAAGAAGAAAACTGAATTTAGGTGATTTTTATCTGAACTTGCAGGCGATTTGTGCTGCGATCAGAAGCACCGTAAAACCAATGTATGACGAGTATATTGGATTGTATCATATAAAGATATGTATTTTGAGACTCTAACTCTTGGAAGTCTTCCTCCCACCTTCCATGGTGAGTGTTTTCTTTATCATCATTCGCGAAATAATTTTATGACTTGAAATATAGCTTGGTTTGTGGGCTTTCGAACTTATCAAAGATCACATGTTTTATGAATTCAAAAATCGATATCTGTATCAGTTGCTTCTTAGCACAATTAAGCCTGGCAAAACCATTGATCTTTCGAAATTTCAAGTTCCTTCTTATTTGTTACCGTAGGTATAAAAGTATACGAAACCAATGAGAATGAGCTACTCGTGGAGCCAGCAATCAAGTGGGCTGGCAATTCGAACATAGTTGTGGTTGTCAAGCTGTTGTCTGTGCCGCTAGAGTGCAGGTCAGATGCTTAAAACATACAAATCACTTCAGCATTGTACATTCTGCAATGGCATCTTCAATTAACACTTTGGCGATGTTCCTCTCCAAGAAAATTTGACGCAATCTTTTCTTTTTATTCGTTGTCAGTTAGTAGATTTGCAAGTATTTGCTTCTCCAAGGATACGTTTTAGACCACTTGTTCCGACTTTCCCATGTTTTTCCAACATAATGGTCGCACTGATAGAGAAGGTGAGCAGATCTTTTAACCACTGATATATAATCTGTAACAAATCTCACGGTATTATACTTATATTTTATAATTTTTTTTTGATCCCAGTCTTCAATTTCTGTACAAAACACCACTCTTAAGTGAGTATAATTATGCAAAACACCACTCTATGGGTTAAAATGCTGTGATATTAAACCAGAGAAGTGATATAAGAAACTCAATAGTTCAAGCAAATTATAGAATTTCTGCTCCAGCTGTCCCAGGAAGACAGATAAGTGGAGGAACAACCTTTGGACCAAATTCATAATATCTCCACTGCTTTGTACCACTCTACAATAAACAAGAGGCCTATTAAAAGTTGCATCATCAATTACACAAGTGTAGCCTACAGGCAGCTAAAATCTCTATGCAACTATGAAGTCCATCAAAATAATAATTGAAAAAAAGGATTGCATGCCAGAATTGTATCAAAACGTTTGCCTATGCTTTAAAAAAAAATAAAATTGGACATGATAGAATATTGATGTTAAAATGTTAGAATTTCTTTATAAAAGTTGTTGGGTTTTTCCCTTTCTGAAGTAGGAGAATTAGGGTTAAGGTTACCAATGCTGTCAGTTAAGGCATGCTTATGCTTTTTTGATAAATTGGACTTCATAGATGTTAAAATATTAGAATTTCTTAATTTCATTAGTGTTTATTATAGTTGAAATGCTAGAATTGCTTTATTTATATTTAAATCTTTAGAAAACTTGGTTCTTCTTTGTTAATTTAAAAGGGCTGGATTCTTATGAGTTTTTTTGAGATATTGGACTCTACATAGATGTTAAAATGTTAGAATTTCTTAATTTCATTAATGTTTATAATCGTTGAACTGCTAGAATTGCTTTATTTATATTTAAATCTATACAAAACGTGGTTCTTGTTTGTTAGTTGAAAAGGCCTGGATTGGAAATTCACTAAATGAATTCTATAGCATATACTCTAAAATCGGTTGCTTGATTTGATTATCCTTTTCATTTGTTGTCATGTTAGAGATGGTTGTTGTTTCAATATTCTTGATTTGAGGGACAATCCAATGCTATGTAAGTAGTTTAGTGAGCATCCATTCTTTACATAAAATCTGATAATTGTGGTTTGAGGAATTCGTTAATTGGATATTCTTTGACACCTTCATCGACCAATCGTTTTGATTTAATATAAGGAAAGTATTCAAAGAAGGCATGCCACACAGACTTTAAAATACATCTGCTTCTCACCAAGTTCCAAGTGCTCAACGACAAAAGCGACACCCATTTCAGTGCCCACAACTAAATTATACTACTTTGGCTACATTATACTTCCTCCGATCCAATATATTCGTTGTTGGTTGATTTGATTATCCTTTTTATTTGTTGTCATGTTAGAGATGGTGGTTGTTTCAATATTCTTGATTTAAGGGACAATCCAATGCTATGTAAGTAGTTTAGTGAGTATCCATTCTTTACATAAAATCTGATGTGGTTTGAGGAATTCATTAATTGTTATCATCGACAATCAAGCAAGGCCTCACTTGACTTTATAGTTTATACCTCTTTTATATACCTCTTTCATTTGTGACTAACACCTTGTGATTTTGTGATTGCATGAATTTTCCTCTTATGTATGCAATCTGTGATTGTTGCTTAGTTACCTTGGAGGTTGAGGGTTTCTTTGCGAGATACTGTTGTTTTAGTTTGTGAAATTCTATATTGCTGCAGTGCTGCTCGTTTGTGTTCTCGTTTGTGTTCTCCAACTGAGAGGTTAGTCTAATTGGATATTCACATCCAGTCTTATCTAAGATTTTGTTTATAGTTAACAACTACCCTTTTTTGCACGTTCTTACTTAAAATTTTGGTCTACAGTTCCTCCAACTGCGTATAATTGATATTTGATTTATATTGGAGTTTTCCATACAGCTTGTTAAATTTTTATGACTGATAATTTTGGTTTTAAGGATATTTTTTTTATATATATAATCATGCCACTCGTTTTAAATAGTTTTAATCTATGTGATATTGCATTTTACTAAAGCTCAAACTCTTTTGTCTTAGAGGTTAGAAAAAATGGGAGTCCAGAATATACCCCTCAGGATGGAAAGAAGGAATTGGATGGCGTTGAGAAAGAAGATGTTAAAAATTTGCCTGCTTTTGGCTCTGGAGTTGATGAGATGTTGACTTTCAGTAACAAGAGTGTACAGATAGTGGATATTGCCCTTGGGTGGTTAAGGTTACTCATAAAGGTTTTTTTTCCCCTACTATATTGTTTTCATATTTTCTTTTCCCACATTAGTTTAACCTTGGTTTTTATGTCTTTATCTCATTAACGTTGTTCTATGACCATGAATTTTATGTTTAGGTGTGGAACGTTGTTGAGAAGCACAACTTAAGCACATGATCATCTCCGAGAAGGTGGATAAGAAGGCAAGTTCCTCTAAGCCTGTTTTTGTTGTTTTCTCCATTATGCATTTCAACTATGAACATTTTTAAAACATCCGATGCCTGCTTTAAAATGATCGCAGGCAGAGAAGCTGCATACAAAACTTTGCCGTGTCCATTTACATCCAAGGAACTAAGGAAGTCTTTGAACAGAGAAACTGGCCTCGAACTCAGCAACTGCCTTCAGAGCTATGAATCACCCGCAGGTAATTACACGCTAGAAATTAACTGAAGCTCGACAGCTATGAAGATTTTTCACTTTGCTTAACATTTAGCATGATACGATGTTTGTGCAGGTTAATAATAAAACTGATTAGTTTCGAGGAAATGAATCCCCATGAAAGAGTGGAGGACGAGCTGAAGCAGAAGCAACAGACCGGAAGGAAACGGAAAGCTAAGACGGCCAAAGGAGCAGCAAATACAAATTACAAAGTAAGCTTGCATCTGAGCAAAAATCAAAGTAGGTATCTGCAGTTTTGGTAATGTGGTTGAACTTGAAATTTTCTCGCTGTAGCATCGGTATCAAATTTTGCAGTGCAAGGGAAAAATGGTTGACATATAATTTGATGTGTTCGCTTCACTTCCATTTAGATAACTCCATTTGTAAAAGGATTACCTAAACAAGTTGATTATGAATTAACGACCCTATCATTTTTCTCGAAGGAGAACTTAAATGGCTAAAGTTAGCACACCTGGTTCCCACCTTTGGAGCATGGACCTGTCGAAGCTCAATAGGGAACGCTTTTGTATTTAGTTGTTGGACTGCATGGTTCTTGAAGTGTTTGGAAATCTGCCTTCCAAGAGTGAGTTACAAGAGTGGGACCGTGTTGTAATGCCGCATTCAGCTGATCCACAAGCAATATTGGTAAGTTTGCCCAGTCTTACAGTTTTTTTATTTAATACGGAGTAATGTTTAGTTTATCTTACTATTTGAATATATGAAGATATTGTGTTTCTTTCGGTTGTGATTTTGGATCTAATTTTTCTGGGTATGATGCTCCCATTTTGCCATTGTATTTGTTTTTTTCCCCCTGGAATAAAGTTAAAAAAATAGCGATGGAATCAAAAGAAATAGAAAACTAAGAATCATTGATGTCTCTACCTTTGGTTATGTGGTGGATTGCACGACTTTAATCTCAGGAAGAATAAGAGCACAGAATAAGTCATTTCCATGCAAATGTAAACGGTCCCTACAAAGGGAGAATGATTATCATGGGCATGTTTTTTTTTTAGTCTGTTTACTCCTATTTCATTTTTATTTCATTTTTTAAAGTTTCTTATACCCCCACGATCTCCTATTTTTCCTTGAGCTTAATCAATTGAGTTTCAACTGCACTGGATATTTCCAATTTCTTGCCACTTTTCATCCTCTTCTTACTCTGTCATTCTGAGTTTGTATATTAGGTTTGTTCTTCAAATTTTCATTATATTCTTAGGAACAACACTAGCTAGCTGCTGTATGACATAACTCCTTGTCTTCAACAATTTTGGACAGCATGGAAGGGAACTCATCATTACTAAACTTGCATTGCATATCCTATCCATCCTAATTGAACAAGAATTTCTACTCTACATTGGGTCTTCAAACATTTAATAAAAGGATTTCATGATTTAAATTAGTTGCTTCTACCTTTTGTTTGTATCTTTCCCTTTGAGCTTAATCAATTGAGTTTTAACCGCACTGAATAGTTCCAAGGAGGTGAGGGAGATGAGTGTCAACACTAGATATATGTTTCTTAGTGAGCTGCTTTATTTGACAAGTAAGGCTTGTCCATTTCTTTATCAGTTTTTTTTTTATCTGCACCCAGGAATGAGCTACCAATGGGAGCTGCCTTTTGGAATTACCCCTCCAACACAACATGTCTGTTGCTGCTGCTGTATTCAAGTCTTGAATTTAAGTATCATTATAAGTTTCTAATATTACAAGGAGGGACGTTGCATGCCTCTTTTCCATATGATATGATCAAATTTGTTATGTTATCAGTCATCTTTCGGCCTAATGTGTCCCTTATATGCATTTTTAGATACCTACCCACCCCGATTTTGTTTCCTTTTCTTTGGTACGGACTCTAAATCCGACAATGTTACATTCTCAACACATACAAGCAATATGAAGTTGGCCTCAAAACAACTTAATTATCCCCCATTCTCCATTTGATTATTCTACTTTTAAAAGAATAAAAAATATTACACTTTTTGACAACCAAATAATTTCAGGAGGTATGCATACAATGGAATGATGTGGTAAGGGGATAGGGCTCTGTTTGGCATTGGATCATGACATCAGAGGGAAGGGAGGTAGTTCATGAAATAGATAACTTCAGGATGAAGCTTGCTGCATCAAATGAAGAGAATCTCTGAGTACAGAATGTGCAACAGCTCTGAGCAAGCTACAAGATGCCGAAAAGACCTTTGATGATTTGAAGGTCAAGTCAGAGATGGGGTGATGAAAGATTGCATCTTATGAATGAAAACAATTGGAAAAAGGAGAGGAGTTGGAGATCAAAGCAAAGGAAGTTAAGGTGTTGAGTGACAAAACCTCACGGTTGAAGGCCCAGATATGACAACTGGAGGCGACATTGAATGAGAGACAAGATCAGTATTCCGATGTGCTGAAGAAACTCGAGCATATTGAACGAGAATCTGAGTCCAACATGGAAGCTTTGACAGCATAGCTCAAGAAAATGGAGAAAGAAGCTGAGACAATACGTGCCCAAACGACTGAGCTGGAGGAGCTGATCAATAAGAACGGTGAAGCGTCTGCTCATGAAGGAGCTTTTTGATCACTTAAACAGTTTCCAGAAGGAACTATCGACATTGGCAACTCTGAAAGCAGAGATGGAATCTTAGTTGGAGAGGAAGTCCCAGGAGGTTTCAGAAAACCTGACCTAGATAGAAACCCTGACTGAAAAGCTTGTGAGCAGTGAAGCAGCTCAGAAGAGGATTCTAAAAGAGAAAAACAACATAGCAGAGAAGGTGCAGGGCCTTGAGCCCTTGAATAACCAGGAGCGACATGGAAGATGAAATCAGGTCGATAACAAACAAAGCCACGGATTTAAGGGTGGAGATTGTAGGACTCAAACAGAGAATCATAGATCTAGAAGGATCAGTATTGGAGAACGTGTGTGCCACGTTCGAGAGCAAGATTCAAGATGGAGTATGAAGAAGGAAAGCATGTTGGGAAGGCTGATTTTGAGTCAAAAAAGAAGATCATGAGCCAGTTGGAGAACGAAAACGCTGATTTAAGTAATATAGTCATAGACCTGTAGTTGAATATTAGCAGAGGAAACAAATCAAATGACCAGCTACATGAAAGTCTATTACTACTATTATCTACATATTATAGATATTATCGATACTTGTATCCCCCAAAAAATTACATAATCTGTAAGTAATGTTGTGTAACAAGTAGATGAATCAAACATTAGCACTTACAAAAGCATTCCTGATGACTCCATAGTCCTAAAAGGATTTACAAAATTGGTCAAAATGCTAAAAAATCTGTGTTTCTATTCGATTTAAAGCTGGCTTTGAACTATTCGATTTTTTGACAGATTTATGGCTTGCTCAATATGACACAAGTGGAGCAGCCCTCGCCCCTCGGGATATTGTCGTAGTCTACCTCTTTCCCTCACCACCGCCTTCAACACCTTTTCACTTTCCTCTTGCCATTGCCCGCCTTACCACCAAATCTAGGTAAAGGAACTAGGTTGATATGTATGTTCATGTGAATATAAACGTTACAGATGGCACTGAACCTCAAGCTGGTGACGGAGATGAGGACTCGGGGGAGATTGTGAACACACATGATATCCACGATGCGGATAGTAAAGAAGGGCAGGATGATGAAGATGAAGGATATTCTGCAGGGGGTGAGTCATCACATAAGGACTCATCAACATCAGTCTCTGGTAGGAAGAATGAATCATCTCTTGGGATGGCTAGATTAAATCATGCGAGATCACTTTCATCCTCCACCGACTCTGTCAGGAGTAATGGTTCGGTAGGTAGAAACAACATTTCTATAGAAAGAAAGGAGGCTAAGGTATATCCATCACATAGAAGAAATGGAGCTCCAGAAGGCAAGATTCTAGATTTAGAGCGCAAGATAAAGATGCTAGAGGGACAGTTGCGAGAAGCTGCTGCTATTGAGGCCAGTCTTTATTTAGTTGTTGCAGAACATGGAAGTTCCGTAAGCAAAGTCCATGCCCCTTCTAGATGCCTATCCAGGATGTATATTCAAGCAGTCAAAGGCAATTATAAATCAAGGAGGGCAAATACTGCTGAAACTGTTGTTTCAGGATTAGTTGTTGTGGCAAAAGCATGTGGAAATGATGTTCCAAGGTATTTTGATTATTATTGATTCTGCTAGATTTCATTTTATATCCATACATTATGTAAATTTAGTTGAGTTCCAATCAACATTATGCAAATTTAGTTGAGTTCCATGATTGGCTTCTGTCATATACACATGGCTGTAATGGATGAGTTTCACCTGTAATTTGCTTTCTCATGAACTTCAGGCTTTAGATTGGGATAGTCATCATGTCTGACACAGGATCATGTGATAACGAGTTGTATAAATCCCAATTCACAGATCGTCTCCTGTGATAACACGATAGCATGTTGCATTATTTGATTTTGGAAAGTTTTATTACAGTAGTATTGTTTTTGATGTTCCATTTTCCTTATTACAGGTTAGCGTTCTGGTTATCAAATTGTGTGGTTTTAAGAGCAATTATAACTCAGGCCTTTGAGCAACAACAATTACCAGTTTCTGATGGGCCTTCGACACACAAGGACGCAGTTGGAAAGAGAGGTGACAATAACTCACCAAAGCTGACATGGAAACCCTCATCCTCCAATAAGAAAGATACAAAGGTGATTTTTCTGGTAGCTTTGATGGTTTGCAAGACCCGTTCACATTTACATCAGCGATGGAGAAAGTTGAATCTTGGATCTTCTCACTTCTCACGTATCGTGGAATCCGTTTGGTGGTAGGTAGATTACCTGCACATGTTCTCCCTTTATTATTCTATATATGGATCAGGGACATTGTAGATTTATATGGGGGCCAGAAGTACTCTAACATAAATCTGCTTTGTCATTGAATAGACACTCCTCATATGCAGTCTTCGGCCGTGAAGGTGGTGGATAAGCTCATTGATTCGGGATCTAAGAAAAGCTTTAGAAGGGCATCTAGCTTACTACATTGTTGCTTCTTCAGAGTAATCATCCAACTTATCATGTTATGATGGTATCAGGTAATCTTTCCAGCTGATTCATGAAACATAAATCACCAAACAAACCATGATTTAGGAAGACATGCTCATGCCATGGTATCTCTTTTGTTTTCTGAACTAGCTAGCTTGAACTGCTCAAGGGCCATTTTAAAGAAAAGACTATAAAGTAAGGGAGTGGTAGTAGTAACTACTGAATTTTTTTGGTGAATTTTGTGTTTACCAACTTGTAGGTTTTTCCCCTTTCATTGTCTATGAATTTGATTTTGCAAATTCGTTTCTTTGGCAGATTTATTTGTTCAATATGCTCCTTGCCTTGAACTAGATTGAAAACTGTTTTTTTTTCCCGAGCTGCTTGAATAGATTTTACTCAAGTGTCGACAGGTCTAGCTGGATGGATTTCATGTTATCATCCTCTTATGGGATGTGTAGTCAATCACTCAATCTTATACAACAACAACAACCCAGTATATCCCGCAAAAAGGCGGGGTCTGGGGGGTCGGAATGTACGCACTCTTTCTCCGAACTAGTCGGAAGAGTGTTTCCGAAAGACCCAAAAAATAGAGCAAAGGAAACACGTCCTAGGACACCTAGTAGGAGATTAGTAAATAGACAGCCGATAGACGGAAAACAGAAACGAAGATAACCGACAGAAAACAGATAGAAAGCAGAAAGAGAGGTAGAAAGGAAGCGAAAAGAAATGACCCAGCACCCATCCTAGGGATTCTAAACATCCGAAGTCCGAATGCATCTCCTCCAGTGGTCCCTATCCGAAGTCATATCCTCCGAGAGGTTCAGCGTATTGAGATCCTGTCGAATAACCTCCATCCAGCTCTTCTTCAGTCTACCTCTCCCTCTGCACAAAGCTCCAAGCTCCAAACTCTCACACCTACGGACAGGCGCTGATAAATGCCTCCTACGAACGTGCCCAAACCACCGCAATCTGGACTCCCGAAGCTTGTCAACGATACTCACAACTCCAACCTTGCTTCTAATGTCGACATTTCTGATTCTGTCCAGCCTCGTGTGTCCACTCATCCATCTCAGCATTCTCATCCCAGTCACCGCTAACTTCTGTTCTTGGGCTTTAGTACTATGCCAACACTCCGCGCCATATAACAAGGTCGGTCTGACAACCACCTTATAAAATTTCCCTTTCAGCTTAGCCGGGACTTTCTTGTCACAGAGAACCCCAGATGCTCTTCTCCATCTCATCCACCCTGCTTGGACTCTATGCTCAATATCCTTGTCGATACCCCCATCGCTTTGGACGTACGAGCCAAGGTACTTGAAATGCTCCTTCCTTGGGACAAGATCCTCCCCCAATCGAACGGGTGTCTCGGAGACTCTGGCCTCTCCAAAGCTGAACTGCATATACTCGGTCTTGGTCCTACTCATTCTGAAACCCTTAGACTCCAACACTTCTCTCCAACCTTCTAGTCTGCGAGCCAACCCCGAACTAGAGGCGTCCACTAGAACAATATCGTCGGCAAACAGCAAGCACCAAGGTACCTCCTCATGGAGAGAAGCAGACAGTGTATCCATAACTAAAGTGAATAGAAGCGGACTAAGCGCAGAGCCCTGGTGAAGCCCCACTCGAACTTCAAAATACTCTGAATCCCCACCCGGCGTTCTAACACTTGTTAGCGAATCGTCGTACATATCCCTGATAACTCTGATATACGACCCTGACACTCCCTTTTCTGCCAAGCATCTCCAAAGAAGCTCTCTCGAAACCCCGTCGTAGGCCTTTTCTATATCAATAAAGGCCATATGCAAATTCTTCTTTCTATCTCTGTGCATCTCGATCAGTCGCCTTACAAGTGGATAGCCTCAACCGCAGATCTGCCAGACATAAATCCAAACTGATTCTCCGATACGTGAACCGATCTCTGAAGTCTCATCCCAATCACTCAATCTTATCTAGATTCAAAATCTCAGTTGCTTTTGATAATTGGTGTGGCTGTGTTTTGATTGTATGGAGGATGATATAAATATTCTTCATGCTAATCAGTAATCACTTTGCTATTTGTGTCTATCAAAATTCCAAACAGGTAGAACTGTCCACGATAATGTCATGTCTAACAGCCAAAAAGACATACACAGCTGAGGACCTGAGGTATGTGAGCTTCTAATTCTTAGGTTGTGGTGGGAAAATGGGGAAATTGTTCAGTCTCCAATAGTGAAATGTGAAGTTAGAGATCTTTATTTTTGCTCGAGTAGTTTAACATGTGATTTCTGATTTCTTACAGAAACTGTGAGGATTAGCTTCCAATCTGCACTTGTAAATTTTAATCTCTGGGATTTTGCGTATACATCTGATTGTTTACGGAGAATGGCAAGATGCACATATGAGGTCAGATACACGGATATTGACGTCTTTTCAGTGCTGTAAGTTTAATGTCTTGAGGGAATTCTCCTTATAGGAGGACTACATACCGCTATTCTCCTCGCTTGCCTTTTGACTCATACCAAATGCAATTTTTCACCATACATGAGAAAATTTCCTCTTTTCCGTTTCAGGGAAAAGAAAGCGGTACTACTGTATTAGCATAAGAAAGCAGTACTACTGTATTAGCATAAGAAGCTAATTTAATGAGATCATAGTCTTCAAACTATGCTGATGATTATGATCAATCCCATGGTTTTTTCTCATACACGAGGAGTTTTTTTTTAAATAAACTATCCTTTAATTTAAATTGACATCCAGGTATCATTATTCTTGTCTTTGTGCAGTTATTTACGTCTAAAGATTATCCTTATCATAGAGCTTGTTATAGGGAGCTGTTTCACCCAAAATGTGGTGTATGTAACCAATTTGTAAGTAAGCTTGTCGATTGAGCAATTCTCTTCATTTTTAAATCATGTTTCTATGTACAGTTGAGAAATTGGATATGTATCATCCAATCCCATCCCCTCTTTCGCATTTTAGAATATGAAACTATGTTTGGGGCCAGTAATAAGAAGGAAAATACATTCATGGTAACCAAACGCTGAGTTCTGTGGGTTTTTTTGTAGCATCCATCTTATTATTATTATTATCGGGATTTATACGATTTTTCATGTACTCTCTAATCAAAGATGTATGCTGATCATTTTTCCTTTGCTTCCTTGAATGTAAATTCCCGCTAGCAGATATCATCGAATTTTGCTGGTGTAATCAAGTATAGAGCACATCCTTTCTGGGACCTGAAGTATTGCTCTGTTCATGAGATTAATGGAACCCCTAGGTGTTGTAGTTGCGCACAAATGGAGGTACATCAAACAGGATGTCTTCCCAGTCCCAGCTGATTGATCTATATCATGTAACAATACGTCAATATCCCATCTGTTCTTTCTTCTTGAAGCTATTCTGATTCCACCGAATTCTATTGCCTTATGTGCAGCCACAAGGTACTAGATACATTTTCCTCGGTGATGGACGCAGACTATGCGTAGAATGTTTGGATTCATCACGACACTAAGCTCAAGCGCGAGAAGCATGGCAAATTCAAGCATGGGAAGCATGGAAAGCACAAACATGAGATGTTAGGTGGGAAATTGAAGAAGTGGAAATGAGTAACACCATACATGTGCTGCTCTTTCAAGTTTCAAATGTTTCTCTGTAACTTAATGTTATCTAATTGTGAACAATGTCGTCTGTCTTTTAGCTTGATCTTGTACGGCTCATCTCTTAGTTTGCTCATGACTCAAATGGGCTTATTGGACCTGTTGTACATTTTATTTGTGCTGGACTAATTCATTTTTTCATAAAAATTAATGGATACGGAGTATAATTTAAATGATGTCTACTATGTTGAAAAGCAAAGACCCACCGTGCAAAGCACGGTTCAATACTAGTAAAATAAAATATCTAGTACACATGTCACATGATATCATATCATGTGACATGAGTGTGTTTCATATCCGAAGAAAACCGATCGGGCTTATGTTCAAAGGGCTTGACCTCCACTTCTTCAAAAATCCATTTCATTTTATTTGCCAAGTTAAGCCCAATTCATTTTCTTCATAAATTCAGCCCAAGGTTAACCCAAATTTGCTAGGTCAAGCCATTTCTTTTGGGGTTTTGTTGTTGTCCCTGCATTCAATCGCCTTTTTTTATTTATTTTGCATTTCAGCAGATCTGCCAGGACAAAGACGCACCGCCCTCGCCATTTGAAGGAGGAGCACTGTGAGCGACAACCTAGTAGAACCTCCACCGGCATGGCATATGAACCCAGGCCGGGAAGAATCTTTAATAGAGCAACAACCCAGAGAGATCGAAAGAGCACGGATGAGTGAGCTCGAGGGTCAACGGAACTGAAGTCCGAAGGTGCGGCAAGGAGTCTTAGGACAGTTCGTTCAAGTCGTGACCAGGCAATTTTCTTTAATTTATTTGATTTAGCCTAATTTCAGTGCTTTGGGTTCAGTTTGAGTTCCCCTAGAATCTCTCCTGAGTGCTGTAGTTCAAGTTTGGCCAGATTTGTGAGGCCTGGATTTCGTCTGTTCATTTGAGATGGGAACCAGTTCCAATTTGGGTGATTTTTAATCATTGGATCTGATTTAATTTGCTCCCACTTTTTTGTTTCTTCATTGTCCATGGATCACTGGTAAACGGCAGAACGCATTTGAAGATGGAACTACTGAAATTTTGGCAGCACTTTGACCCGATATCCTCGATTGTCAACACTTTCGACCATATAAGCTAAGAGTGAATGACTTATCGAGCCATAGGAGCGATCACCAATAGTGGTCGCTCCTTTATGGGTTGAGGAAAGTTGGTGGCCTCCTCCATCTTCTTCAAGTCAATTGCCTGCAAACAGAAATGGAACAACAATAGATGTCTCTCTCTTTACTGGTGAATGGCGGTGAGTCTTCCAACCTCCCGGAAGCCCCTGAGCATAGCCCTTTATAATACTCCGAAGCCAGAGGAAGTTACTTTGAGTAACCACCCACTACCGCAGTTTTTAAGTAACCTCCCACACTACCAACTGCTTCACCTCCCTTTTACAGTTTTATTTTCTTGTTAACTGTATGTACGATAGACAAAGACAGATTCACATTCACCATATAGTTTTGGGCTTATTGGGCCTTTTGACTTGTATCGAGCCCAGGACTTGATTTGTCTTATTGTCAAGCTTTGTGATTAAACAGAGGCTATCAATCAAAAATATTTTTGCTTTGTGATTAAATAGAGGCTATCAATCAAATTTTTTTTTTTTATATAAAATGAATTTGATAAATTTATTTATTCCATAAATAAATAAATAATAAAATTTATGAAATTTTACCCTCCAACCAATACAGCCTACTAAAAGCAAGTAAGGGGGCATGAAGGTCAAAGGCTACATATGGCTTTGCTACCGGATGTTACTAAATCCTTTGAATGTGATTTCTTTGTCATGAAACCGTGTATATACGGTTAGTAGTATAGTCTCTTTTGTATTGTATATAAGCTTTGAGGACAAAGCTTTCCTAAGGGGAGAGTAATGTTAGGAATTAGGATATATGGGGTAATTTGGCAATTAAAGTCAATTAGAGGATTGGAGGTGTAATATAGTAAAGGGAAAGATGCATAAAAGGGCTTGGAGAGCCACTGTACGGGGATCCATCGATGAATACATAATTCCAGTTCCTCCTATCTTCTTCTTCTCCCCTCTGAACTCTCTTCCTTCTCTTTCCTTTACCTTTTCCTCTCAATCTTCCATGGTAGAACCTTAGGATCCTAACAAAAAGATAAGTGTAAATAAAAGATAAAAGTAATTGCAAATAAAGGAAGATAATACTATAAAAGCTTTAAAAAAAGAAGGATGGTATATATAAATATTTTTAATCAATTTGGGAAATTTTAGGTAGTGATTAATTAGTTAATCCTATTTCGTGAGCTAGTAGCCTAGTGGGGTGGATAATGGGGTGATTTTTTTGTTTTTTCAATGACAGGTAAATGACATACATATAGAAGATTGTATGGAAGAAGATCGAAGAAGAAATTGATCGATGAGGTGAAATGCTATAAAATTGACACGTGAAATGGAAATATTTATTGGTGAAACCATCTATAAGAACCATGATTTTGTTTTAATATTCGTATACAAATGTGTCGAAAGTACGAGTGTCCCTCGATCTGGAGAGGGCCTAAAGGAATTAGAACATAGAAGATGAATATGTTTAAAATAATACAGACATTACACACACACACACACCAACTACACATATTTTAATCTTAATATCAACCAAAACAAAAAGCAACGCACTAATGAATACACAACGTACAAAATTACATAATATATATAAGATCGGTAACTCGGCATGTGATCGATATCAAAATCAATTGAATCGATTGAGTGTCCTGCAGTTGCGCCTGATCTCGCCCTGGGAGCCCGTCAAGGGCGAGATCATCTGCATCTTCCACATTGACTTTGCAAACTGCTCGAAGAAGGCGGAGTTGTCGTAGGCATAAAGCCTGACGAGCTCAGCGGCTTGCTGGCTTTTGGTGAGGAGCACCTGGTCGGAGTTGAGGAGTCCCTTGGAGGCCAGGATGTTCCTGAAGTAGCTGTTGTCGAATCGGGTTGGGGTGACGTAGTCCAGGGAGAAGAGGTTATTGTCCCCACCGGAGCGTGGGCACTGTCCCCGTAGCTGGTTGGCGTATGCCTGGTTTAGGGTCGGGTCGGGCTGCCCGTTGCCGTTCTGGTTGTACAGCCTTTGCCTGAAGCTGGTGCACCTTGCATTTCCTATTGTGTGGCTTCCTGTAAAATCATCAAATAGCCGAGTTGGTAGACGATATATAATTAAGCTCTATTATAATATAAAGTACAATTATTTTTCCACAACAACTATATGGGTTATATATGTATGTACGTACGTATTAGGTTTATTATCACATCATGGAATACGTTTTGGAAATTAGCTTTTGTAGGGTGTAACTAGTTAAATTAAAAAATTATTTCAGTAAATATAGATCGGATTGGGAAAAATTGGATTTGATTAGGGAGCCGAGAGTAGCTCGAGTTTGGTTCGAACTCGACTTGATAAAAGCTCGGCTCTAGCTTATTAATTTTCTAAACAAGCTAGCTGAGTATATATAAGCACATTTTTAAGCTCAGTTCAAAGCTCGACTCGCTCAATTTAAGCTCATTTTGTGAAATTTCTAAAATTTTCTTTAAATTACTATATATGTTTGAGCAAATAGAGTTGCTTAATGTTTGAAAAAAGTTCGTTTAAAGCTTGTTCGTTTTCTAAACGAGCCGAGTATGGGCACATTTTTAGGCTTGGCTCGAATTGAATTCGTGTCTAAACGAGCTTATTAATATGAACCAGTAATAATCGGTTCAAATAACAATCCTACATTTGATTCCTGATTAAATAAAAAAAAAAAAAAGGGTGAATGGAAAAACCAACCAGAAAGGGCAACAAGATCAACGAGATCAAGGCCTTGGCGCTGAAACTTGTTGAGAATGGTTAACAAAGTGTTGTTAGGGGCTGGGATCTCGTTGTTTGATCCACTCAAGCTTGCTGTTAAGGAGTCTCTTCTTCCTAATGCCACCTCCCAGTAGGGCCCACCAGCCTTCCAAATTTCGCCAAAACATTATAATTAGCTATATATATACTACAGTATATAGTTTGAAAATCATGTGTGTATATACTTTCATACCAAAATGGTGGAGTCTCTGGAAGCTAGAGCCAAGATATCTGCACATGAAACAATCCCGGGACATTCTCTCTCGACTGCCGATTTGATCTCATCGAGCACTTCGAACCCTCTAACAGAGTTTCGGTTAGGGATGGATCCCTTCTCGCTCACTATGCCTCCGCCGCTATCTAGTAGTAGCGATGCATCACATCCCTAAATACATTTCAATGATCGCAATTCAAGTAAATATTATTATATATATAGTTTTACAAGAGGTGTGCATTATTAATTCCCTTATATATATATATATATATGTTTAAATGATGAATATATTACCTGAACAAAGCAGTCATGGAAGGAGAGGCGCAACAAGGAGGCAGCCATCCTGGCCTCCTTTGCAACAGCTTGTGCAACGACAGATTGCACAATCTGTTGCAGCTGAGGACATGATCTATCGTAGAATTGCGGGTAGAGGTACCCGCCTTGCAATTGGCTGTAGGGGAAGCACGAGATCGGAGCGAATAATGCAAGGACAAAGGCAAGTGTAAGAAGAGAGCTGATGGAGTTGGCCATTTTTCCTTCACCTACCTCGATCTTATATAATTTTGTTTGGGTGGAAGGAAAAGATGGAGAGGAAATGGATTGAGAATTGAATGTGTTTATGTCTCCAATATTGGGTGGTTTGTTTGGGTATTTATAGATGTATATGAAGTTGAATTGTGGAGATTAGATAGAGTAAGGTGGAGTTGGTACGTAGCCAGTGTGTGTTATTATTTGGGCGCATATATTGACCACTTCTTTATTAAGGAGTCAGTGAAGTGATTAGCAAGAAATGAAATGATTTATCTTAAAATGAATTTGGTCTTTTTGAATTAACTTCCAATTCTAGTATCGAAATGTTTTCATACTTTTCAGTCGGGTAATTTGTGTTATGAAATGTCTAGCTAGGCTTTATAGATGTATATCTGTATATGATAACTTAAGGGGCTGAACAAATCGATGATAGATCCATACGGACCGCAGGGAAAAAAACAGAAATTTCATGAGGGTACCTTGTGGTATGATAATTTTCGCGACCGGAGCATACAAAAGATTTACATATTTCGCATGGTACTCCTAACGTTTAAAACTAATGGTTAAATTTGACAAACTTGTCCCATATTCGTTAGTTTTAAATTAAAAAAAGAAAAGAAAAGAAAGAAAGAACAAATTCTGCTCTGCGAACGGAGGAGGACAAAGGCAACGCGAAGGCAATGAAATGAGACGATGACCTTCGAGAGGAGATGAAATGAGATGACGACTGCCACGATCTTGGAGAAGACTTGAAGCAGGCGATGAAAGGAGTGGACGAAGATGGAGGTGTGGACTGCTAGGAATGGAAACATTTATGTTAGCGTACTTGTGTGATTTAAATTCCTTACATACTGGTCGTTACCTTCTGGCCTTTTCTACAATTCCTTTTACATACCGCTTTCTGCATTATATAAACTGTTAGCATGCTTGTGTGGTTTAAATTCCAATACTGCATTAGAACATTCTTTATTTTAGGTATAAGCGTATTATATGGCATCAACGAGGACTTCCGATCTCGCATGAGTGGCTCGGCCTGACTTCGTGGTTAGTTTTAGGTATATGATCATTGCTTGTTGCTTGCTTCCATGACACTGACATGACACCAAACTTATATACGGATGATGGTTATTCTATGTCGATTAATCTTCCACGTTTGTTTGACATAATTGGTTATTATTTACAAAAATGGTTAATTATTAAAGTACATACCTTGGAATTGGTAAATAAAGGGTGGTCATCCGGAGTTCGAACCGGGGACCTGTGGGTACTATCCATAGGTCCTTTCCGGTTGAGCCATTCCTAGAATGGTTATTTAAGTACATACCAAAAAAACTTAAAATAGATGTTATACTATCTTTGCTTTGAATTTAGAAATAAATATCGTTTTGTTATGAGACCATTATAGGTGCCTATTTCACCTTCTATAACTCCTACCTATCTTGCCTATATAAAGGTTTGTAGCCTCACTTGAGAGAACACACATGAATAAGAAGTCTCTTCTCTCTACTCTCTTATTCTTTCATGACAGATTATTCTCGTATGATATCCCTCGTATTATAACACGTTATCAACATGAAAGTCTACTCAATCAAAGAGAGTCCATATATTTTAACACCCGAAGCGGATAAGTCTCATTCCTCGAAGAGAATGTGCAAGTCAAATTATATTCGTTCTTGAAGTGATGAATGAATATTAATATTAAATTTGTCCTTGTAGAGACAAATCAATTTTATTCCCCAAAGCGAATAAATATATAGATCGAAAATAATTTGTGCATGAAGAGACAAAAATTTATCCGTATAAGTGGATTTAAACATATTTATTATGATAAATCAATCTCATCCCATGGAGTGGATGAAAGTATATACAAAGTGTATATACAAATGATATTATCTATAAATCATCTTGCAGTGATGAACGAAAAATATCATCATAATCGTGATAAAACTATGATTTTCATCCCCGTAGTGATGAATTTATGTTTATTCTTTTATTTTATATGTATGCTTTTTGTTATTATTATTTATTCTTCATATCTCGAAGTAGATGAAAGGACTCATCTCATGAAGTAGATGAACGGAGTCATCTCCCGAAGTAGATTAATGTACGTACGTCTCCCGAAGTAGACCTACAAATGGACAAATCACATCTCCCTCGAGATGATAATTATTTTATTTATTTATTTAAGATTATTGTTGTTGATATACATGTTTCTTAATATACTTTACTATTTAGCATTATCTTTTACATAATTTTATTAGTATTATGTTGTGAGTTTTTCAACACCTGTTTTGTGGGCTTGAAGTTTCTAAACTCAATGTTTAAACAATTCAGTAGATTGTGACACTTATCTCCCTAAGAGCTCAAAGTATCGATACCATTTGTAAACAATCCAGCAGATTGTGATTTTTCATCAAAATCTGCATAAGAGTTTGAAGACTCTAATATTAGATTCTTATAAACTCTAGAAGAGTATATGATCTTATTTTTACAATTTATACTCCCGCAGAGGTACATGGAATATGAGTTTCATGATATATTCGGAGCTATTTTTTCATGATCATAGTAACACGACCAATATAAATAACCACAAAACATGATCTAGTTTACAAGACCACTTCTTGACAATCCTCTAAGCATGACTTGAAGCATGCCCCTCCCGTAGAGGGTGTAAAAGAGGTAGTGGTTAAGCGCAAATGTTCTAAAAGTTAAGGTGCTAGGCGGCCGTTAGGCGGAGGGTGGCCACCTAGCGCCTAGGCGGTTAGGCGGGTGCCTATAGGCGGTGCATGGGCGGACTTAGAACAAACTTGACTATTTTGTTATAATTTAACATATAGAACATATCAATAATTCATATAATGTAATAATAATCCATAATATCACTCATAAACCCAAATTTGTGATGTTTAACTAACATTAATTTAAATAAACGCTAAAGTACGCATTTGATCGAAGACTTTAGACCTCCTAAAATCCAAAACCATTGGTTTGACACAAAAGCAAATACATCGAGACTTGAGGGATTAAAAAAACCTAACTCGACTAATCACCTCCCTAGACACTAAAACTAAATAATTGTCTAACTAGACGGGCCTAAGCGGCGCCTAGGTGGGCCTAGGAAAATTTTCGCATAGAGACCCACCTAGACATAAAAATTCCTAGGTGCCCTCCCGCATAGCGCCTAGGCGCGATTTTTAGAACACTGTTAAGCGCGCAACTAAAGTTATTGTTGTGGCTTATAACTAGGTCATCTTTGTACGGTTAATTTCTAATGTCCTAAAGAATATTATAAATAAAGATAAATATAGTTGGTCGTTACTTTCATACTTGTATAATGACACCAATAGAAGTTATGAAAATACCCAGTTAACAACATCTGATTAAAGAAATGGATCACCATGTACAAAGTTCAATGGTTAGAATGTTTTACCATTTTGACACTTATTTATCCCATTGAAACTTATGATATCACTAATCAGAAGTTAGTTGATGACAAAATCTTATTCTTTGTGGCATTTAATTTGGTCACTCAAGAAAAACAATTATTCGCAAGATCATTGGAATTCACATGAATTCCCACCAAAAGGACTAGAAGATCCTAGGACCGAAAGATCCTCAATAAGGGTGACCATACATGTACAGCTTGTTCTCTTGGCAAAATAATAACAATTAAGACCGTCTATAATAAAGAGTAAATAAAAAGTCTCTTATGTCTCTTGATCGAGTTCAATGAGACAACTATGAACATAACATCTCCATATGGACCAATGTTATTCCAGTATAGATGCCTTAACAAATTGGTCATATGAAGAGGTAGAGAGTGTTTGTGGAGCATATAGTAGCTCACAATGACCTAGAAGAGTCGTTAGTCAAATGGGCTCATGCAAGTTTTGCATTTTTGAATTTGGCACAATAACTTCTTCCAAATTATCTCCAGAAGAGAGCATATGTTCCAACACTTCCTCCGTAAAATGAACTAAAATAAGACCAGAAAGAAATTGAAATGATACATGGGGTTTGAGTCCCTAATGATATCAAATACCTCGAGTTTCAAAAATGTGATCAAATGCTCGGTATTTTGGGGAAGAGGAAATGAGACTATATTAAGAAAGAGATTGTATAAAAGCAACTTCTTTATCATTTGAGATCCGTAGATGAATGAAATTGAATAAGAAGTTCAACACTTATGTACACCAAATCATAATTATATGGTTTAGCAGGAAGCCATCAAATGCATTTACTAAGGCCAAGAAAGTGACTAAGTCACGTATATTGCACTGGCTAGCTCTTTTGGAGATTCTAGAAGTAACTCCGAAACAAAAAAAAATCAAGTGATTCTCAAATACACTAGAAGTGTTGAAGACCACTAGCTAGGCTCTCACTTTAGGATTCCCCGAAAGTGGAAGGAGCTCGTAGGAATATGATGATCATCAATCAAATAATGGATGTTGACATCGAAATGATGGTAAAAGAGATAGAAATAATGAATTCATGCAAAGATGAATTCTTTAAGCATGATGTTATTGGATCCGTAGTTCCAACATTGGAAAGTATACCATCATTGGTTTTAAGTAGGTGTTTATACAAAATCACAATAAGCGAAATGGAGCTGTAAGATATATAGCAAGATAGATTGCATAAAAGTCCAGAGTGGATGATATGAAAATATATTCACCAGACTAGTGGATATAATCTTTGGTTGTCAATGAACTGACTCTCACCGTAATTGACGGGCATATATAGTAGTTGCATACTCAAAATGATTATTAATAAACGAATATAAATGAAAATGATCGATTAATTTGAAGTTTCCAAAGCATCAATATGAAAGCCTTAGCTACTTTGTAAAATGTACGCAATTAAGCCAGAAGGCGCTTATAGTACTTGAAGTATCATATCTTTGTGTAAGTGGGGACATAGTCCTTAAGTACTATATACAACATTTTACTCTTTTTCTTAATCTTGGTTTTTACCCCACAGGGGTTTTTCCAAGGTAAGATTTTTAATATGGCAACTTATACAACATCTATACATCAGATCCCCCGTATCAAATGATAAAGAGCACACTAGATGCTGAAGTACCTTATATATTTGTTCATTGAAAGCCAGCTCATTCAATTGCATTGAAGTAAGTGTAATATATGAAGACTTTTCAGCTTGTGCAAATGAAGGACAATATTCAAGCTCGACCATGCAGCTCATGAAGTCGGCATTACCAAGAAATTTGAAGAGCTTATCAGAATAGGAAAGTTGCAAGAAGAATGTTGAATTCAGGGGGAGAATATACGCACTGCAGTAGTCTTTTTTCCCTTCGATCAGGTTTTGTCTAAATGAGTTTTTCTGACAAGGTTTTTAACGAGGCAATATCACCAAAGCGTTTCAAACGACATCTATACTCTTTTTCCCTTAGTCCTAGTTTTTGTCTAATTGGGTTTTCTAGAAGAGGTTTTTAACGAGACAGTTTGTAATGTTAGAGGTGTACATCCAAGAGGTGTGTTATGAAACCGTTATAGGTGGATGTTTCACCTTCTATATATAACTCCTACCTATCTTGCCTATATAAGGGTTTGTAGCCTCACTTGAGAGAACACACATAAATAAGAAGTCTCCTCTCTACTCTCGATCTTGTTATTCCATGAAAGATTATTCTCGTATGATATCCCTCATACTATAACAAGTTTAACGTTTTGATAGATTTTTCAAGGAGATAAAAATTATACTTAATATTAACTTTTTAAAATAATTTTTCTATATAATTTCACACTTATTACTAATAAGTATACAGTTATATAAAAATAAAAAAAGTTGATATTTTATATAATTTTAGCTCTTTAAAAAAAAAATTAAAAAATTTAACTCTTTAAAGGTAGTTATATAAAGGCAAACAAGGGGGTTACTGGGTTATAAATCATATGCAAGATCCATAAAAAAGTACGTATGCAAATTATTTTTTTTGGAAGCAAGATAAGAATTAGGAGGTCCGTCGACGAGCCGACTTCTTTCCTAGAGCATCTGAGCGGACGAGAACCCGAAGTTCTGGATCGGTGGCCAAGCTAACATCGGCAGACATGCAGTACATCAGATGGGCAATCCTGTCAACAACTGTATTCGAGTCCCTAAAAACATGACGAATAGCAACATTAGAAATGAAATTCAGATGTAAAATAGTATCGGCCATATAATATTATATATGCAAGTCAAATTTTAAGATCGCAAGCAAATTAAAAATAATTAAAAAGTACCTATTGATTGTTTCAAAGTCTTCTATTATAAGTTAAAGAAATCACGAAGTTAGGTTTGTGAATATACTTAATCAAATAAACATTTTAATTACTTTGGACTGTAAACTGATCATGAAGTAAATATCTTGTTTCAAAAGGTAAAATCGTTCACCGGACGCCCCAATCATCACCGGACGCCCCAATAATCATGAAGTAAATATCTTTCTTTGAGCGAGAAGGAGGTAGGAATTCTTAAATACTCCCTCCGTTCCAAAATACATGGGTTTTTAGTTTTCGGCACGTTTTTTAAGGAGTGAAAAACTATATGAAATATTATTTTTTTAATTAAATTTTTTATATAATTTGATACTTATTAGTAATAAGTATCAAATGATATAAAAAAATTGATTAAAAAAATAATATTTCATAGACTTTTTCGCTCCTTAAAAAACGTGTCAAAAAAGAAAAGCCCATGTATTATGGAACGGAGGTAGTATCATCTAATTAGCTCTATGAAAGATTCAATTACTTTGCAATTTGAAAGCCCCGCGCGACTTTAGTTGCCCTTTTCTGCTGCACGTTCATCAAGGATTAGGTTGTTGCATTTTACTCTAAATAATGAACTTAAAGACTTTTTTTTTTAAGGAAGATAAGAATTCGGTTTACTAAACAAGACTAGAGAAATTGAGAGACCGGAGAAGCCAATAGATGGACTAATTATTATGTACAACTGAAAGCAAATTACAGAAGCAAATAACTGAAGCAAATGACATAATGAGAATTACAGAAGCAAATGACAGGAATAAAATTACAAAGAAAATGTACAAGTCATCCTACACTGAAAATCACAAGCCAAAGATAAAAGAAATGATCGATCAAAGGGACGACGCACACAGAGACCTGCAAACTTGACTCCAAGCCAAACCCATTATACATAAAAAACACTCAAACCTATCCCAAACCCTTAAGGACGATAACAAGATCGCAAGAGACTACTATGTAGTCAAAATAGAGGCGAATGAAAACGGGCCAAAGCAGAGAAAAGGAACAACAATCAAAAGGCATCGATGCGGAAAAACAGATTGAGATTGGTTCACCAAAACATGGTAAAACAGCGTAGATCCAAAGCTAAGAAGATGTCGGCGGTGGAAATAATGAATGGAGTAAACCGATGCCCCCAAAGAAGAAGCACATCTCTTGAAGGAGAAACGACGACTAGGGGAACCGAAGGGCTCGAAACGGCAGCCGCGGGGGAGTGGCGATCGAGGTGGGAACCAGCGGAGGAGGGCCAAGATGGCGGTGGAGCAGCGATCGGATCGAAGGGCACTATAGGCAGAGGAGCTGATGGCGGGGTGGTTGGTGAACCTTTGAAGCGGGAGGCCGGACTGTGTAGTAGGACCAGGTTGTGGCCGGTGAGCGTGGTGGAGGCTATAGAATTGATGAAGAGAGGCGTGGCTGGTGAAGCTTGGAAGTAAGAGGCCGGGCTATGGAGGTGGACTAGGTGGTGGCTACTGGCTGGTAAGCCTGGTGTAAGCTTGGAGTTGATGAAGAGTGGCGGCGGACATCTAGGTGTTACGCTCAAAGAGAGCGTTTCCTTGCCGCTTCATGAACTTAAGGCTCTAATATCAAGCACATAGACCTTTGTGAAGTGTATTAGTTCAATTAAAAAAAACATAAATATTTTTTTAATTTGAAATACAAGCAATTTAAAAGTGAAAAACTTGTATACCAATTATATATAGTTTATAAGAACAAACCACATGCTAATCTATATCTATATAACACTTAATTAGTTAGAAGACTTTGATGAGGTGTCAATTAATCCTTCAATTTAGGCATGAACTTCGACCAATAGCGTTTTATCTACTCTTCCCCCCTACTACATTCCCTTCCTAATTTCATATTCGGCCCAGGGTTCCCACCTCCCACCGCCTCGACCTTGGCTGCCTCTCACCGCCTCAACTTCGGCCTAGGGTTCCCATGTTCCACCGCCTCCGACCTTTTACCGCCTCTTTTCCGAATCCACCTCCCACTGCCTCCGACCTTTTACCGCCTCTCCGAATCCTTGCTGCCTCTCCTTCAATCTTTTTCTTAATTGGACACCGGAAATTCATCCTCTATAGGCGTCACCTTCAATGTGAAGTTTGTTAATTCGTAATTTTAAGGCATTTTGCACACCAAGTTTTAAAGTTAGAGCTTTCGCTTTTAGTGGACTTTTGATACCAAGTTGTTTGAATACTATGTTTATTGGGTATCCTTCACAATCTCGAATAATAGTTCCAGGTGTACTGGTTTTGTCAATAAGGAAAGAATCGTCAAAAATCAATTTGAAAGCCCCTTTGGGTGGCTTACGCCACCTAATGCTTGCTTGTTTTCAATTTTTTCATGCCGCCTATGATTGTTGTTTTGTGGCTATATATAAGCCTTTTCATCGAACCAGGCTTCAAAACGAGATGTTTTGCTCCAGTTTTCCTCATGTGTTTTAATGATGTGGAGAATTGCGTCTCTGCTCGGGATAGGAATTGACCTGAATACATGTTGATTTCGAATGTACCACGTGGTCCACCAAGAAAAGGCTAGCTTAACTTTGGATATGTTGTTAATGTTTTTATCAATGTAAGACATAACATGTTTAATGTATCTTGATTGGTTAAGCATGTATGAAATATTTGATCTGATGTGGTTCGGGAGTTGAAGAAGAGAGGTCGTGTACTGGCATTCTAGAAAAATGTGGGCATCATCTTCACCCGCGCAATTGCACAAACAACAAGTGGACAGCACGGAAACACCCCATTGTGCAAGTCTTAGGGTCGTGGGAAGACCATCCTAACAGATTTTCCATAGGAAGTTTTTCACCTTTGGTGTGATGTTAGGTTCCAGAACCAAATATTAGAGTCTTGACACCGCGAAGACTGTCCGAACACCAGTTTGTATGCACTTGAGGTGGTGAATCAGTCGTCCCTATCAGGCCACCAGTACAGTCGGTCTTCAAAGGGAGCGACGGGCATAGCAATATCCGAGATTTCCTTGATAACACTAGTTGGTAGCACCTGGTAGAGCTTTTTCGTCCACCATTTACCACCAAGAATATAATCACTAATAGAGTCCTCAATATTAGTTATTGGAGGGCAATCATTCCTTGATTGCAGAAAAAGAGATGACACCTAGTTATTCGTCTAAAATTTGACCGACTTTCCATTTCCGACTGACCAGATCAGGCCGGTTTTAAAGATGTTAATGAGAGTTGTTAATTTGGCTCATTGCCAAGATATATCACCCTTTTTTTATATTCCAGAAGATTGGACAATAAGGGGGTGGTGTTGGAGATAAGGGGGAAGGGGACTCCTGCATATCTTATCCCAACCGATAAGGGGGCAGTGTTGGAGATTCTTATTCCAGAAGAACATTCTGTTTACTTGGTCCAGTTCTTTATGTATTGACGCTGGTAGTAGAAAATTTTGCATTGTGTATAGCGGCTTGGACGCTAAATTTGTGTTGATAAGGGTGACACGAGCTTGTTGTGACAGAGCGTTAGCCCGCCATTTACTTAGTTGCTCTTTGAATTTGCAAATGATTTCTTCAAAAGTGGCTTTGTTTACTCTACCATTGGTAATAGGGCATCCAAGGTATATTTTTCCAAAGAGGAGACATTAGAAATATGTAGGCAATTACTAAGCTCAGAGATCATAGAGTTTGACTTTCCTTTGGTAGCTTGGAAACTAGATTTCTGATAATTAACTTTTTGACCAGATACTTTATAGTAAGCGTAAATTATTTCCTAACTTTGTGTCCTCCCTCAGTACTACCTTTAGAGAAGATAGTTATGTCGTCTGGAAAGGAAAGGAACGGAATTCTCGGACCACCTCTACCAACAGAAAAGCCAATATGATTTCTATTCGAGCTTGACTCCGCTGTTAAGCTTCGTGCTAGAATTTCAATACCAAGGATGAAAAAAAGAAGGAAAAGGGGTCCCCTTGGCGAATGCTTCGAGAGAGGGAGAACAATTCTGTTGGACCATTGTTTATAAGTACCGAGAAAAAAACACTCGATACACATTCTATAACCCAAGAAATGAAGGTTGCGTGGAACTCGAATTTGTGAAGGACTTTATTGGTGAAATTCTAGTCAACCCACACGACCCTTACGGGATCTGAAAGAGTTAAAGATTTCGTGGGCTGTAAGATCATTGTCTTGTATGGATCTATCTGGCACAAAGGCACCCTGAAGTGGGTGGATTGTTTTTCCAATAATAACTTTGATCCTTTCGGTAAGGATCTTAGAAATGATTTTGTGAACTGATTGGACGATAATGGTTGGTAGCAGTCGGATTATCTATTTTTGGTAAAAGAGAGATGAAAGTGTGGTTTATTTGCTTATGTATCTCTCTAGAGAGAAAAAAAACCCTTAACAACACGAATGATGGAAATACCAACGATATTCCAGTATTTTTTTTATTGAACTCAGCTGTAAATCCATCAGGGCCCTGGAACTTGTTTTTTCCAAGGTTAAACACTGCAATTTTTATTTTGTTGTTTGTCGGGTGTCAAATAAGGAATTCATTTTCCTCCATCATAATAGATGACTGAATTAAGGTAAGCATTTCATCTAATAAACTTTCATCGGTTGATTCCTTTTTAAAGCGTTTTTCGAAATCCTTTTTAATTTCATTTTTGACATTTTCTTCGCCAATTATTAAGGTGCCGTTGCCGGATAGAATGCTACGGATTTGTGTTCAGTGTCTCCGCCCCAAGGCCACTCGGTGGAAATAAGAAGTGTTTAAATCAGATAGCTTGAGGTGTATAGCTTTAGCCCTTTGGTTCCAAAACGTCTTTTGAAATAGGAGAAGTTTTTCCTTTTTTTAGAAGGCAATGTTTTTTGTTGTTAGGCCTTACCGACCCCCCCCCCCCCACCCCCAAAGTTGTAAAAGGTTGGGTCTCGAGCAATTTGTTCTCTACCTCGAATAGTTATCGAAAGATGTTTTCAAAGGTAAACTTATTCCAAGTTTTTGCTTAAGGATTCTTTATTTGTACATTAATTGGAACATAGCTGATCCAGGGCAAGTAGCTCGCCATGATTGTTTGACAATATTACGAAAATCTTTCCGCCGGAGCCATGCATTCTCAAATTTAAAAGGGGGATTTTGAAAGCGACACTGTTCTCAAGTGTAATTGAAATAGGATAGTGATCCGACGTGGAGAATGTCGCGCTTTTAGTAATAGTGTTGGGGAATTCATGTAAGATCTGATGGTGGACCAATAGTCGATCAAGTTTTTCGGAGATGTTGCAGTTACCGTCGACCCCCTTCCTCCAAATGAATGGATTCCCAAAACAAGGGAGGTCACTGAGGGAACAATTGTTTTTGAATTGAGATAGTCGTGTAAACTGAGAAGGAATGATGATTGCTCCTCCATGCTTGTCTTCACTACATGCGATTTCATTTAAATTCCCCATAATAATGCATAGGACAAAAGCGTTTTTCACTATCGTGGTTAATGTTTCCCAGAATGCGTGTTTACCCCGCATGCCGGGTGGTGCATAAACGAAAATGATAAGAATCAATTTTTGGTCGTTTTGGTTTTTATATTTCAGGCCTATGATACGAGGTAAGTTAATTTCTACGGATATGAATTCATTTATCAGCTGATGGGTTTTCTACAAGATCCCAATTTCCCCCAAACGCCCCTCACTAGGAGACCAAATAACCTCGTCAAAGCCAGTATTCTTTCATACCTTGGTATATATCCAGAATGGTCTCTGCTTTTGTTTCGGCCAGCACCAGAATTTGAAAGTGTTCATTTTTGCATAAAGCATCAGCTTCTATCCAGAATGTGCTCTTACCTATCCCTCTACAGTTTTAGTAGCATACTTTCATTTAAACCAATTTATAAGGTACGATTGGGGCAAAAATTTACATACCCCCTCCACTTGGTACCAAATTGAGATTTGCTTATTAATTTGCTTCCCATGCCGTGACAACAGGTTTATGTTGGACTTAAGCTTATGCCAATTCCTCAATCTTACCCATGAACTCGACAACAACCACCAAAACGAAATGAACCCAAGCAAAGTCAGGCATACCCGACGATTGAGGAAGAAGAAAAAATTGTAGCAATTCGCACCACAGAATGTCCAGTATGCATGGCCACGGCTGCAATCTGGGAAAACCCCAAAGGTTAAAAGAAGCATAATGGAAGGACTGCGGAGGACATACAAACCACAGCAGACTCCGAGCCGAAGAATTCGAGTCCGATCTCCATCCTTCACATTCACATTGATTCTACCACTAGGTTTCTCATGGTTAGATTGAGACAAAATTTTGTAATAAGTTACCTTATGAGCTATAGAATAAGGTTTTATTTTGTAATTCATCTTAAGATTTGTGTCCAAACTTTTACTGTTTTTACTTAATTTACCAAGTGTTTCTGTAAGATTACAAGATTGATGTAAAGTCCTCTTTGAGGGTTTCATTCATTAGACAATGATATATATAGGTTACAAAGGTATTGGGCATTTGGGCCCACTATACAATATAAGACCTATGTAATCTATCAAACCCCCGCAGTTGAAAGTGGAGGGTCCCGTACTGTGAGACTGGACCGAAAATCTAGGAACAACTGCCGAGGTAAATCCTTGTTGAAGATATCAGCAACCTTGTCCCGAACGAAGTGTAGATCGAGCTCAATGTGCTTCGTTCGCTGATGCTGGACTGGGTTGCTGGCCAAATAGACGGCGGAGACATTATCGGTGTAGACCAGGGTGGCCTTCTGTAGAGGGCAGCGGAGCTACACCTTTGTACTCTGCCTCAGCCCTAGAGTGAGACACCACATACTATCGCTTTGCGGACCAGGACACAAGGGTGTCGTTGAGGAAGACACAGTAGCCAGACGTGGAGCGACGTGTGTGAGGACAACCACTAGAGTGACAACCGGCTTTCATTTGGTCATCTTGGCCCGAGCAACAATTTCGACAGCATACTTACTCTGAGAGAGAAACAACCCAAATGAATGACGCTGCACGATGACTCCCAAGAAGTAAGACAACGGACCCAGATCTGACATGGCGAACTCGGCGCTCAACTGGGCAATAATAGACGTCCGAAGAGCATCAGAAGAGGCGGCGAGGATGATGTCGTCGACATATAGTAACAGAAAGGCCATGTGTGTGCCTCTGCGATAGATAAATAGAGACGTATCTGAGCGGCTGCCAACAAAGCCCAAGCGAAGCAGATGAGTAGCAAAGCGCTGGAACCAAGCCCGCGGGGCCTGTTTCAGACCATATAGAGAGCGCTTCAGGAGACATACGCGCTTGGGGCGATCGGGATCAACGAACCCCGGCGGCTGAAACATGTAGACTGTCTCATTCAAGTGGCCATGCAGAAAGGCGTTCTTGATATCTAGCTGATGAATAGCCCAACGTCGCAACAAAGCTAAGCTCAATACCACTCGGATAGTGGTAGGCTTGACCACGGGGCTGAATGTCTCATCACAATCAATACCCGCCTGTTGAGATCGACCGTTGACCACAAGACGAGCTTTGTAGCGCTCCAATTACCCATCGGAGCGGAACTTGTGACGGAAGAGCCACATGAAGCGAATGACGTTCGCCTCAGGAGGGCGAGGAACCAGAACCCAAGTACCATTCCTTGTAAGGGCCCTGTATTCGTTGAGCATAGCCGCCTACCAATTCGGGTCGAGGAGGGATGTTTTGTGGAATGTGGGGATGGGGGAAAAGGAGGTTGGGTTTGAGGCAGGAGGAGGTGTGGGCGCGGCAGGTTGATGTGCTGCGGCCGCGGCATGATGCTGCGGCCGCGACATCGGGTGTGATGGGGAGGGGGGGGGGGGGGCAGCTGGGAGGACACAGGGAATTGGTTGGCGGGGTTATGTGTGGCGGTCACGGAGACAATCTGACGAGGTATGAAAACACCGGAGATGCTGCGGGTGTGCGGTCTAGTGGTAGTAGGAGGGGGTGGCGGTAGGGATGGTGTAGGGGGAGAGGCAGGAGCAACGGGAGAGCTCTGGGGAAAGAGAAAGTGAGGGAAGGAAGACTCTGAATTAGACCGAGACACATGAGGTGTGGAAGAGGGGAGAGGAGGAGAAGAAAAGGGAAAGAAAGACTTATCAAAAGTGACACGACGGGACACAATAAGCTTATGGGTCTGGACATCGAGGCAAAGGTAACCGCTATGATTAGACGGATAGCCTAGGAAGACACATGGAGTGGAGCGCGGGTGAAGCTTGTGAGGTGCGGTGGAGGACTTGTTTGGGAAGCACAAGCACCCAAAAGTACGAAGGTGATCATACCTAGGCAAGGTGCAATAAAGTGCATGAGTTGGCGAGCGATGGTGTAGGGTAGTAGAAGGTAGAATGTTGAGAAGATAGCATGTGGTTGATAAGGCATGAGGCTAATAGGAAAGGAGAATGGATGCGTGGAAGAGGAGAGAGCACATCATATTGGTAATGGTTTTGATGATTCGTTCAGCCTTGCAATTCTGCTGAGAAGTATAGGGGCAAGACAAGCGATATGAGATCCCATTTGTGGCGAAGAAAGAGTGAAAGTCTTTGTTGTCAAATTCACGACCATTGTCACATTGGAAACATTTGATGGATGTGTGAAATTGTGTTTTTATGTAGGCATGGAATTTGGCAAAGACGGGAAACACTTGGGACTTGAAATGCAATGGGAAGACCCATAAGAAATGAGTGTAATCATCAAGAAACAAGAGGTAGTACTTGTGACCCTCCTTGCTGGGCACAGGAGAGGTCCAAATGTCACTATGAATGATATCAAAGGGAGCAATGGTGGAGTTCAAAGACCGTTGGAACGACAGTCTTGCATGTTTGCCTAACTGACATGAAGAGCATAAGCTAGAGCGTAGGTCTTTAGTACAGGTGACAAGACTCTGAGAACAGAGGACATCTAGAATGGCAGCATTAGGATGGCCCAGGCGTGCATGCCACAGGCTGGACGGCGATGCCGAGAGGGCGACCGAGCACGACTAACTGGACGCAGGAGGTGGTGTGACAGGGTAGAGCTCCCCGGTGTTGTTACATCTCATGCGAGTAACCCCCATAGTAAGATCGTTCACAGAGAAACCAGAGGGATCAAACTCAAGGGAAACGTTATTGACAGTATTGAACCGACGGACAGAGATAAGGTTTTTGACAATCTTTGGGGCAATGAGGACATTGTTAAGGTGTAGTGGGTGGGTTGGGGTCTGTAACTTGGCGTGCCCAATCCCCGAAGTAGCAAGACGACTACCATTACCGACGATAATAGAGTGTGCATGGCCTTTAAAGGAAATAGAGGAGAGATTACCTGAGGAGTTCGTCATGTGGGAGGTGGCACCAGTGTCCATGTACCAAGACGAGTCGAGATATGTCAGCTGCATAGAGGAGAAGGCGTGATGCCTGTCAGGATCAGACAGAACATATGCGTGATCCGACGATGTCAGATAGGCCTGATGAGCGGCATGTCGCAGGGCAGGTGAGCCGGAGTGTATCCAATAAGGGTTGAAGCCAGACACCGGGGACCATCGAGGGGCGGCGTTCCAAGGACGAGGGCCGCGAGTCCACGGATGCCGCGACCGTTGCATAGAGCCGCGACCGCTGCAGATTGATGTGCTGCGGCCGCTGCATATGCCGCGACCGCGGCTAAAATCGGGTAAGGACATTTTTTTTTTTTGCCGAAATGGGCAAGAATCAAAGAGTTTAGAAATATTGGCCGCTTAACTTAATAAGTAACTAACTTAGGGCCAGAAACGGAATTAGGATGAACATAAGGACGTTTCTGTAGTTTCTATAAAAGAAATTGAAAATCTTCAATTAAGCTTCAATGGAGGTTCTTCCTTGTCGGCGATTGGAAGCAGCGAAGGCGAGGGCTCCAATCGGCGGCGATTCAGGCTGGGCTTGGCGGCGCCGATAGGCTGCAGTGGCTCAACGGAGACAATCGAAGACGAGGGCTCCGATGGGCAATGGCGGTGATGGCACAGCGACACTGCAGCGCTGGTCGGAGGCGGGTGACGCGAGGGCTCGACCTTGGCAGCGGCAGTGATCGCTTACGATTCCGGTAGAGGCGAGTGCAATTGTGGCTCCTGATCGATTCGAGAGAGGAGGAGTTAGGAGAGTGAGAGAGAGATCGGCGGCGAGGGGACGACGCCGGCGGCGGAAGATGAGGGGTGGGGCGGGAGAATCAAATTAGGGTTCCGTGAGGAAGAAAAGGATGTGATACCATGTAAGATCACAAGATTGATGTAAAATCCTCTTTGAGGGTTTCATTCATTAGACAATGATATATGTAGGTTACAAAGGTATTGGGCCTTTGGGCGCACTATACAATATAAGACCTATGTAATCTATCAGTTTCATCTAGTGTGAATTTATAAGTAATATGCCAGTAAGTATTTATTATATAGTACCCAAGAAGACTTCGCCAATAAAAATAGTTTTGGAGATACAGATTTGTCCTAGTATCAGCAAAGACACTACATGTTTCCAATCCGAATCTTTCAAGCATCCACAAAGAGATGGAATTAGATGCAATTATTATTAGGTACACCCTAAACTAAGGAGTATCACAAAAACTGATTTCGTTTTTAAAACATCGCATATCCCCGATTTTATGTATCCCTTAGCTTTTTCCCTAACAGCAAGGAAATGAAGCTGCTGCACGAAATAATCGATCAAACAAAATATTAGTTGGATTGCCACAACCGAAGCAGGGCACAACATTTGAGTAATAGATTTTATGAAAACCACTTCTTCATAAAAACTAGAGATAAGAACTATAAAAGCCCCAAGACTCACCATTTGTTAAAGGCCCGAAAATCGGGGCGTAAGTGGTGAAGAGGCATGGACCTCTAACACCGGGTTTTCCAACCACAAAAGGTGCAACAATCATTAATCCAATAAAAAAATCTAGTTTAGGTCTTCTATCAATAAAAGATTCAGATTAAGGAGGGGAAGAAACGACCTGGACCAGCAATCCAAATGGGAGAGACAAGACAAGAACCAAGAGAGCCGAACACCCAAGGCAGCGATCTGCTGCGTAGTGCACCCCACGTCCTCGGCTCCCCGACGCCCAACACAAATCGCCAAGATGCCCCACCAAAACCCTTCAAACCACCAACAATTAGGCACGCACAACACCAAATCTTCATGAATCTGAAAGAGATTCATGGAGATTTGATCGAGAATAGGGATCTGCTAAACGAAATTGGGGGCCCGTGCCACTAGGGCTCGACGCGTTCATTTCTCTGCTTGGTACACAACAAAAATATTTTATGTGTGTAAAATAATGAATAATCTTATGAAAATATTAAAATAAAAATATAAAAATTGATTTAAATATGAAATTTATAATATGAAAATTTTAGTAGGAATACAAAGTAGTGGGAAAAAAATAAGAAGTGAGGTTTGAACCAATCACTTCATTCCCTCCCTTTACCAACTAAGCTAGACACCTTTAGTGTTCTTTCTCATATTTTTTTTACCTAATTTTTTATTTTTTTTAAATACACTACGATGTTCCATTGTCGGAGCCTCCCCCACCCTGTGTGACCACCACTGATACCATAAATTAGGCATCCATGTCCACAGGTCATGGATACCCAATAACACGTTGGATTGTTCGGAAAGATAGCGGTTTTTGACTCTATAGATAATCGCTCGTTAGATACTTGGAATCCCTTGCTTTGCCATTGTGGTAGAGCTACCTTTTAGCTGAGGTGGACAAATCCAAACGGATAATGATCAAGGCCGCTATTGAGAACCCCAAAGTCTAAGTTTGCCTCGCCAATTAGAAGAAGGAAGAGATGAGAATTAAGAACTCCCCATTCCCCCTTGGCTCCACCACTAATTATAAATCGTATATCTTGCATATTTTTGTACCTTTTGCATTAATTTTTATTGGTATACTGCACTATAAGACAACTTCAAATAGGTCCAATACACTCGCATATATAAAAAACCACCCTCAACGAAGACACCATTTTCAAATTAAATCAACAATTAAAATGTTGAGATAATAACAATCGAACAAACAAAATTATCCCTTGGAAAGTTTGAACAAACCAAGCTTCTTATATAAGCAGATGAGCTATATCTTTTATAACCAATTGGTTTTAGAATAATGAAACCCCATCATGCTTATCGGTCATTAGTTCAAATTTAATATGGTATCAGAGCATCATCTATAAGAGACAATACTAATTGCGCAAGCCTATTATATAATAAACAAGCAAAGCACACCTCTTCTTTAACAAAATTTAACACATCACACGTAGTCATTGTAATATGAAAAACACAAAATCAAACAACAATAGGAAGCCCAACAATAAAAACAAGTACATAATAAGCTCTTGCATGCACACATATCAAAAGGAGGAAAATAACTCAAGTGGATAGTTTAGGTATGAATTAATTGCGCCTCCTGCAGTTCTTCCTAATCTCACCCTGGGATCCTGTCAAGGGTGAGATCATCTGCATCTTCACCATCGATTTCGCGAAGTGCTCAAAGAAGGCGGAGTTGTCATAAGCATAAAGCCGAACGAGCTCAGCAGCTTGCTGGCTCTTGGTGAGGAGCACCTGGTCGGAGTTGAGGAGTCCCTTGGAGGCAAGAATGTTCCTGAAGTAGCTGTTGTCGAATCGGGTTGGAGTGACGTAGTCCAGGGAGAAGAGGTTATTGTCCCCACCGGAGCGTGGGCACTGTCCCCGCAGCTGGTTGGCGTATGCCTGGTTTAAGGTCGGGTCGGGCTTCCCGTTGCCGTTCTGGTTGTACAGCCTTTGCCTGAAGCTGGTGCACCTTGCATTTCCTATGGTGTGGCTCCCTATATATACATTTAATTATCAAAATATATGTTATATAAAGTGTGGTAATTGGTAAATAGTTTTCAGTTTATAAATATTAAGTTTTTAGTTAAGCTTTTAACACAAAAGTTTAAGTCCTAGATGAATTAACGAACCGGAAAGGGCAACGAGATCGACGAGGTCAAGGCCTTGGCGCTGGAACTTGTTGAAGATGGTCTGGAAAGTGTTGTTAGGGGCTGGGATGTTGTTGTTGGATCCACTCAAGCTTGCTGTTAGGGAGTCCCTTCTTCCCAAAGGAACCTCCCAGTAGGGCCCACCAGCCTTTAAACATGTATAACAACATAAAACTATTGATTCTGTATATATATACCAAAATAGTTCGTTTTAAAGAATATATTATATGTAGTTGATGAATAAAATTTGCAAATATATATACCAAAAGAGTGGAGTCCCTGGAGGCTAGAGCCAAGATATCAGCACATGAAACAATCCCAGGGCATTCTCTCTCGACTGCCGACTTGATCTCATCGATAACATCGAAACCTCTGGCCGAGTTTCGGTTAGGGTTGGATCCCTTCTCACTAACTATGCTTCCGCTGCTATCCAGTAGTAGCGACGCATCGCAACCCTGCATTTCAATATTTATATAACAAGAAGAATATTCACCCTTAACTCAATAACCGTACGTATATAAATTATAAAGTTTAATTTGGGGTGATTTACTTACTTGAACGAAGCAGTCATGGAAGGACAAGCGCAACAAGGAGGCGGCCATTCTAGCCTCCCTTGCAACCGCATTTGCGACGACAGACTTGACAATCTGCTGCAACTGCGGGCATGAGCGCTCGTAGAACTGAGGGTAAAGGTGGCCGCCTTGGCTGTAGGGGAAGCACATCATCGGAGCGAAGAGTGCAAGGAGAAAGGCAAGAGCCAGAAGACAGCTAATGGACTTGGCGGCCATTTTCCTTGCCGGCCTGCAACTTAATTTGGTTTGTGGGGAAGGGATATGATCGATAGAGATAGAGGGTTTGCTTAATTTGATGTGTTTCCAAAGGGATTGTCTGATGGGTATTTATATACATGTTGTTGGAGAGGTTGTGTGTGGAAATTAGACAAATAAATGGATCGAGGTTAAGGTGGAGTTGGTAGTTGGTAGCTAGCCTGTGTTAATGGTACGCCTTACAGTCTTACATAAATGTTGACCATAAGCTCTTAATAGTTAAGAATCGAAATGTGCTTGTATTTCGACGCTTTATTTATGCGTCGGTAATTTTCGACATTCATAACCGGTGAAAATTATCGACACACAAAAGCGTCGTTTGGGCCTCTTTTTTGACAGCCGCAGGCATTGAGAATGGTTTTGTGTTTTAATAAAATACTGGAAGGCTGGAACAGTGGAACCCAACCCTAACACACCTTGCAAAAGCGGGAGATTGGCGATTTTCTGGCAAACTTCCTTTCTCCGCCCATGGCTTCTAGATCTCTCTCCTCTCTCGTTCTCTCCCAATCTACACTCAGATCTCGTCATTGCTCTCCCAATTATCACGTCGCCATAACTACTGGAAAATCCCATGGCGAACACTCATCGCCTCTTTGTCGCCGACGCTGTTGCCCACACACCGAGACGAAGCGAATCCCTCAGAATCAGCACCTCCCTTTCCGGATGCGAGCCACGCAGTGCGCTTGTAGCCAGCCTCAAGGATAGCAACCGACGCCGTTGATTGATTAGATCTGTAGACACCAGTGTCGTTGACCACCCTAAGCCTCTAACAAGAGCCGCCTCGAGGCCTACTTCATGTTGATCCAGTCGAGATTAGGTATATCCTTAGAGCTATGTCTTTATTTGGCTTGATTTTGACGAATTAGGGTTTTGATTTGTTATATTATTGAAGTAGCTTTGAATCGTCATTCTTCGGCTTCGAGTGTATATATTATTGAAGTAGCTTAGTCAAGTGTAGACCTCCATCTCTCACCCTCTCTCTTCTCCAATTTTTCAGATCCAAACGAAGTCTGGTCCTCTAGTTTTCCAAATCCTTAATCGAATCTCAATTTTTTCCACGGATTATGTTGAAGTGTTCATGGCCTGAAAGACCTACTTTTGATTTGTACTAGAAAAGCTTGTTAATTCCAACGGATTGGAGAGAAGAGGTTCGTTTTCTCAGTGTTTGAGTTAGGTTTCTCCTCTTCTTCTGTCTTTGGATTTTTTGAGTTCGAATCACTTCTGGTGTCACTTTCTATGAATTTAATCATTTGTTTTCCCGAATCAGGTTGCTACCGAAAGTTCCTTGGAGTTCAGGAGCTCGAATCATCACCTTAAGTTGGAATCAGGTGATAACCTTACTGACTTTTGATCTTCTCTTGTACTTTATCTATTAATATTACTAATTCTGCTAGCATTTTGCTGACGTGTTACTCCCACAATTAAAGTTAAATTTTTTATTCAAATGAGATTTTCTTATTGGTCAATATTATTATGGAAACTTTAAAATATTTGTTTCCTATTTTAAATATGATTTGAATCTGTTCCTTTTTTTATTTTCGGTTATATTGCCATAAATATTGAGACATGTTTCCAATTTTTTTTCCGATTGCAATATATCTATTAATCTATTATCTATCTATTAATATTACTAATTCTGCTAGCATTTTGCTAACGTGTCACGCCCACAATTAAAGTCGAATTTTTTATTCAAATGAGATTTTCTTATTGGTCAATATTTTTATGGAAACTTTAAAATATTTATTTCCTATTTTAAATATGATTTGAATCCGTTCCTTTTTTTTTATTTTCGGTTATATTGCCGTAAATATTAAGACATGTTTCCATTTTTTTTTCCGATTGCAATATATCTATCTATCTATCTATCTATCTATCTATTAATATTACTAATTTTGCTAGGATTTTGCTGAAGTGTCACACCCACAATTAAAGTTGAATTTTTTATTCAAATGAGATTTTCTTATTGGTCAATATTATTATGGAAACTTTAAAATATTTGTTTCCTATTTTAAATATGATTTGAATCCGTTCCTTTTTTTTATTTTCGGTTATATTGCCGTAAATATTGAGACATGTTTCCATTTTTTTTCTGATTGCAATATATATTACTAATTCTGCTAGCATTTCGCTGATGTGTCACACCCACAATTAAAGTTGAATTTTTTATTCAAATGAGATTTTCTTATTGGTGAATATTATTATGGAAACTTTAAAATATTTGTTTCTTATTTTAAATATGATTTGAATCCATTCCCTTTTTTTTTTTTTTCGGTTATATTGTCGTAAATATTGAGACATGGTTCCATTTTTTTCTCGATTGCAATCTCTTTTTGGTTATATTGCTGATGTGTCACGCTCACAATTAAACTTGAATTTTTTATTCAAATGGTATTTTCTTATTGGTCAATATTATTGCTGAAATTTTAAAATATTTGTTTCCTATTTTAAACATATTTGTTTCCTATTTTTAGACTAAAATATTATTTAATTTGATATGTTGTATGTCAATTTGTGATCTATTTTAATCGTCTACTTACATTGAACATTCGTCAATTCTTGGTTGATTTTATTCTTGGATATTGAAATTGTTGATTTATCATTTTTGACCGATTGCAATATTTCCCACAATGTCTACATACAATGAACATGTAATAACCAATTTGTAAATATTCGATTTCAAAAATTAATTATAAAAATCTATTAAATAAGTGTTTTTTTTTATAATTTAATTATTTTAGACATCTTAAATGAATATCGAAAAATAAATAATATTTTAAGACTCACAAGCATTAATAATGCTTATTTTACATCTTGGATGAGGCTTCTTAGATCACTTTTATACCTTTAAGGATCTTTTTTGTTTACCATCTTACCTTTATTCTATTTATTTTTCTATCTTTCTAACCATCTTTCTCATGAAAATAATCAATAAGTTATGTACATCTACATATTTAACTTCAAAAGCAGAAACTGCTTAAACAAAACACCAAATGTTGGTGTAAAACAAACAAAAATAATTTTGACAGGCAACTTCAGGAAGTAGACCAAAAAATCATGGAACTTCAACAAGCATTGCCATGGGGAGCGTTATCTTCACAGGATGTAAGTAAACTTAACAGGTTGGAAAACAAACGAGTACAGATTCTCAATTATAGTCATCAATTCTGGAAGCAACGAGCTAGAACTAGACATCTACAACTTACTGACAAGAACACAAGGTACTTTCAAACCTTAGCTAAGGTTAGGAGTAATCGAAATTCAACAACAAGCTTCACTACAAAGGATGGTGTGATCATCACTGATAAGGTTCAAATCAGGGATCACATCACCAATGAGCTAAAGGAATGATTCATCCCCACTAGAAGGAGCCTAACTAATCCTATGGATCTACCCTTTCTGCAGTCAGAAATTACTCAGGATCAAAATGATGCTCTAATCAAACCACCAACAAAGAGAGAAATAAAAGATACAATGTTTAGTATGGCAGAAGACAAATCTCCAGGCCCGGATGGCTTTCCCCCTGAGTTTTACACCAAATATTGGAATATAGTAGGGGATTCAGTGTGTAAAGCTGTCAAAGCTTTTTTTCACTCTGGCTCGATCTTAACTGAGATTAATCAAACATTTATAGCACTCATTCCAAAAGTAGAAAACCCCACCACAGTCCACCATTATCGACCGATAAGTCTATGTAATACAATATATAAGACAATCACAAAAATATTAGCTAACAGATTAAAACCTATTCTCCCGATTATAATTAACCCTTTTCAAGGTGCGTTTGTACAAGAGAGATCAATCCAGGACAACATCCTCATAGCGCATGAAATCTTTCACTCTTTCCACAACAAAAAGGGCAAGATGGGTTGAATGGCAATGAAATTGGACATGGAAAAGGCCTATGACAAGCTTAGTTGGAGCTTCATTGAAGCTTCGCTTAAAAAACTGGGATTTCATGACCAATGGATCGGTTGGGTTATGAAATGTCTTACAACCTCAACATTCTCAGTTCTTGTTAACAACAATCCGGGAAAACCTTTTAAACCTGAACGAGGCCTTCGACAGGGTGACCCATTAGCTCCATATATCTTTATAATAGTCATGGAAAATTTGGCAAGACAACTGCAAAGAGAATCCTAGCTTGATGATGCACTAGTTGGCATAAAAATTTCTCCTAATAGTACCCCAATCCCCCTCCTTACTTTTGCATATGACACCTTAATCTTTGCAAAAGCTTCTTATAAGAGTCTTGATACAATTAAAAATATCCTAAACCACTTCTCTAATCAGTCAGGATTATCTATAAACTACAATAAGAGTTCCATACAGTTCTCAAAGAACGTAAATCGAACTAAGGCCTTGCTTTTGGCTCAACAAATGAATATTTCCATGGCTACAGGACTGGAAAAGTATCTGGGAATCCCGATTTTAAATGGGCGGGTAAAAAATGAGGTCTTTGAAGATGCTCTTCAAAATCTTAAGAAACAACTCCCAAAATGGAAATCTGGTTCAATATCTCAAGCAGGCAGGATGGCTTTAATCAAAGCCAATCGTAGTTCGAAAACAAACTACTTAATGCAAAGCTTCCTATTGCCAAAAGGGATATTAACTAAAATCGACCAAATAAATAAGGATTTTTTCTGGAACAAGACTCAATCACAAAATTACAGACCCCTAATAAGTTGGGATAAAATCTGTGAGCCAAAAAACAAGGGAGGCCTTGGCATCCGGAAAACAGAGGAACAGAATATAGCCTTACAGATGAAGCTACTCTGGAAAATCTACACCAACCCGCAGAACATTTGGGTAAAAGTAATAACAGAGAAATACCTTCAAAATCGTAGCATAACGGATTTAAACATACATAACACGTCTTGGCAGTTTGGTCGCCTTTTACAGTTAAGAGACAGATTCCATAAGGGTCTCCTTTGGATCATTGGTGATGGCTCTAAAGTAAATTTGTGGTCTGATCCGTGGTTGAAGGGTGAAAACCTTGAACAATACAGAAGTAACCATAACCCGTACATGAAAGTATCAGATTTAATTACGACAGACAAGAAATGGAATATGGGTTTAATTACCTATCTATTTCCTCCGGTCATAGTGCAACAGATCAATCAAATTGTTATCCCTACGTGGGTAACCAAAGATAGGCTGATTTGGAAATACAACAATGAAGGAGTATACACTACGAAATCAAGTATTGATAAAACTACAATTACATCCTCAACCGATGGAGATAGTTCTTGGATTTGGAAGCTACAATTGCCGCCAAGAACTCATAACTTTATATGGAAAATCATCTCAGATAGCTTGGCAACAAATGAACGTCTAAATAGATACTTTAATAGAGTTCTCAGCTTGTGTTGTCTCTGCAATACAGAGGTTGAAGATACAAACCATTTGCTTCTTAAGTGCTCGATCACAAGAATGATAGTAGCAAAATATGAACAAAGTAGTGGTGATAGATTTCAAGGATTCCATGACCCTATAGCATCAACAACAAACATGCAATACATAAGGAAAAATAATACTCACTTCGAACACCTTTGTATGTTATGGCAACATATTTGGGAATTTCGTAACTCTGTCATCTTCAAAGGAAATAAACCGGACAAATTGGAAGATACAGTACGGAAAGCTAACCATAGTATACAGGAATGGGCTAAACTCAAATGTCAAGATAAGAGACCAACAAATAAAAGGAGTAGAAATGTAAAATGGAAAAATCCCCCAATGGCTGTCTACAAAATCAACGTAGATGGTTCGGTGAAACCATCGGGTGTTTGCCTCATTGGGGGCATTGTTAGAGATTGGAATGGACAGGTAATTGATATGTTCTATGAAGAAGTTCCTAAGGGATCTGTAATCCTAACAGAATCCCTTGCTTTCTGCAAAGGGTTAGAAATAGCCCGTACTAAAGGATGGAGTAAGGTTATCGTCGAAGGAGATAGTCTCGGAGTTGTCAAGGCAATTGAAGATCAGAACTCAAGTCCATGGGAGATACTGAGAGTAGTAGAGAAGATTCGAATGCTTCAAAAAGATTTCAGTTTAGCAAAAGCTCAGCACTGCTACAGAGAAGCCAACAAAGCTGCTGATTTTATAGCTAAGAATAGTGCCAATTGTAATGCTAGTTTCCCTTTTTATAGGGATCTCTGTAACATCATCCGTCAGGATGATCAAGAATGATCTTGTGTTAAGACATTCTACTGGTTGCCTACTATAAAAAAAAAAAAAAAACTTCAAAATTATTCACACAATCATGCTTATGATTTTTTAATATTTGTACGGGAGCTTATATTTTACTTTTTAGATCTATGCTAATGATAATAATTATGTATTTATTTCAAATTATATTAGATGGTGTGTTTGAGTATTATTACTACTTGACCTTATTAAATCATTTTCAAAATTTGTATCGTATCTTTTTCCAACTAATTTATAAATTATAAAAAAATATTTTATACATATTTTTATTGTAAACACGTGTGTGTGTGTATATATATATATATATATATTAATATAATATTATATAGATATATAAAATGATGTTTAAATTAAAATGGATCAAGCTCTCGTGCCTTCAAGGCACGGGTATTACACTAGTTTGAATCTGAATTGCTATCTTATTTTGAATATGAATTCTTCCTGTCATGTTTGATAGTTCATTAGTATCTCATCAATGTTCTCTTTTGATTGAATACAAGTCACATGAGTTTTGTGGTCTTGGTCTGATGTCATTGCTTATCATCTTCACTGCTTGTTCATGAACACAAAAACTACCAAGCTCCTTTATGTATCTTTTAATGATTTTTTTTCTCTATTTTCTTTCTTTATCATTAGATTTGAGCCAATTTTTAGGCTGTAGTAATATACATTGAGAATTAGATGATGAAACTTTGCACAATATCTATTTTGTCCTACACCACACATTCAACTGCTGATTTTTTTTATAGGTAACCAAAAGAATATGAAAATTTGAGAATGTGCAAAATTTATAGGAATGAAAAACAAATAAATAGTACTATAACATTAACATCTATGGTTTTTGTAAAGAGCGGTTGAATTCCGACGGTTATATTCTTGTGTCAATGAACTTCTCCCCGAGACCTACAAAGGCAGTTGAAACCACGAGCAAAGACACTAGCATCCCCTGACATAGCTGTTGATTCTTTCTATAGACCAAATGTGGTCGGTGGGATGCTACTGTTTCGGTATCGGTAAAAACAAAAGTTGTCATTTTGTTGGTGCCCGTAACAACACCCTTTGCTACTTGTTTCTTATTTCAGACTTGTGTTTTCCTTGTTTTGCACTTGTGTTTTTACTGAAATCTATTTTTTTCCTTTTTAGTCTTCCTGATGGCATTTTGAAATATTGCAGGGAAAAACCACAAAGTTGAGAGCGTAACTGCTTGGATCTTTCCCTTCGCTGACAAATCCTTGAGATCAAATTTAAAATTGTAAGACCCGGAAAAACACAGACACATTATTTATCCTTGAGATTCAAGTTTTTAGTTTTGTCCATTCATTTTGAACTAAATTAAGGCTAGTTTTCAGTTTATGTCCATTCATTTTGACCTAAATTCAGTTTATGTCCATGCATTTTCACAAACAAGAGCCTTTTCTTTTAAAGATTACCAATATCATACAATCATTTTCACTCGTGGAGAAGCACTTCAAACAATTGATATGAACCAAGTAATCTTTCTTTTTAAGACTTGCTATTCTAATGTGCTTTCCTGTCTCTTTACCTTTCCTTGTCTAACCATTTTCCATGGCAGGATAACTACTTGGAAGAAGCTATGAAAATAAGAAATATGCTGCAGTAGTTTCTCCAGCATCAGGGTCAGCAAACCCCAACAGTAGTTGGTCTAAAGGAGCATATATTTACTCGAAGGTCTGGTTTGTATTTCTTCTACACTTTAAAATTCCGTATTCTCGTTTGTTTGTTACATCAAGTTATATTAGAGGAAAAATAAGAAAAATACAACACTCTTCATTCTAAACCATTGTGTTTATCTTTAATTAAAGTGCATTTCTGTATTAAAAAATAAAATGGTTGCTACTAACCAGAAGTGTTTGGGACAATGTAATCATCAACAAGTTTCTCTTGTGAAATTGAATACCTGTTACTAACCTTCCTTTCTCCAGGATTTAGCGTATGATGTTATAAAATGGGAACTTAAGAACAACACTTTTTAACTCTTTCATTTACGTAGTGCAGTGTGTCATCGCTGGCATGGTTCATGTCTCATCAGGAGACCAGCTTCGTCACCATTGGGCAAAGGCTTTTGACACTCCTCTCAGGTAAAACCTTATGTTCCTTCTTTCTCTTTCCCATCCAGCTTCCTCTCAGAGTCATAAAATTGCTCATATAGCAGCATGTGAGTATGATTTTTTTTGTAAGCAGTTTCATTTTTTACTCGTGCTCTGTTGCTTATTTTGTTAAATATTACTTGATGAACCTTTTGTTACAAGTGTTATTTAGAATAATAAAGGCATTTCAAATGCCAAATGCCTGGGGTAGATAGTGAGATTGTAGACTTAAAAGCTGTTTTTGCAGATGTATGATTTCTTGAGCCAGAGAACCTAATAATGTCTTAAAAGTTTTATGATTTCTTGAGACAGAGAACCTAATTGTAGAAAGGTTCTTCATTGTTGAGTGGTTTTTGTGGCATTTGCATTCATTTATATGTGACATGCCTCTGCTCCCTTGCTTACTTTTAGCAGAGTGTCTAGATTTATAATGATAAGAATGTTGCTTTCAACCGAGGAGATTAACTTTTCAATCTACATGTACTGTTTTTCCAGAGTCACTCAAGTGCAGAACAGTATGCACACAACAAAGATTATCTGAGGCTAGACATTTGAGAAACTTGAAGATCACTTTGCCCTTTAGCTGCCCTCCTGTTAACAAGCTCAAAGATAAAGGGTAAACCTATAGTCATCCAACTAGGATACACTATTTACTTATATGCACTCAAATATTTGCAATGGTCATTATCTAGGAATGATAAGTATAATGTTTTTTTTTCCGTTAATTTATTGTAGGTGGAATCAAAGGGAAGACCACCTAGCCACTTATCCATCTTTTTCTAGCATTCTAATTTAAGTTTGATAACTTTAACCCAGAGGTGTTCCCCTCTAAGAGTTGTTGCAAAGCCTAGTTATAAATGTTGTTAAAAGAGGCGAGGAGCAGCTTGTTAACGACAGGCAAAGTTAGCCTTTTTATTTTGAATGTGCTAATATGCATGCCTATTGACACAACATACAATATATATCCCCCAAACAACATGGGAAAACCACCCAAAGATTTTCATGCTAGCTGGATTGTCTATCAAGATGTATCGCTACTATGATTCAGCAACAAGAGGGTTGGATTTCAGAGGTAATGGTACTGTTTCATTGAAAGCATATCTATTTAAAAGCTTGATATCGAAGTCTCAGTATTTATATATGGACTCTAATTTCGTTACCTAAAGCTTCATTTTTGGGATCGTATGCATTTCTTTTGATGTTCTTTATTATTGGGATCATATGTATTTTTGTATCTAATGACTCTTAGCCTTTGTGTTGTCGTCTCATATGATTTGTATCTGTTTTATTGATCTCCACTACTTCTATTTTTCCTTTTATGTGCTTCTGTTTGAAAAGAGTCTTGTCATTGACATGGTTGCACACTTTTTCTTTCCATTTTCGGTTGTTAATGACTCGTTCAATCTGGTAGCTAGGACAGAATTTTAGAATTAGAGAAGATAATGTCATGGTTGGATTCTAGAGCTGCTTCTATCAATATTTTCACTCGTTCATTGCTAGCTGACACTGATAGAGCTGGCAAAACCCGACCCGAACCCGAAAACCCGACCCGGTCGACCCGAAACCGATTGTTCTGAACACCGACTCAACCCGACCCATTTGGACCCGAAATCCGAATAACCGATAACCGAAACTCACCTAAATCCGAATGAACCGAACCCGATTCAACCGAAACCCATTAAGGCCCGAACCCGTTATAACCGAAACCCGAAATAACCCGAACTTTAAGATACATTCTAGTAATTTTTTAAAAATGAATATTGAAATAACTGAAACCCGAGACAACCGAAACCCGAATAACCAAAACCCGATACAACTGAAACCCGAACCCGACCCAACCGAATGACAAAATTATTAGACATTACCCGAAAACCGAATGAACCGAAACCCGAATGACCCGAAACCCGAATAACCCGAAACCCGACTAACCAAACCCGAACCCGATCCGACCCGCCCGATTGCCACCTCTAGACACTGATGTATCTTTGGATACCAATTTACTTGCAGCATCAGATTGACGTAGCAAGAGGTTTCTCAAAAGCTCCGGTCAAGCAACACAAGATCGACTACATGAATGAAGCCTTAGTAGCCTAAATATTAGAGGTGTTATTGTTCTTTGAGTTCTAAATATTAGTACGGTGATGTAGTTTGAAAGATTAGTAATTGGTGCTCAGGTGTATTGTGTATATGATAAATGGATGTTTTGAAATTAAAGCGTTTGTTTTTGCTCTTGCCAGTTCCCACTGTCCACTGATGGTTTTATTGTATATATTCAATCAATAAATGTAAGCCATTTTAGAAAACAGAAATGTAAGCCATATATATATATATATAAGTTTAGAAAAGAGAAAAAAAAATATAAGCCATTTTCGACGATCTAGGGTGTCGAAAATGGCATGCCAATCTCGAAGCTTTTAGGCGTCGAAATGGGTTCTGACACAATTTAACGTCGAAAATGACCGGCTGCCATTCGTGACGCAAAAAATACCGACGCTTTTTGAAAGCGTCGAAATTGATTTTTTCGACGCTTTATAGCGTCGAGAATGGCCATTAAAAGCGTCGAAAATGGCATGGTTTTCCTGTAGTGTGATTAGAGGTGGCAATCTGTTCGGGTATACCCATTCGGGTTTGCTCATATGTTGGGTATACTATATGTTCGATCGGGTTGGGTAAGTTTGGGTCCAATGGAATTCGGACTGGTCAAGTTCGGGTTGAGTCAAATTGAGTCGCATTATGTTTTATTATAAAATAATAATTTATTTATATCTTAATTATTGATTATTAAACTTCATTTATTTAGTTGTGTCATGTCTCAATATATGTAATTTACCTTATTTGAATGTTTAAAATAAGAAAATTAAAATAATTACAAGGATGAGTCGGGTCAAGTATGTGTCGGTCGGGTTTGTTTATATTCGTGTCAATTCGGATATCGGGTCAAAATGGACCAAACTCGAGTTCGGATTTGAATTGTGTATGACAGTAGAGTTTTGGGTTTTGGTCGAATCTGGATTCATATGGGTTAGGTCGGGTCAAATTTTATCAGCTTGATTTAGAAGTGATTAGCAAGCTATTACTTCTGCTATACTAACATTTAAGAATATCTTTATGGACAAAAGTTATAGCAACTCAAGATGTGGAGTCTAAAAAAATCTGATACTCCGTTAAAAAACGAGTCACCAAATCATCAACTTAATTGATTTTTGTAAAGATGTGTGAACATGGCACCATTTATTAATTCATTATGTTTGTAGAGATCGACTACAATATTTGTAAATTTTCTGCATTAAAAAAAAATTAAAAAACTAGAACTTTCCGATATAATGGAATCGAAGTTACATGTAAAGCAGTTTTGGATTGGGTCAAATGTATATTCAAAGTTAATAACTATTCATCAGCCTCATATAGTCATATGCTGTAGGTTGTATATAGATTGTACTATTGTAGGACAAGTGTGGGGGGTAAACGGGTCATCACCTGCTCCGTTGACAAACATGCCAATAATAAGTATATATATGTATAATGAAATAGCAAAGGGTAAAATACTAAACGAAATCAATATTTGCTTGATGAGTTGTTTAATTATTGTGTAGAAAGTGGGATTTGTTTGTTGACAACCTGCAAACGACAATTGTTTTAGTTAGGAGCTACACTGTTTTTTCTACAAATTGACTTGGTCCGAGTTAATAAAGCAAAAAAGGAGGACGTACAATAGCAAAATTAGCAAAAGTAATAATATAATTTTAACAATATACTACTATAACTTTAACGAACTACTCTTTTCCTTGCCCATTAATTTTGAAGTGGACGTCTCTTCTATAAGGGTGAGACCAAAAATAAATCGAGGGAGGGCTCGATCAACTAATTGTTAAAAATATTAATTTTTTGAGTATATGTATGAGATGTAATTTTTTGTAAGGAATATATTAGAAAAAATATTAAATGTGTGATTTAAATAGTTATTTTGAGTAAAAAAAGTTGAGAGGAGAAAACTCCACAAAATAAAACTATTAGGAGTTGAACTAAAAAACTCTTGATTCTTCATGATTCTAATCCCACTCGTACCAACAAAAGGCTCATTTGATTAACAAGGGAAGAATAATTCTTGAGAAATTACTTCTCGAGAATTGAATTCCCACAAATTGCACTTCTCGAAAATTGTAAGAATATGTTTGGTTTTATTTTAAATGGTAGGAATTAAAATAAGGAAATTGAATATTTCTAATTATAAAAGGCGGAATTGCAACTTACCTAGAGGGATACATCATCACTCATGTACCTGTACTGCGAGACGTCACTGGCGTATTTCCCGACGAGCTGCCAGAGGTTCCTCCGTGGAGAGACATTGACTTTGCCATACAGTTAGAGTCGGGCACGACACCGATTTCGCTAGTTCCGTATCAGATGACACCGACAGAGATGGCAGAGCTGAAGGCCTGGTTAGAGGAGTTGGTCGAGAAGAGATACATCAGACTGAGTGCATTGCCATAGGGAGCACCAGTCATCTTCGTCAAGAAGAAGGATGGATCGATGAGAATGTGCATTGACTAAGAGAGGTGAGCCGGGCGACAGTGAAGAACCATTACCCTCTTCTCAGGATTGATGACTTGATGGATCAACTTCAAGGAGCAGTTGTGTTTTCGAAGATCGACTAGAGGTCTGGCTATCATCGACTTAGGGTGAAGCCAAAGGACATACAGAAGACCGTTTTCAGGACCCGCCCGCAATGGACATGAGTTCGTGGTCATGCTGTTTGGGCTGACCAACGCACTTGCAACTTTCATGGAGCGCATGAACCGTGTGATCATCGATTAATTAGACCGGTTCGTAGTTGTCTTTATTGATAGCATTCAGACCGTATACCAAGATTGGACCTCAGATTTAGGCCGGTTCAGACCGTATACCGAGGTTGGACATGAGTTCGTGGTCATGCTGTTTGGGCTGACCAACACACTTGCAGCTTTCATGGAGCGCATGAACCGTGTGATCATCGATTAATTAGACCGGTTCGTAGTTGTCTTTATTGATAGCATTCTTGGACCTCAGATTTTGTTTTCAATAGAGCCAATATTTGAATGTTTGCGGTTTTGCATAAAATATAAAATATGTATGCATATATAACGAAACTTTAGTAAATATACCCCCCCAATGCACAATGAGAAACTGTAGTTCTATATTTATGGTATAGTCAAAGTAATCTAGCTAGCTAGAGTAGTTCATAAAAAAAAAAAAATCTAAAGTAGTTGTTATGTCACCCAGAAATGGGAATCTATTCTCGATACTCATTTCATTTCTCTATATATATTACAAATATAAATTATCTTAAAATGACAGATCTATCATGGAATGAAAAATGATTTAGGTTTCAAGGACATTTTCAAATACTTTTAAGAATATCAATCAATAATGCAAAGATGATGTAATAAAATGTTGTAGAACACTGCTAAGTGTGTGGTGCATTTAAGAGGATTCATCCTCATGTAACGAACTCCCATCTCCTATAAATAGGAGAGTTGTACTCAGAAATGAAACAAGAAACACATTCCATTTGTTGAGCTTGAGTTCCTCTCTCATGACATCTATTGCCTGATCATCTCTCTCGCTTAATCTTCATCTCCATCTTCCTCAATTCATCATCATGGTATTAGAGCAGGGAAAGCTCCTGCTTCTCTGTTAAACCTTCCGCATCTTCTCGCATCTTCATCGTTTGATTGTCGTCGCCGGTTGCTGCTCAGAGAACTTCCGATCAAGAAAATGGCATATCGGACTGGAGAAAGATCAGGCGAGCGACGACGTGACCAGATCACAACTTTGAATCTTCAGAATCCTCTCTTCATACATCCATCAGACAACTTAGGTATGATTGTCTCTACAATCAAACTTACAGGCGACAATTACCGTCGCTGGAAGAAATCAATGATCAAAGCTTTGTCTGTATAGAATAAATTGTGGTTAGTTGAAGGCTTAGATCTGCAAAATGATGATAATGGATTGCAGTGGATTAGATGCAACGACATGGTCTGTTCTTGGATTCTCAATACCGTGTCTAGCGAAATCTATAACACCTTAGATGAGTATGATACTGCTCGTGAAATATGGAAGGATCTTGAGGAGAGCTATGGACAGAAAAATGATCCTCTGATCTTCCAAATCAAGAAAGATATACAAAACTGTGATCAGAAAGCCTCATCTCTGACTGATTTCTTCACCAAGATGAAGGGGTTATGGCGGCAATTGAATGTTGTTGACACTTCTTTGGTGTGCAAGTGTGGCAAGTGTGAGGGTAATTTGCAGAAGCTCGTCGAGGAATTAGATCAAGAAGACAAGCTAATGAGGTTCCTCATGGGGCTCAATGAGAGCTATGATATTGCTCGTCGACAAATTCTGATGAGCACTCCCTTGCCAAATGTTAGCACTGCATACTCTCTTCTTATGCAAGGAGAAATGGGGTCAAAGCCGTCCATATCCATGTCTGATATCACTTCTATGATGGCTAAGCAAGGGACCACTTCTAGTTCCTCTGAGGAAAGGAAAGGGGAGAAATGTGCTCACTTAGGTGGGAACCACAAGTATGAAATGTGTTGGGAGCTAGTTGGCTATCCTAGCTGGCATCCTAAGAGTAAGGACAAGCCACATGCACCAAGCATTGATGATCAGAAGAGGTCAGACAGGAGCACTGATAAGAGGAAAAGGGATGTGAGACCCAACACCTCTAAGAGGAAAAGGGATGTGAGACACAGAACATCAGAAGAGGTCATCTATTCAGGACTTCCTTTTGTCACAAAGCTCCAACAAAGGGTCTCTGTCTGCAGATCACCATAAATTGGTGGCCAATTTTATCAATTTCCTTGAGCAATCCAGTCCTTGTCACGAGTCTCATCTTGTAGGTACCTTGTGTTCAAATACTTTCAGAACTGAAAACTTGTGGATCATGGATAGTGGGGCAACATACCACATTACTTGTGATCTATCACTCCTTGATCAACCTAAACCCACCCTAAATACATTAATTCATCTACCTGATGGTAATATGCACCCCATTACCGACATTGGCAATCTAAAACTACCCCACTTTACATTCACTAATGTTCTGTGTATACCAGCTTTTCATTTCAATCTCCTTTCTCTCACTCAGCTAATCCTTGAAAATAAATGCAAGATTGGCTTAGATGATGAGTTTTGTATTGTACAGGACCGAGCAAGGAAGAAGATGATTGCAGTTGGTAAGCTTTGTGGCAGGCTGTTCTACATGGATCCCTCCAAATGTGACTCCATACAGACTTGTCAATAAGTGTTTTCTTCACCAACTATAGCACATCCCTCTATACCATTGCTTCCCTTGTTCCTTCCATCTGTCATTCCTGATGCTGCTGCTTTATGGCATCTCAGACTTGGTCATGCGCTTGTGGCCAAGCTCAAACACATTAAAACCTTACAAGACCAAAATGTCCACAACTCAATCTCATATATGCTCAATTTGGCCCTTTGGCTAAACAAACTCGAACATCTTTTACTGGAAGTTTGTCTAATGCTGATCATGTGTTTGAAATTTTACACTGTGATGTTTGGGGACCCTATGCAACCCCAACTATTGCTAACTTTCATTTCTTTCTTACTATTGTGGATGACAAGAGTCGTGGGGTTTGGGAATTTCTTATGAAACACAAAAGTGAGGTGTCTGACCATCTATCTTCTTTCATTCATATGGCTCATACACAGTTTGATAGAACTGTCAAAGTAGTCCGAAGTGATTAGGGCACATAATTCTTCAACCACTCACTCTCTTGTTTTCTCAATAACAAGGGGATTCTTCACCAAAGTTCTTGTAAAGGAACTCCACAACAAACCGGGAGGGTTGAGAGGAAACATCGTTATATTCTATAAATTGCTCAATCTCTTATGTTTGCTTCTTCCTTACCTCTGAAATTCTGGGGAGATAGCATACTTACAGCCACATATATCATTAACCGACTACCTAACCCTCTTCTTAAACACAAATCCCCTCATGAGATTCTATTCTCCAAAGCCTCTCACTATTCTCATCTATGCACCTTTGGGTGTCTATGGTTTGTATCCACAGCCAGCAACCCTCACATCAAGAAATTTGACTCACAAGCTGACCCTTGTGTGTTCTTGGGGTATCCCTATGGGAAAAAAGGGTATAAGGTGTACAATCTTACAACTAAAAAATGCATGATCAGTATAGACATTGTCTTTCATGAGCATATCTTCCCATTCAAAACTTCATCTGTCACACATGAGCCTCTACCTTCATCACCTGTGAATACCTCCTCTGAGGATCTCAACTTCCCTTTTGACTACATATTCCCAGCTGCAACTGATAATCACCCTTTACTAGTGACAGATGAACCCCCACCCTCTTTTACACCTACACCCTCACCTGTGGAATCTGTGCCAGAATCTCCTTCAATTGATATCCCAAATCAGTCTCTCGCTGACTACTCCCCATCACCTGTGCCTCAGACCCTTGAGCTTGCCCTAGCACCTGTGCGACAGTCCACCAAACCTCACAATCCCCCTCACTAGTTAAAGGATTATGTTGCTACAGCTGCCACTAAGCTTACTACTGCATCATCAGACACCATTGCTCAGGTACACCCTTACCCAATTTCAGCCTTTCTCTCTTATCACAATTGCTCACCCACCTACAAGACCTTTGTTGCTAATGCTACCCCCTATTCTGAACCCAAGTCTGTTAAGAAAGCTGTTCAGGATCCAACTTGGTGTGATGCAATGATCGTGGAGCTTGATGCTCTTGAACGTAATGGCACATGGGACCTTGTGGCCTTACCTGAGCATAAGTCCTAAGTCACGTGTAAGTGGCTTTTAAAAATAAAGCTCAAGTCTGATGGTACACTGGATCGGTACAAAGCCAGGTTGGTAGCTTGTGGCTTTACACAGCTTGAAGGAATTGACTACAACGAGACATTTTCCCCAGTTGCTCCTATGATTACAGTTCGGGCTCTACTTGCAGTTGTTGCAACAAAGGGATGGTCTGTCAGTCAGATGGATGTTACCAACGCATTTCTTCATGGACATTTAGAAGAAGAAGCCTTTATGACACTGCCTCCTGAATACCATCACCTTAAGAAGCTTCAGAACTCAGGCATCTCTGAGAATACAGCTTCCTCACCTCTTGTGTGTAAGCTCCAGAAATCCCTCTACGGATTGAAACAAGCCCCAAGGCAGTGGTTCCTCAAAATTTCCCAGGTTGTGTTGAAAGCGGGGTATGTACAGTCTTACAGTGATTACTCTGTGTTTATAAGACGCCACAAGGGCTCATTTACAGCCTTCCTAGTCTATGTTGATGATATGATTATAACTGGCAATGATCCTGCAGCTATCACTGCCCTCAAAGATCATCTTCATCATCACTTCCTCATCAAAGATCTGGGACCACTTCGTTATTTTTTGGGAATTGAGGTCGATAGAACTGATGTTGGTTTTCACCTCAACCAAAGGAAATACACTCTGGATCTGCTCAGTGATGCAGGTATGGAAAATTCTTAACCCCTGCTCACTCCTCTTGATGTTCACCAGAAATTCACAAATGAGGGGGAGCTATTGCTAGATGTTGTGCAATATAGGAGAGTGGTTGGGAAATTGATCTATCTTACAATAACTAGGCCGGATATTGTTTATTCGGTCCAGGTTCTTAGTCAATTTGTGCAGACGCCAACCACTGATCATTGGCAAGGGGTCAAGCACCTTCTTCGCTATCTGAAAGCTACTCCAGGCCAGGGAATTGTCTTGAGCAGCTCTTCCTCCCTATAGCTCCGGGCCATTTGTCACGCCGATTGGCAATCATGCCCACTAACCCGTCGATCATTAATTGGGTTCTGCATATTTCTCGGTTCGTCCTTGATTTAGTGGCGTACAAAGAAGCAATCTTTCATTGTTATGTCAACTGCCGAATCTGAGTACCGTGCCATGGCAGCTACTTGCTGCGAAATCACATGGCTTGTCCGACTATTTCATGACCTCATAGTCTCAATGACTGATCCTGTAGAGATCTTTTGTGACAACCAAGTTACCTTACATATTGCTCGGAACCCCGTCTTTCACGAGAGAACCAAGCACATAGAGGCAGACTGTCACCTTGTCCGAGACATGCTTCAAAGACAAGAGATCAGCACCAGCTATGTGTCAACCACAGAGCAACCGGCCGACCTCTTCACCAAGATCCTCTCGGTAGATAGGATGTGCAAACTGCTGCGCAAGCTAGGAGTCGAGAATAACTTCTCCACCTCGTAGCTTGAGGGGGAGTGATGTAATAAAATGTTGTATAACACACTGCTAAGTGTGTTGTGCATTTCAGAGGATTCATCCTCATGTAACGAACTCCCATCTCCAATAAATAGGAGAGCTATACTCAGAAATGAAACAAGAAACACATTCCATTTGTTGAGCTTGAGTTCCTCTCTCATGGCATCTATTGCCTGATCATCTCTCTCGCTCAATCATCATCTCCATCTTCCTCAATTCATCATCAAAAGATAATCACATTCAATTTCGATACTTTGAATTATCAGTACGTTATAGTGCTTTTCATAATTAGAATTAATTGAAAGTTGTAACCTCGGTTGTAATAATTGACTGTCCACGCATAACACCCCCTCCTTAAACCTATATATTTGCATAATGATCCAAAATTTCCAAACCATAATTTCAATTAATTAAAACTGGAAAAAACACACCTGCATACTAAACACATAACTATGACAGTTTGAGTCTGCAGGCTCGCCTATGAAGCTTTGTGTATTACCAGAAACAATAATAAAATACAGCTCAAATAAGAGAGTTTAATTACATCGAGAGAATGAAGAAGGAAGTAAGATGTTAGGTTGTCGGTTAGAGGATGTGTGTATATAGATCACAACCCTCCGATCTTCCTACTTACAAGGGACTTTCTTATGTTTCTAAACTATACAAAATATCCTTGTCTAGCTTCATATATCTCATTCCCACCCCCCCTCCCCAACCCTAAAGTTGGAGAAGGGGTCTCAAAGATCATTCACAACTTGAGTGCAAGGAATCTGCGTTGAGCTTCTCCAAGTGCCTTGGTCATCAAATCCGCGAGCTGAAGTGCAGAAGGAATGTGATGATTAAGGAGAAAGCCCTCTCATTTTTATTCCATGACGAAGTGCGGTCTATCCTCAAATGTTTTGTCCTTTCATGGAAGACATGGCTGGTTGTAAGGTGTTGAGCTGATCAGTTATCCCAGTAGAGAGGAATATGACGAGGAATGATGATCTTTAGTTGAGCAATCAATCCATCCAACCAGATCATCTCACTCGAAGCATGGACATTGCCCTGTGTATTCAGATTCAGTTGAAGAATTGGACACTGTTTTCCGGTTCTTAGTTTTCCATGAAACTAAGTTCTTACCCAACATCATGTAGTATCTAGATAAAGAATTAGCAGATTAGGCACAAGATCCTCAATCTGTATCTGTGTATGCAACCAAATCAAGAGTTGAATCTTTGGAGTAGAACAAACCTGCACTCAGAGTTCCCTTCAAGTATCTGAGAACATGCATTACTGCTTGATAATGCGAATGCTTGAGAGAGCTAATGAATCGGGATAAGTGTTGGACATCATAGCATAGATCAAGGCATGTCATGTTAAAAAACAATAGACTTCCAACTAGTCTTCTATATACTTCTAGATCCTCCAATGGAACACCTTCATCAGGTGATACCTTTAAACCGCTTGGCAAGGGATTTCTGGCATCTTTGCTATCAAGCATATCTATATCTTTGAGCAAATCCAACACATACTTTCTTTGATGGATAGTCATTGAAGAATAGAGTAGGTAATGTAATAGTAGAAATACTCTTGGGGGGGGGGGGGTTGTATAGAGTATGGGAGATTTTTGGAAGCTACTCATAGACGTGACTTCAAGGGTCTTGAAACTAATTTCAAGGTGTTGAACTGGATGTCTAGGGTCTTGCGATATATCAGTAACCTGTTTTATTAAACGAAAATAAACCGTTAATTATAAGTGCGGAAATAAAAATATAAAGAACACGTGAATTGATAACGAAGTTCGGCTATAACTAGCCTACATCTCCGCATAGAGTTATCCAACTCATAGGATTCAAGAAACTCTTATTTCACTTCTTCTTATGAGTCCTAGATAAAACCTAGAAGAACTTCCCTTCTTCTATCCTCTTGTAGCCTAACCCGCTATTATCTAGTCAACCCAAATTTCAGTGAAATAAAAGGCCTAACCACACCAACATGTGTATACGTTTGAGTATAGAGATACACTTTGTATAAAAAGAATGATTTATCATGTACCGCTCGTCTTTTTTCTTCTCTCTCAAATAGAAATAAAAGCAATTACAACGAGGGAGAAAAAGAAAATAAACCAGTGAGAAGCCGATGACAATGGTGAAGTCTTCGCGTTGTAAAATCGTGCTTGTGTTGTGTTATTTCTTCCCCACTTGCTCCTTCCCTTTTAAAGGCTGCAAGGGCTGATTATTTGTAGCTTGAAGTTTGAACTAATTCCACCAAATCTGATTTTTGGTTGCACACAATCTTCAACAAAACTTAAAATATATTCCAGCCGTTTGAATTTGAATTCTCGATTCTACTTCCACAAAATATGCTCTCCTTTAAATTGAATTTCACCTAGAAAATAGGTGCACATGTGCTATAATAAATCTTGTCGTTGTATCTAAAAGCCCTGCACATGTGAATCTCAAACAAAGATCTAAATTATCACCAAATCTACTTTGTTGAGCAATTAAGAAATATATCATGTGAGGTAATAAATCTTGTCGTTATATCTTAAATCCTGCACATGTTTAAACTCAAACAAATATCTAGATAATCACCAAATCAACTTTGTTAAGCAATTAAGAAATATATCAAGATTACAAATAAACCTAATACTTTGATCGGAAATGAATTACCATAAAAATAATCCTACGTCCCATGTCTTCTAGAATAGATTTAAACAAGACTTTAAATCTAGTCAATATATTGCATTAATATTTGTAAAGAAATACTAAAAGGTGGAGTCATTACATGAATAAATGCTAACAAATAAATACTACCTTGTCCCTTGTTTGTCTTACATGAATAAATGCTAACAAATAAATACTACCTTGTCTTCTTCTTTTGTCTTCCATCATTCACTGTAAAAGCATATTATATCCACAATAAATTTCTCATCAAAGGTGGAGTCATTAGTCATGCCAGCAAAAGACCTGGATATTTTCATGCCTAAAAAATATCGTACTTGCACAAGATCCTTGATGGTGTACTTAGTGTGTGATTGTGCTTTAGTGTTGATGATTACATCTTCATCATCGCCTTTCAATAGTAAATAATCCACATACACAAGAGAAGTCACAATACCTTTGGAAACAATTTTGATAAACAAAGAATAATCTTGTTTAGATTGAACATAGCCCAATGAAATGAGAAACTTAGTAAGTTCCACATTCCATTGTCTACTAGCTTGTTTCAGGCCACAAAATGATCTTTTTAAAAGAAACACTTGGCCTGAACCAACCTTACCATATCCATCTGGTGGTTTCATATAAATTTCTTGATCTAAGAAACCATGTAAAAAGGCATTGTTAATGTCTAATTGATGGATATGCCAATCTTTAACAACAACAAGAGCTAATATGCATCTTACAGAAGTAAACTTAGCAACATGGGGAAAAATATGCTTGTAATCCTTATATTTTATTTGGTTATACCCTTTGGCAACCAGTCGTGCCTATACCTTTCAATAGATTCATCTAGCTTATACTTGAGCTTAAAAACCCACTTTGATCCAATTGGTATTTTACCGGGAGGAAGAGATGTTAATACCTATGTTTTGTTGTTTCCCAATGCCTATAACTCCTTGTCCATAATTCAATCCAATTGGAATCCTTCTTAGCTTGAGTATAAGTATGTGGCTTATGGATATGTATCATGCTGGGAAGTGAACTACCAAACCCACTTGAAAATTTATTAGTATCATCAAGAGCAACGGATAAGAAACTCTGAGATAATGAATTGCTCTTTTGAAGAGAAGAACATAAGAAATCCTTTAATTTGGTAGGAAGCTGATGTAACCTACTAGAACTCAATGGTTGTATATCCAAAACTGGTACAAATTGCACTTCATAACCTGTATTATCAATAGATATAGAATCTGGAACCTCAATGTGAGTAAAAGAATCACCTGAATCACTATCAATATCATTGCTATGCTGAGAATCATGTGGATGTATGTAAGAATCAATACTTATATTAGGATACTGCCTATTATTAGATATCAGTAGATTTGATGAATCATCCGGACTTACTAAAGGAAACTTGAGAACGCTAGTGACTCATGTACCCGTTACCATCTCATTATCCTTAAAAGGGAACTTGTCTTCAAAAAATTAAACATGCATGCTCACAATATACTTTTGAGTGTCCAAGCAAAATAACTTATATGTCTTTTTTGTAAAAGGATAACCAACAAGGACATACTTGAAGGATTTAGATCCAAACTTATCCTTCTTAGCCAAAGTATTTAAATCAAAACACAAACAACCAATATTTATTAATTCATCCATAGAAGGAGGAGAACCCAAAAAGAGTCTCAAAAGGAGATTTCAGTTGTAACACAACAGATGACAGATTGCTAATAATGTGTGTGGCTGCAAGCACACAGTCATCACAAAACTTATTAGGAAGATTAGCATGAATACGAAGTGATCTAGCAGTTTCCATCAAATACATGTGCCTTGTCTCAATCTTACCATTTTGTTTAGGTGTGTAAGGAGCACTCTTCTGTTTAATGATACCATTTAAAGAAAAAAGATTAAGACAATCTTTTTGCAAAAACTCATAACCATTTTCACTTCTAAAGCACTTGACAGTAACATTAAATTGAGTTTGAATATATGAAATAAAAGATGATAAAATCTGAAACACGTGAGTCTTATTGGGCATAAAAAACGTCCAAGTGAATCTACTCGTATCATCCATGATAGTAAGGAAATAAGAAAATTCATCAACACTTTTGGTCTTATATGGACCCCATATATCCATATGAACCAAATCAAAACAAGATTCAGACACATATTGACTAACAGGAAATGGAAGCTTATTCATTTTGCTCAAAACACATGTCTCACAACTTGGCAAATGTTTAGCAGAAAGGCCAGGTAAACGCATCATCTTACTTAAAAAAGCATGACCTAATCTAACATGAAGTTGATGTAACATCTCATCATTCTTACAAACATTGGAACCACTTAAAACACTAGAAACATATTTATTGAAAACACTAGAAATAGGTAAACAGGAAGCATTGATCTTGAAGGGTAGTTGCTCAATAGTTATATGATCAGGTTGCAGCATGTACAGTCCATTTAGCTTAGCTCCAAAACATATGACTTGATTATTGCCAAGGTCCTGGAAAAACCAATTATGAGCTATAAATATTGCTGCCAAACATGAATCAACACTACTAGAAAACTTCAATTATACATCTGTTGTCAACATATGTCTTTCAAAAAAAATTCTGATCTCTTTGTGCGTGTAGTAAAAGATACAAACTTTCCACATCGGTTTTAAGCAGATGTCTTTTCTTAATTAGAACCCCTCAATTTTGGTTATGACACATTCACTTGTTGATGAATATCCATAATTTATCATTTGAAAACATGTGAAGATGTCCTCCTAAAGCAAAAATGTGACATTTACATCTTTATTTATAAAATAAGTGTTGTCTTAAGACAAAATAGACAACAGTTTTTTTTTAAGTGATCACGTTTATAATCATGTCCGATATATAATTTATTATTTTATATTGTTTTAATTTAACCGACCACATGAAATATAAGCATAGCTGATGTATTTCCATATTATCGACATCACATTGAGAGTATCCATTCTCTGTGTATTAATTTAATGTTCATTATACGTGATATTATATCGTTATAAAATAATGCACTATTGTGGTTGCATACACAGAAGATGTCGTTTCCCACATTTATATCAGTTTTTTTTAAATAAAATAATGTAGTTTCTACACTGACACATCGATTTATTTGGTAGATAACGATGTTACTTTGACAAATATATGAGTTTATATATCATTTTAATGTTCAAACTGGTATTGCACATTGATTTAAATGAACAAATTGATGTGTATAATTATACTGGCATTAGTTTCCATAGACTGATATGATGTTAAAGGTATGAATGCACTTCTATTTTCATATATAATCCGATGTTCTTAAATATGGATACACAACACGCTTTTTTCGATAGAACATCGCATTTTAGCTGTTCTTCAAAATAATAGGACGTTTAATGAAAACATGTACATATAAAAAAGGATCATACTATAACATTTACAAAATACTAGTTGTATCCCCACGTGCTTCGCACGTGGGAACTCAACCTCTTCACATAAGCTCTTAAGATCCAGCACCAACCAACAGCATTCCTCGCTAATCTTCCCCTTTTCTCCTTCTCAGACTGGTTACATTTTGCCTCCAAGTAAACAATCTTTTTTGCAGAATACATGGTGGTTCCTACAATCTCAATTACTATAGTTTAATGCACGTACTAAAACAAGACGATGACAAAAACATGTTAAATTTATAATACAATCCAATAAGTAAAAAACTACAACGACATCTTGCATCTAGTGTTTGTAAGACGTGTGTTGGGAACCTTGTCATCTTATATGTTCGCAAATTGCAGGTCAAAGGTTTTTTTAACAAACAAGAGTTGTTGCAAATTGAAAAGGAGTTAACATGAAATTTATCATCAAAAGAGAAAGTAATAAAAACAACAGCACCAACAACACCGAACTTTAACCTATTAATCTTATACAACAATTAAGAGCTAACAAAAGATCTAATCTGTTGTCAAGAACCATCTACCTTTGTTTAAGATTGAATTCGTCAAATGACCAAATGAATCAAATTCATGCAAATAGTATCTTGAAATTGAGTTCAATATCGTGTCAGGGCACCCTGATTTCACATCAAAAGGGTAATATATACTAAAACTTTCTTCCTTTATGCAGATGATACAATGACAGGAGAGTTTCTTTTATCGTATTTCTCTGCCTAAAATCCTAACAAAATAAGATTCCTTATATGCAGACTCATACTTAGTTAAGAATTGAAATTAACCAAACCCTTGAAGAGGAATCTGGAAAAAAAAACAGGGTTTACCTTATATGACAGTGGATTGAAATGGGAGTTTAGAAACACCAGCAAGCTTGATCAAAGCTCATCCAAACGGTGACGGCAATTTGACCGCACGCACAACTCTGAGAAATTCTGAAGATCGATATGATCCAAAGATCACAAATTTACGATGCCTTGTATATTAAAAAAAACAGCTTTTAGTAACAAGTGGCAATTTAATAGAAATGAAACTTCTTATACATGCAAATATTCAGAACAAAAATCATTTACAATATATGTCAAAATTAAGTATCGATCCCAATATTATTGGCAAGCCTCTTCTAGAAGCAAGAGTTAACATGGATTTCAAAGAGTAAATGGTCTGTAGATTCTGTATAGGTAATCCAGAGCTCTCCAATGCACACAGAAAATTACACAATAGCAAATTCCTGATTTCACTCAATCAAATTTCGCATATATATTAATGTATCAATTTATCTCCTAAATTACTTACTCCAGTTATTACTCATATTAATTCATGATCACATAAATACCACTATATTACTTTAGTTGCTAATCAAGTGTAAATCACTTCACTCTTATGGCATTAAAGTCAAGGTCTGCCAACAATAATTTTCGCTTCTTATCTAATCATATACTTACACATAAAGATGCACAAAACTTGACAATTACAAGCACTCATGCACACAGAAAATTACACAATAGCAAATTCCTGATTTCACTCAATCATATTTTGCTTAATTGAGCTCCTAGTCTCTCCTATGAAATATTACTTTACTGGTTTTCAGTATCTTAATTGTCCATATCCAGAAAAATAAAAAATGAGCCAAAACAGATTGGTGCCCACATTCTTTTCCCTCTCTAAAATGTTAAGTTAAAAATGAGCCAAAACAGATTAAGCTTGAGGAGCTGTATTCTCCCATAATTCTTATTAGATTTCAACAAGGTGAAGAATAGACGAGGTGAAGATTAGAAGCGAAATATTTAGGAGATAAAACCTTTATGAAGACGTAGTTCTCCAGCAGATTGTTTTTTCACTGGTGCCTTCCTGTTGTTATTCTCTGTCAGTTCCTTCTGCGTCTCCTTTACTTTAAACAACTTAATCATTTTCCTAGAGTTGAGCTCTGCATCATGAAACAAAAAATTCAAACAAGCATTCAAGCCCACCAAGTCTAAATTTTGATAGTGTGATACATAATCCAAATTTATAAAGGAAAAAGGAAAGAAAAGAAGACACTGGATTATTGCTGCCACAAGTAAGAAGAATAAGGATAATGAGAAATAAATTAACTATATAAAAGCACACGGAAAAAGAGATTTTTTAATTTTACACTTGCAAAAAGGAAATCTACTTGTCTTGTTGACATATAATTTAGCTGCCTATATAATATATGAACTTGGAGGGTGAGGCCATAACCCAAAAGCAGAAGACGGAAAGCAGCAGCATAGAGAGATCATATATATATATATATATATATATATATATATTAAAGTATAATTAATTATACAGAAAATCACATCCTGAAAAGGTATAAATTTGGTTATAAAAAAAAGTATTAATTATAAAATCACCAACAAACAAACTGTTTGAGTACCATCTTCTCTTGTATGTAATTTTTACAATGATTCACAAAATCACAGCATCAAAAATTCAAAAGGTAGATATCTATCATGGATCGGAGGTTATAATCATCGGTAACAGAAACAATGGAAGCAACATCATATATAACATATATTCAGAGTCACAGATCTAATCTTGTCATTCCTAAAAATTAAAGGAGTGGTTGAATGGGTTTTGGACTTTTGATCGATAGAAGCAGATAAATGAATAGCTAAAACAACATAATATTAAGTAGTTGCAATATATTGTAGGCGTATAAAGACATATTTACTACCAGTTGTGGTGAGGCTAAACAATTAACTCCAGCTTTGTTTTGCCAAGATGGCGCTCGCTCACCCACAAACTCTGGGCCGACCTTCTCTTACTCCTATCCCTTTCTTTTCTGTCATAAAACTAAAGGGAAGCTCAATTTTTTGGTAATAGGAGCAGAGGAAATTCCTGAGGTTTTGGTCACCACCTGCTCATTTTTTCCCACTTGCACGCTGCTAGATTGAACAACAGGATGTGATGACATAGATAATGGGTTTGTAAGACCCGGACCGAGCTGAGTGCTGAGGAGCTGATTTGAAACTGCAGCATTAGGTACAGCCGGCGAACCATTCATAATGGGTGTGATGGGTGACAGGATGGAAGGCCTTGCACAGGTGATGTGAGAAGCAACAGAAGACCCATTTCCAACCAGTAGCATTATTGCCTGAGCTTGGAAAAAGATTAAAAAGACGAAAAAACTCAGAACTAAGATTACATCAAAAAGGGAATACTAATTTGTAAGACAAAACCATTGTAGAGTAGGAAGGATAGTAATACCTTCTCAGGAGAAATTGTGTCATATACACTAACAACGCTTGCATAAAAGATGGTCATTTGAGCAGGAGCAGGAGCAGCGGCAGGCTTCTTATTAATCCTACCAAAAATGATCAACTGTCAATAAGTATTTGCATTCAAGGATTTGATATATCTTGGTGAAGGCATTTTCAAGGGAGAGATTTGTTTGTTACCCAGGATCAGTGAACCCAACAACTGGATTAACAGAGGAAGTAGTCACTGTCATTGGAATTCCTAGAAATTGTTGGCTCATTGCAGCCCCTGTGAGATTCTAACCATAGCTAGTGAAATTGTTCTTCAAAAGGGGATTGTTTACTGGAGGTGGAGGGTTCTAGTTAAATAAAGACAACAAAACATCAGAAATATAGTCCAAGAAAGTAAGAAACCATACATTATATTGCAAAAAATACACAGTGATTTGAAGAATGAGTACCCCTCAATCCCATGGGAGGCCTTGAATGAAAAGTAAAAACCAATAAATGTTACAGTATAAGGCAACAAAACAAAGTGGAATATGTAATCTAATCCTACAATCCGACACTAACTTCTTTCATGGGAGTTGAGGGGTAAGGCCTTTGAAATATCCTTATCAAATATCAACCTTACCCTGAGCAATTAGATGGTATCATATTCATCTAACAAAAGTGCTGGACAGGTTTATTTGACCATGGAAAAAAGCAAAAGTAGTTGATTAAGGAATGAAAGAAGATGTGATCGAATTTGATACCATTTTCTTCATCCCGTCATCTTGACTTGGTCCAGACCTAAATGACATGAAATTTGGATGGGAAGAAGAATTCTTCATGAAGGGCCACTGAGCATCTATGCCTGCAACAACAACATACAGGAAAAAATAAGTTGACAAAAAACAAAGGCAAAAAAACTGTGTGCTCCCATTCTATAAAGCAAACTTTTTAGAATAACAAACGTTATCAACACATATCATTTAAAAAAGACATTCCAAGAACTATCAAACTAAGGATCCTTCATTCATGTCAATTAGTTTCACACTACAAAAACCGAGAACCGACTTAGTATCAAAGACACCACAAGGAAGGAAAGGAAACATCTCAAAACTAAGAAGCGGCAATGCAATGAAGTTGAAAGCGAGGTTGTTCAACCCCCTATTTTTTCAATAATACATAAAACAAACAAACAACAAGAAATTAACTATAGGGGAGTGAAAATATAGTAGAGCTTCAGCAGAGATCCATAACTCCTCCTTATAGACATCCACCATTTTTAGGTCAGTTTTGCTAGCTGGGCACCAAAATTGAAAATTAGCCTAAATCTGCCGAAAATAACACAGTATAGAAAAGTCCCATTGATAGCACAAACTCATCTTGGACACTTTTTTTAAAGGTTAATTGATTAGTAAGAATGATGCTAGGACGATGTCATCTGTCCCACCAAATTATTGGCTACCAGTTGCATTAGTGTCATACTTAATGGAAGAAAACGAGAAAGAACTAAGATTCTTCCACCATATTTCAAGTGACAGGTTAATGTTTTCGTTTTAATTGGATGTAAATGTAGATAGTGATCTTAAAAGGTAAAGAATAACAGGGTGCATATCAAATAGACCAAGAAAGCAAGAAATCAGATTGTCTTCTCTAATCAAACACTTAAAAGAAACATAAGAGGAAAGCTAATTCAACAGCAAGACACTTTTGTGGCTTAACTTATAAGCTTCTTTTATCATAAATTGACACACTACCATACAACCATTTTTAAGCCATTAGATAGATCACTACAAGCATCAAGTGTGAAACTTGAGATTAAAGTTCAGATAAAGTGGTACAAGAAAATTCAAAGAACCAGAAAAGAAAATATTTGATGCTTATCCTTTTCAAATTAATTTATAGATTGATTCATCAAGCAAATGTCTACACACTATTTAGCTCAGCAAAAAGAGAGAACAAAGGCATTAAAGCTACTACTGCTAAACACTTTTTTACCTCTGAATTTGCCTGTCTAGATACATGAATGAGTTGGAACACATCTACTTCTTTAGCTCGGTGTCTGCTATAGTCTGTTGAACAAAGCATGAAGGTTAAGTGTTGTGTCCATGAGCTGGATCCTACACTACCATTAAAGTGAAGCCTACACAACCCAACAAAAAACCATAAGGGGGCCAATTTCAACACCAGAGAGAATAAACATAACACAATCCACTAAAATATGAAATTCAAACGTTTCATGTAGAAAAAGAAAGAAAAAACAAAGCCTTTTTATCGAACATGATATCAAGTCAACTACGAGAAGTATCATACGACGAATATATTCACATACATGATCATTATCAAAAGCCTAACCTAATTCATGTTATAGAAAGTTATCTAGAAGAAAAGCAATTTGGAAAGTTATTAAATCAGCTATGATAGAAGCACTGACCAATGCAGCAGGTTTTCTAGAATAGAAGCAATTTGGATAATTCAAAAGCACCGACCATTACCAATTCAGCCAAGTAACAAATAACAAATATAAAAGTTCTCAAAATGAAAAATAAGAAATATTTGCAGTCATATTACAGAAGTTCAAGACAAAAAAATTTCTTAGAATGAAAAAAAATTCAGACTTGGTGAAACTAAAAGGTTTCCCCAGATCAAATCACCAATTTAGTAGTTCTTCAGAGGTGAGAGAACTTAAGTTCAACTCATCTAATTTAGAGATTATACAAGGAACAAATTTCAAACACCAAAGCTTCAGGACAGATATAAACAAAGAACGAAATCCATGAAATTTGGGCAAAATAAACAAAGAAGAAATGGTACTACTCGATACGACGAAAAAGACCACCGAACCTGGATAGGGTTTTGATTGGGGACAAGATTGCAGATCTGGAGGGAGAGAGACGCCGACGAGAAGAAGGTGAAGAGATGATGTCAGTGGTCGGCGAGGAGGAGGAGACCTCGGATCTAGAGGGAGGGAGACGGCGGCGAGGAGGAGGTGAGGAGATTGTGCGGGTGGTCGGCGAACAGAAGGATATCACAGATCTGGAGGGAGGAAGACAACAGCGAAGAGGAGCACTGAATCCAGGAGAACGGTCGCCAGAGAGAAAGCTCGGATCTGGCCGGAGAGAGAGGATCGAACATGGAGGATCTGGAGAGAGATGATCGAAGAAGGAGTTGGGGATTTGGGGGCTTGGGTCTGGAGAGAGTAGAACGTAGTTAGAGGGAATGAGGAGAGAGAGAAGGATCCAATTTGTTTTAACTTTTAAGTGTACCTCAAAATTTGGAAGCCCGGGCTACAAAATTTCTTAGTGTTTTAATCCCGCCATTTCCCGCATTTTTGCCTTTTTTCGAATTAATGATTTCACATCTGTCTATAAATTTGACCATTGTATAAAAAGTTTTTAACATCACAAAAAAAATTATTGATGTCATAAATTAATTTAACATCGGTTGATTTTATGACAGACTTAAATCATATGATGTCTAATTGCAATATTCTAGTAGTGCATCAACCAAGCTACCAACAGATAGTAAATTATGCTTAAAACTAGGCACAAGCAACACATTCTTAACAATAATTTTATCATCCAAACACAAAGAACCAATCTCATTGACAGAAGCAATATTACCATCAGATATACCAACATTAATATATAGGCCTAATGAACAACTTCCTATCACTAATAAAATAATCATAAGCAGACATATGATTCGTAGCTCCAATATTGTCAATCATCCAGTCAGTATCCTTAGAAAATCAAGCAAGTAAAGCCATGTTATGAGAGTAAGAATTACCAACCATATTGGTCACTACACATTTTACTTGATTTTTATCATGCATAGCTCTCAGCAACTCTTGACACAAAGTATTCACCAAGGATTGATCCACCTTTCCTCTATTGCTAGGTCCTGTAGTTCTGGACGTGTTGAAGCAAAGACTCGTGTTATCTCCTTTCTCTAAAGGCAACTCCAAGGTTCCATCATGAGCTTCAAACACATTGTTAGCCACAATCTTGTCATCTTTAGTACCCTTATACCACTCAAGAAACCCATGTAACTTGAAGCAGTTGTCCATGATATGTCCTTTTGCTTTGCAATGGTAACAAATCTTGTCTCTATTATATTTCTTACCATCTTTCTGGGTACTCTGAAACCTATCACCTTTCATTGTCGTAAACAAAGCCATATTGTATGACTGAGGTGCATATGATCCATTCAAAACTCCTTTACCACCCTCAACCTATTGGACAAGATAATATGCCATATTGAGTGTCGGAAGTGGATTAGTAGCCAATATACTATTGCACACAGACTCATATCCTTCACCTGAACCCATCAAGAATTGCATTAGACGATTTATGCCTTTAGTTTCAGAGACTTTCCTTGTCAATTGACAAGAACAATTCGCCATTGCACCACAAATACAATGGCGAAATCCTTTCACACTATGTAATTCATCACACACGCTTCAATTTCTTAAAGTACTCAACTATAGTCTTGTCCCCTTTCGTAATGTGGATCAACTCTTTCTTCAATTGGAAAATAAGAGGGGTGTTTGTTTGACCATACCTTTCTAAAAGTTATGCCCAAAGATCTTTAGCATATTCCACATACATAAAGCTTTCTGAAGTTGGCTAAACATCGAGTTTAACACCCAACATCTCACCATATAATCCGCGTGAACCCACCTTTGTAGATTAATCAACCCCACTGAAGGTTTCTTGCAAGATCCATCGATAAAACCTATCTTGTTCTTAGCGCCTGTTGTGAGCGGAATCTGTAAAGGCCCGGATTTTTAAAATAATAATTTAGAAATAAATAAAATAAAATGGATTTAATTTGGATATTGTAAGGAAAACTCGTCATAAATAGAACTCGAAACTCTTAAAGCGGATTCCGGCCAAAATTTTAAATTATGCAAAATAGATTTTATTTCGCTTTTATATGCCGAGAATTTGAAATGATGTCCGGATTTCATTATTAAATTCGAATTGGATAATTTAAATTTTATTTGAAACGAGTCGAGATAAGACCAAGAGAGCGGGTTTCAGGTTTTACCTTTAGGTATTCCTAATTTTATTTTGGGACCACTCCCTCTATTTGTCATCTTCCCCCTCTCCCTTCCGAAATTTGTCTCTCCCAAAGCTTATGTAATCCATTTTTGGTCAAAGTTCAACCACTGCATCCCCTCTCTTACATGTTGCAAGAAACCCAAAATTTATTCCTTGAAAATCTGAATATCTCCCCACATTTCACTTTCTACACACCCTATCTTCTTCCTTTTCTTTCCCCCATGTATGTTGCCCCGCTTGACCAGCCTCAGCGCCCCACCACCGGTCTGTTCTCGCAGCCGCCGGACCACCACAACACCACCACTCCACCCCCTGCGTTCGCCAGCGACGCCAGCAGCCACCACACCCCATTCTCTGTTCTTCGAATCAAGCAGCCCGGAGCAACAGCCGAGCCGGTTTACTCCTCCTCCCCTGTCCTCCTCCATTCCGACCGGTGATCCCTTCCTCCCGAGTCGGCGGTGCCAGAAGTGGGCAGCAGCCATTCCGGGGACTAACGCAACAGCAGCGCCACCAGAAGTTCCCCGAGCGCCGCCCGTGTGTTCCGTTCCGCTCCGGTAAGGCTCGATTTCCTCCGAACCAGGCCATTTCTGGTGTGCACCCAACTCCGGCGGGTCAACCGAGCGATTCCTAGCGTCTTCCCGACGATGAACATTTCGGTGAGCATCCTTCTTCTCCTTCCCTTTATTGTTCGAATTTCTGGTCCTTGGGTGACAGATTGGGTAGTCGGAGCAAGCCTTCGTCGCCGGCGAGCCTCCCCGCCCCTTTCCTTTTCTCCAATTTCGATCCGACTCTGTTGGGAGTGATGATGAACAGTAGCTGTCCGGTTGGGTTTTGTTTTTGTTTAGGGTCCGGTTCACTTTTTTTTTCTATATATAAAGCCGGTTCGGTTTGCAAAATAAACCTTCAGATTTTTTAGATGGGAAATGGGCCTAATTCTTGGATCCGATTTTGGGAGGATCTTGGGCCTTTCTTTTGATTTGTTTGGGCCTCTTCTTATTTCAGATTTGAGGGTTTGTTTTGTTGGGACTTTTGTTTCTATGGATCTTATCATCCGAGTAATTAGTTATTAAATTATTCTAATTTAAGTTGTTATATATTGATTATATTTTACTGGCTATTTGATGATTAAATGCTAGCATCTATTATTAAATTGTATTTATCAAATTAGTATTGTTGATTATAAATGGGGTTTATAAAGATGGATTTATTTCGAAAATGTTTATCAGTTACTTGAAATATTAAGGTCAAGGTTTTGAAATAAAATGTCAGAATTATTTCTATAATATAATTTTGAGGTATTGGTTTAAGGCTTAAATGTTTAATGTCGGGATTCTTGTCTTGGTTGATAATGTTGGTTCTGAGAAGGAAGTTTGGAAATACGGTTGGTATGATTCTATCAATGGGTTTGATTTGAAGAATGATTTTGGTTGATGTTGATCGTATCGGAAAGGTTTTGGAAAATGGTTTTACTATCGTTTGGTTTTGAGTATGTTGAACACTTGGATTCGTGTGTGTGATTGTTGGTCCGGTAGCTTATGGAAATGACTTGATGATAGGTGTGTATTGCTTTTGGATTGCGTTGGACTTGCATTTGGGCCCTTACTTGTGTTATCTTGCTGTTCTGCATCTTCAGGTAGGTTCCCTAGGAGGCTTACTCAGGTTGGACATTCATGTCTATTGTTGCATTTTATGTTAGGTGTTGCATATGCATAAAAGCATGCCATGTAGTATCCTGTTTAGGTTGCACTAATTGAATGAGCATCTGCTTACTTATTGCGATTGAAACAGAACGGCCGTTATCTGTGATAGTCCTAGAGTCTTTGCTAGGGTCATAGGGTAGTCCAGCCTCATCGGGTACCCTGAGTCAATCGAGTCATGAACTTCCTTATATTATGATATGCCTGCGGGCTTTATTGTGGAGCGGGTTAGGCATGCGTGCCCCCCCGATTATGATGGAATGCATTCACGAGCTGGCCAGTCTCCGCCCTATCGGAAGGGGGTGGAGGTAGGAGAGGGATATGCCACTTGGCATTGTCTTGGGCCCTTTACAGTATTTCTGCACATTATTATACTTAGGGGCATGCTAGTGTGTTTGACTTTCGTACTGCATTAGAGCATCTTTATTAGGTATAGCACATACTGTGTAGCCTCAGCGAGGACTGCCGGTCCCGCATGAGTGGCTCGATCTGACTCCTTTCCCCGTTCTTTTTTTTAAGGTATTTTCTGCAGATATTGTTTGCTCCTTGCTTCTGTGACGGGAAACCCTTTGGCGAATCGAAGAACCTAGCTAATATTCTAACTTGGTAAAAATGGTAATCACTCGCTTATGATTTGGTTTTGACCCGGCTTTGTCGTGGCATTTGTATCTTAACCTTGCTTCCGCTTTACTTTCATTTGAATTGAATTTCGCGACATAGTCTTAAGATAGGTTAAGGGTACCCAATGACCCTTCGTGACTTTTAGGGTTTGAAATCCCTCTTTCCACTAATCTTAAAATGAGTTTGAAACCTCGACCCGTACCTGGATTTCAAGATCCGAACAAGGGGTTTTATCCCTTGAAACGTAACCCAGAAATCATAATTCTGGGCCGGTACAAAGATGGTATCAGAGCTGAGGTTGTGCAATTCGGGTACAAAAGGGTCGAGTGTATGTTTTGGAAAACTGCCCATGAATTTCAAAGGTTTTGAATGTGTTTTAAAGGGGCAAAATGAATTTAAGATGTCTAACCTAAATTGGACTAAGTAATGAACTCGACTTGTAATAAAAGAGAAAAACCGACTAAACGGGGACACGAGTGGGTAGTAAAGGCGCTACACCACCCCTATTGGGTGTAGTTGGGAACGGTAGGAAAAATACTAGTTTGCTCTTTACAGATGGGTTGGGAAACTGGCAAAATACTAATTGTCTCTACTAATTTTATGTTCATAATCCAAGTTGTTAGCATGGATCTCCATTAGACGGGTAATAAACACATAAACAAGTAGGAAAATGCTCAAAACATGATAAAGGTCGGATCTTTACCTCAAACGTGCATGGCTATCGTTGGGCTCGCCCCAACCCTAGAAGTGGGTGGACTACTCACGCCTCATCGCAAACTCAGACATTGATTGAAAGGAAATAACTTGCATTAAACTAAATTCAAAGACTTTACAATCTCGGCGATCCAACTCTCGTTGAACGCCAAAACCCTAAAACCTCTGAACTCCCTAAACCGTCTCTGTGGAACTACTCCTCTACTTCTGAAATTGAATTGAATCATTAAAACTCAGCCCCATAGGTGTTATTTATAGCCTTCTAACCCTTGCTAATCAATGATAGAATATCTATATCTATATCTAAAACTATATCTAAAATGCTTAAGGATAAATAAAAGCAATAGGGAAATTAAATCTAAATATATCTAAATGTCTTAAAGTAGATATATCTCTTCTTCCATGATGTGTCTTGATAGATTGGATAGATTCTCGGCCTTCTCGACTTCCTTCGTGCCCAAGGAATCCCAACTCTACTCGGACTGCTTACGTCGATGCGTTTCCAGATACTGGTCTACTTGACATCGACAAGGGCTCATCGACATCGACTAGGATTCGTCGTCGACTGGACTTCTCGGGTGACTCCGCTTGACATGGCTCGGATTTGGGCTCCTGGGCGTCGTCGATCTCGACTAAGGCTCGTCGACATCGACTAGGGTTGTGGTCGAGGATGGCTCTCTGGTGATGTCGAGGACTCTTCCTCGGCATGGACTCGGACAGGCGCTAGGTGGCTCGTCGATCTCGACTAGGTCTTGTCGAGATCGCGTAGAGATGTGCTCGGCGTCTTCGTCCTCGGCTTGTCGATCAGCTTCTCTTCTCGTCGACTCCGGGTGTGGCGCTTAGGTGTCGTCGATCTCGACTAGGTCTTGTCGAGATCGAGTTGCGTTCCGGGAGTCGGGTTGGTCTGGCTCAGCTTTCTCGACCAGGCTTTGTCGACCAAGTCCGCCCGGGCTCTCTACTCGAGATCGAGTAAGGTGTACTCGACATAGAGTAGCCCTGGCTTTAGCTCGGTTTATCCTGGTTCTGTACTCTCGGATTCTGGACTTCTGTAATTGTTTTCCGAGCTTTTCTGACCTTCCTTAGAATTGCTGTAAAACGTCTCGAATTCTGCGAATTTAAACAGAATTTCGTGTAGATTCCATAATTTGGCAAATAAACATAAACTACATAGATTCTGTACTATCTAACCCAAATGTATGCAATGTATGCAGAAAACGATATTAAAGTTACTGTAAAATGGGACAGATTCAACTCACAACAAACACCCCATAGTTAAGCTTGCTTGTCCTCAAGCAATACTTTTATTTGTCATTCAGGGGAAGAAATCAAAACTCTCAACATATCGGATTCATTCTTATATAACCCAGCAGTCAATTACCATCCTCGAAAAGGTACTAGTGCCACAAATCCATGCATGTGCAATTTAAAAAGCAACATCTACTCACAAAAGGAGGGTTATGTAAAAACATTTATGTGACAAAGCAACAATATTCAAGAGGACTTCAATTTAAGCTCAATAAGGAGTAGAATTGGTAAAAGGCTAAAAGTGGGCAACTCTGGCAATGTGGTGCTAATGATCCGGGGAAAGGGAGTATTTCCAAACTTGAGTTTCCACATTCCTTTTCATAAGATTCATCACCTTTCATATTTCTTTTTTTTCTCAATAATAATGCCTTTACCTCTCTAACCTCAGCACTGCCTTCTCGCGAGTCGCAAACATGGGTGTCATGAATGGCCCCGGATACTTAGTGCTTTGGACTCCTCACAATGTGTCCCATCTCTCCAAACTATTATCTTAGAGAGCAGGGTCAATCTACCTTTATCTCCTGAGGTGATTGGATTTTCTTTCACTCATTAAATTTTCCATATATCTCAAACAATTTCCTTCCAAACTCCAATAATGATAATAACAACACCACAACCATATAACATCTCCATAATGTAACATCATTGTCAACATAATCCCCGGATAGGGTAAAGAATGGCAATATTTAGATCATGTGGATCAATATTTAAAATAAGGCATATTATGGCTTTTGTGATGCATAAGCATAGGTAGGGCTAGGAATTTAACAATATGAGCATTATATGGAAATATAAAGTCCTCCATCATCTTATCATGCACTTCATTATGACTTCCCTTTACTAGGCAATTTCATGCTATATCTCTAATGAATCCAATTTTGCATCGTCGAGTTCAATTAAAGCTTCCATGACATTTATCAAAATTTTAAATGGGGGTCATTTTTCTCAAATTTTGGAAAACATGCATATATAAGCACATAAATCAATAATGCATTCCAAAATAGCCATATAGCAATTCAAAGAAATAATGCACATATAATGTCAAATAAAGCGAATATGCACAAAGTAAGCCCTTCCCCCACCCCATACTTAAACATTACAGTGTCCTCACTGTATAAATTAAAGTAGAAACAAGAGTAAAGGAAGGAACTCACAAGATAAAATATCGAGGAAGGCGGATCTGGGTAAGTCGAGTTACTGCTCTTGTCGATATCGAGCAAAGTACTCGATATCGAGTAGGCTCTCAGCGTCCAGTGGTTTTCTGAAGTCGAGGAGCATCTGGGCTTGTCGATGTCGAGTTGGCCTACTCGAGATCGAGTAGTGTCTGGGCTGCTCCTCCTTGTCGCCGTCGACTTGGCCTTCGTCGATTTTGACTGTTTTTTAGGGACTTCTTATTCCACTTTTCGTGATCCTTTTATGCTTGCCCACCTAAAAGTGTTAGATTGCACAAAATAAACAAGAATATCCACATAAAATATTCTAAAAGAGATAAAACCCCAAAACCAAAAACAAAAAGTTCAAAAGTCCCAAAATCATAAAGTTTTATATACATGCTCTAGATTTTAGAGTCGCTAGGCCGACTTCTCCGTTTGCGCTCAAGGACCATTATTGTGGGGCCCGCTCCTGCTTGGCCCTTCTCCTGGATCATCTAGGTCCTGATCGTAGTATGCAAGCTCAGCTGACAGGTTGTTGCTTGCATCATCTCCCTTCTCTTTCTTCTTCTTCCTTCCAGCTCTCAGGTTTCGCAGATTCTCTTGCCACGATGTCTTATCTCCCTTTAAATCATTGAAAATTTTCTTTATGGACTGAGGGGGAGTAGGATTCATACCTGAACTTGCCTTTTCGGACCCAAAACAGGAATCTTTGAGCTTGGGGCTAGTCGACATCGAGTACAGCTGGTCGACCTCGAGTACAGGGACCCCATACTTAGGCTCTTGGCAAGTTTCTGGCTCTGCAGTGGTTGTCGAGATCGACAAAGGTTTGTCGAGATCGAGTAGGTCCCTTGTCGAGATCGAGTAGCCCTTGTCGATCTCGAGTACAGTGTTGGCTCCTTCCTCCGCTGTTTGCTTGGTCCCGTGGTTGCTGATGCTCTTCACCTCCAGCCATGAAATTTCCTCTTTTGCAGGGCCAAAAGAGAAATCCAAAACCTCATCGCCTATGGTGAAGGTGAGCGATCTATTCTTGACACTTATTTTGGCATCTGCAGTAGCTAAGAATGATCTACCAAGAATAATAGGGCTAGTAGGATCTTCAGCACAGTCAATGATAAGGAAATCAGTTGGAACAAAGAATTTACCAACCTAGACAGGGACGTTCTCAACTATACCTGTAGGGATGACTACTGTATTGTTTGCCATGTATAGCTTGGCATCCACAGGTTCTATGCATCCTATCTTTACTTTCCGCCAGATTGATAAAGGCATGATGCTCACCCTTGCTCCTAAATCGCACATAGAATCATATTTATATTGTCCAAAACCCACAGTAACAGAAAACTTACCAGGGTCAGGTCTCTTTTTAGGGAAGTGGAGTACTTTGCATTCGCCTGCGATCTCTGAGATGGATCGCTTCTTGCTGAGAATTTCCTTCAGAAATTTGACATATCCAGGCATCTCTTGCAGGGCTTCTGTAAAAGGGATAGAAACATTCAGTTCTTGCAGCATATTAACAAATCTGGTAAACCTACCTGCAGTGGGATCTTTCTGTGCTTTTGAAGGGAAAGGCAGTGGCTTTTTCAGTTTCGGAGCCTGATCAGCTGTCAGAGGTGCTGCAGAGTCGTCGACGTCGGCCAGATGCTGCTCGTCGATCTCGACCACAGGCTCCTCGACATCGAGTAGGGTGGTCGACCTGGAGTTGCTGGTCTGCGCAGCGGAGTCCGAGCTCAGCTTCTGATCTGTGTCGAGTAGTTGCTTGTCGATATCGAGTACACCCTCCTCGAGATCGAGTTGGCTGTGCTCTGTGTCGAGTTGCTGCTCTGCCTTGCTTTGCTGCTTTCCGACCTCTGGCTCGTGTAATTGATGTCCACTCCTGAGTTTTATAGCTGCGACGTGTCCGGTTTTCCCTTTAGGATTTGGTTCTGTTTGCCCAGGGAGTTGTCTGGACGGTCATGGGATCTGTGCAGCGATTTGGCCCATCTGCGTCTCTATTCCCCTTTTCCAGATGTCCAGTTCTCCAAATTTTGTAGTGATGCTCTGGAACTGGTTGTTGATGGTGCCCTGATTCCGACGCATCTCCTCAAGGATCAGCTGCAGATCATCCTTCTTTTGATCCCTTTCTGGATGTCCTGGAGCTCTGTAGGGTGGGGGATTCCTAGGAGGACCCTGGTTCCACTGTGGTTGATAGAACCTTTGATCTCCCATGTGTCGATTTGGACCCCCAGCGTAGGCTGCCTCTTCATGTGTTTCTGCCATCCTTACTTGCTCAGTGTGTGGGCACTCAGTAGTGGTGTGCCGCTGTGGTCCGCATTCGATGCAAGGCTGGTTGACAGATAGATATTTGACTTGCTTGAGGAGCTTGCGATTCTGGTCTCTGTAGAACTGCTCCCTAACATCTGGGTCAATCTCCTTTGCTGGCTCATAGAGTGGCACAGATGGCGCTGGCCTGGCGTAGGAGTTCTCCTCATAGTTTGTAGGAGCCCCATATTTGTTGTCGTAGTTGGTGAGCTTTTCTAACACACCCCATGCGTCGCTTGGTGTCATCGTCAGATACTCATAGTGAGTATAATGGTTGATTCTGTCCTTGGTGATTTGATCAAGAGAGTTGAAGAAGATCTCCTGAATGACGTATGGTGGCTGTCCATGAGTAGGGCAAGATCGCAGCAGTTCTTTGTAGCGTTCCCATGCCTTTGCCAGCGGTTCCCCTTGCTTCTGTTTGAAGGCGGTGATTTTCTAGCGGAGAAGTGCTGTCTTGGCGGGTGGGAAGTATATGTTCAGAAACTCTTGCTCTACTTGGGCCCAGGTGGTGAGAGATCTCGGCTTCAGCCCTTCCAGCCACTTCAGTGCAGGTCCAGCGAGAACCCAGCGAAAAGATTTCATCTTGACATATTCCAGAGTTGTACCTTCAGCAAGTGTACGGCACATGTCATGAAAGTTAGTAATATGTTCAAGAGGACACTCATTAAATTTGCCATAAAAAGCATTATTTTAAAGCTCTATCAAAAATTGAGTGCGAATTTCAAAAGAGTTATCAGGGATTAGAATCGCCGATTCAGGCACGAAGAGAGCTGGATGCATATAATCCTCAGCAGTAGTTGGATATTGGGCAAGCTCAGCTTCTGCTTGCCTTGCGCGCTCAGCTTCTTGTTCCCTCGCTGTCCTTTCATTGGCTATAGTGGTATCCTTTGCGGCTAGTTCCCTTGTAAGCCTTTCTATCAGTTGCTCTTGTGTATCAGCGGCCGCCATGATCCTTTTGAGTTTAGAGTGGATGTGTAGGTAACGCTCTGGTTCGTCTAAGGCGTCAAACTCAGGTGGTAGACCAGAACAGCGCATACACCTGTATAATAACTCAAAGCAGATGTGAGATTTAACTACCTAAGGCGCGAATGATAGCTTCCCCGGCAACGGCGCCAATTTGTTGGTATAGGAGGAAATTGAGAATGCAAATATAAAATATAAATAAATCACAGCAAACCAGATTCCGTCCCTTGCAAATAATTACAAGACCTCATCCTGATGTAGCAGCGGGAAGTTAGGATCGATCCACGAGGAAGCGTGTCAGCGGATCCTAGACAGCGATGGAATCTCACGGTCAGAAGTCGACAACAGTGGTACTCGACCTCGACTAAGGGTTAGTCGACAGGGGTCAGGCACAGTCGAACACAGCGCAGCAGCAGTTACAGGGGCTCATCGATATCGACAAGGCCTACTCGATGTCGAGTAGAGTCTTCGTTGACTTCGCTTCGTCTCGTCGAGTACCTGCACAAGTAAGCTACAATGACTTTGGGTCGAAGATCAGTAGTCGAGATCGACGAGTGCTATTCGATCTCGAGTAAGACAGAGACAAAAACGAAATAAAATAAATGCAAAGGCTTTGGGATTTCGAACTAAATTTAATTTAAAAGGGCTTCCAAGATTGGGGTTTGCAACAACGATAACCAAGCATGCATAAGACAGAACCAAACAAATAATCATGTAAATCGCATCAAGGACAAGCTTTCGCCTTTTCCAACAATTAGACAACTCTTTCAAGAAACCCTAATTGTCTCTACTAATTTTATGTTTATAATCCAAGTTGTTAGCATGGATCTCCATTAGACGGGTAATAAACACATAAACAAGTAGGAAAATACTCAAAACATGATAAAGGTCGGATCTTTACCTGAAACGTGCATGGCTATCGTTGGGCTCGCCCCAACCCTAGAAGTGGGTGGACTACTCACGCCTCATCGCAAACTCAGACATTGATTGAAAGGAAATAACTTGCTTTAAACTAAATTCAAAGACTTTACAATCTCGGCGATCCAACTCTCGTTGAACGCCAAAACCCTAAAACCTCTGAACTCCCTAAACCGTCTCTGTGGAACTACTCCTCTACTTCTGAAATTGAATTGAATCATTAAAACTCAGCCCCATGGGCTTTATTTATAGCCTTCTAACCCTTGCTAATCAAGGATAGAATATCTATATCTATATCTAAAACTATATCTAAAATGCTTAAGGATAAATAAAAGAAATAGGGAAATTAAATCTAAATATATCTAAATGTCTTAAAGTAGATAGATCTCTTCTTCCATGATGTGTCTTGATAGATTGGATAGATTCTCGGCCTTCTCGACTTCCTTCATGCCCAAGGAATCCCAACTCTACTCGGACTGCTCACGTCGATGCGTTTCCAGATACTGGTCTACTCGACATCGACAAGGGCTCATCGACATCGACTAGGAGTCGTCGTCGACTGGACTTCTCGGGTGACTCCGCTTGACATGGCTCATATCTGGGCTCCTGGGCGTCGTCGATCTCGACTAAGGCTCGTCGACATCGACTAGGGTTGTGGTCGAGGATGGCTCTCTGGTGATGTCGATGACTCTTCCTCGGCATGGACTCGGACAGGCGCTAGGTGGCTCATCGATCTCGACTAGGTCTTGTCGAGATCGAGTAGAGATGTGCTCGGCGTCTTCGCCCTCGGCTTGTCGATCATCTTTTCTTCTCGTCGACTCCGTGTGTGGCGCTTAGGTGTCGTCAATCTCGACTAGGTCTTGTCGAGATCGAGTTGCGTTCCGGGAGTCGGGTTGGTTTGGCTCAGCTTTCTCGACCAGGCTTTGTCGACCAAGTCCGCCCGGGCTCTCTACTCGAGATCGAGTAAGGTGTACTCGACATAGAGTAGCCCTGGCTTTAGCTCGATTTATCCTGGTTCTGTACTCTCGGATTCTGGACTTCTGTAATTGTTTTCCGAGCTTTTCTGACCTTCCTTAGAATTGCTGTAAAACGTCTCGAATTCTGCGAATTTAAACAGAAACTGGTGTAGATTCCATAATTTGGAAAATAAACATAAACTACATAGATTCTGTACTATCTAACCTAAATGTATGCAATGTATGCAGAAAACGATATTAAAGTTACTGGAAAATGGGACAGATTCAGCTCACAACAGCAACTGCTTGAACAGGATCTTGAAGCAACTTGATATCCATATTGCTATACCATGTTCAAGAAATGAATACTGAGATGTTTAGATAGACAACAATTGATAGTGCCATGGAAACAGAAGTACCTTTCAAAATTGTTTAAATTTCAACAATAGAAGTAACCAAGGAAGGATGATAGAAAAACTCATACTTCTTTAAATAACAATGAAATCAATTTGGTTAGATAAGACGAAGGCCTATAGGATCGTTCCTATATAGGGTCCTTAAAAGAATTTGGTTTTGTATTTAACATGTCATGTTAAAGGGTATAACCTGTCATGTTAATATCATTACTTGTCATGTTATTTTCTTTCAGTAAGGAGAAGAGGATCGATTCGCATTACCTGTCATGTTAAAGAGTATAACCTGTCATGTTAATAGCATTACCTGTCATGTTATTTTCTTTCAAAACTTTATTTTCTTTCATAAAACAAAGTGTTGTAAGACATGGTAGTGTTCTTGTTTTAGGAATTCATAAAGAGGTAAATCCAGTATGGAGAACAAGTTTTCTGAAGAGGTAATCACCCTTTTTCTTCATGAAAATTTGGCCAAAAATGAGGTATGGATTATTTTTGGTGCTGCTGTCATAGAAAAGAGAGGAAAAAATGATCGGTTTCGATAGAAAATTGTGTAAATTTGTCCACAAAACACCAAATTGAGTTCTGTAACTTCCTATATCTTTCTAAAGAGGTAATCACCCTTTTTCTTCATGAAAATTTGGCCAAAAATGAGGTATGGATTATTTTTGGTGCTGCTGTCATAGAAAAGAGAGGAAAAAGTGATCGGTTTCGATAGAAAATTGTGTAAATTTGTCCATAGAGCACCAAATCGAGTTCTGTAACTTCATATAGCTTTCTAAGGATGTAATCAACCTTTTTCTTCATGAAAATGTGGCCAAAAATGAGGTATGGATTATTTTTGGTGCTGCTGTCATAGAAAAGAGAGGAAAAAAATGCTCGGTTTTGATAGAAAATTTTGTAAATTTGTCCACAGAGCACCAAATCGAGTTATGTAACTTCCTATAGCTTTCTAGAGATATAACCAACCTTTTTCTTCATGGAAATTTGGCCAAAATGAGGTATGCTTTTTTTTTGGGGGCTGCTGTCATATAAAAAGAGAGTAAAAAGTGTTCGGTTTCGATAGAAAATTGTGTAAATTTGTCCATAGAGCACCAGATTGAGTTCTGTAACTTCCTATAGCTTTCTAGAAATATAACCAACCTTTTTCTTCATGGAAATTTGGCCAAAATGAGGTATGCTTTTTTTTTGGGGCTGCTGTCATATAAAAGAGGGTAAAAAGTGCTCGGTTTCGATAGAAAATTATGTACATTTGTCCACAGAGCACCAAATTGAGTTCTGTAACTTCCTATAGCTTTCTATAGATATAACCAACATTTTTCTTCATGGAAATTTGGCCAAAATGAGGTATGCTTTTTTTTGGGGGGCTGCTGTCATATAAAAGAGAGTAAAAAGTGCTCGGTTTCGATAAAAAATTGTGTAAATTTGTCCACAGAGCACCAAATCAAGTTTTGTAACCAAATTGTGTCCAGTACAAAACCACAGGGTGTCTAGTATACACCCATAGGGTGTCAGATGTCATGTAAAACAATTCAGATGTCATGTAAAAAAATTGACAGGTCATGTAAAACAATTCAGGTGTCATGTAAAATAGTTCCCGGGTGACAGGACAGTGATGCGAATATTATTCAATGGTACATCATCAAATAGGCTATGACAGAAACTAAAATTGCGCAAAAATGGCCTTTACTGTATACTGGAATTATATGAAAAATGGCCTTGTGTTGCAGCAGCTGTTCAGGATCATTTTGAGGAATTGGAGGGTGTTATGCAGACATGTCAGTTGGTGGATATGGAGTAAACCGGAGCTAGACTCACATGGTCAAACAGGAAAAAAAAGGGGAAGATAAGCTTGAGAGACAACTTGATCGTGTCCTAGTGAATGAAGAGTGGCTGGATAATATTGAAAATTCTAAAGCCTAATTTGACACTCCTGGATGTTCCGATCATAGTCCTGCATTAGTGACGCTCAAGGATGAGGTTGTGTGCAGAAAATATCCATTTCATTTCAAAAATTTCTGGTGCAAAGAGAATGCTTTTAAATCCTTAGTTGCGTGTGCTTGGCATGAGGAGGTAGTTGGTTCTAAGCAATTCATACTTTCATAGAAGCTGAAAAATGTGAAGGAAGCCATGCGAAGTTGGGACAGAACGATGTTTCCTGATCTTCAGAGTCAGATTAAGCTGAACAAAGCTTGTATTCATGAACTGCAGCTGCATATGCAAACAGAGAAAAAATATGGCTTTGATGGATATGATCTGTCGGGGGGAGGAAACTCTGATGAAGAATTTAGAAAGGTTGCTAAGTCTCTCTCGGCAAAAGGCAAAATTACACTGGTTGACACGGTGGGAAGAAGAGTCTTTTTACCTCTTTTTCCGAAGTGTGAAAGCTAGAAGAGCTAAGAATGCAATTCAGTTCTGTTGGCAGCTACAAATGCATTCTATTTCTGAATATGTGTTTCTATATTAGTTCTGCTTCAGCTACAAATTTATCATGTCTACTCTGATCACATTGAAGAATAACTTAAGCACATCTATGAATCAGTTAAAACAAAAATGAACTAGCAACAAAAGGATTGTACAACCCAAGTTGAAGAGAGTGATAATCATCAACCAATCAGTTAAACTAAAATGTTTCAGCAGCTAAAGGATTAGGACAAACTGAAATCAAGCAAAGCTGCACTACAATCTCCATCAAAATTAACTAGCTAAATCCAATTTCGACAAGCATATAACTTAAATTATTCATGAATAATAAGCCTATGTGGGAATTGACTTGAAACAACTATGAACCCAAAACCAAAGTTAGGATTTAGTGAAACAATTATGAACCCAAAACCAAACCCAAAAATCCCTCATTCCTCAATAGCCTATGTGAGAATTGAACCCACATCTTTGTGTATGACCACAATGCTCTCTCATTGAGCTAATATGCTATATGTGAAGAATATTTCTGTCAAAACATGCCTAACTTGGCCATTACAAATAAGTCACAATGCTCTCCTATTTATTCATGCTAGAAAGATGCTCCACTGATCTAACATTCATGTAGCAAGATAAGTAAAAAATTATACATTAAAATCCAAAATGGAAATCTACAATTTTGAACCAAATACTCAGCATCAATACATCAAGCTAAGCTAATTTAAAACATATCACGATGAAAATTAACACTTCTTTAAAATGAATCAACGCATCACCCAATTGTCAAATTCAACACTTCTTTAAACCAAATTGTGTCCAGTAGATAACAACAGGATGTCCAGTAGATAGCCACAGGGTGTCAAGTAGACAACCATAGCCCGGAAGAGAGAAAAAACCTAAAACGTGTCCAGTAGACAACTGAATGATGTCCAGTAAGAAACCAAAGGGTGGACAGATAAGAAAATATATAGTATAGAGTAAAACAAGGTTTATTAAAAGAAAAACAAACAAATCAATAGCTACAATGATCTAAGATGAGATCTTATTCCCCCCTAAAAGAATAGGATAAAGAAAGAAAAAATGGACATATACAATCACTCATAGAACCAACAAAAATATGGAGGATGAGTATCTAGTGAAGATATTATAGAAAACTAAGATATATAGTTTGCACAAGCCACCGATTTGTGACAAACAGATTCATAAAGCCTATGATAACCTTTTATTATTTTCCAAGACAATATTGTTAGAGATTTCATGTCTGACCTTTTTTTATTGTCAGGCAAATCCCTCTGAGGTTATGTATCCTCAAAATCTGAGAGGAAGGAAGTTTACAGTCTTTAATCATAAATAACTCCTTTCAAAATGCCAACTATTCAGTCCCTTGATCCTACAATTCATGTTTCATGGGGTCTTAACTCGTAACTGAACATGCTTGGAGTAATTAACAAAATCATGCTATATAAACATTAATATCCAGTTATTTGTGCTACCATGGAGTTGTCAGTTCAGCAACATACGTAGAACATATACAAGGGATAAGTGAGCAGCAACATACGTACGCAATAGATATAGCAATTCAGCCATATGTAAGCACAATGTAGTTTTATAAAAGGCACTACAAGAAAAACAGCATATCGCAACGGCAAAAGTCGTTGCAATACATGGGTTGTCGTTGCAATAGACACAATTTGCAACGACAAATGTCATTGCGAGGTCGTTGCGGGTCAGGGCGTAGCTAAAGGGTATTGCAACGACATTGGTCGTTGCGAAAAATAAACCTATTGCAACAACATTTTGTCGTTGTAATACATTTGTCGTTGTTAAACGCTTGCATCTTGTAAAATACTAACACATTTAAGCAACAAAAAATGTCGTTGCGATTGACATCATTCTTTTGCCACGACTATCATCGTTGCTATAGAACTAACCTTTGGAAACAACTATTGTCGTTGCTATAAATGTCACCTTTTGCAACAAAAATGATCGTTGCAAAAGAGTGCATTATGATAAATGAAAGCTTTTGCAATAACAAATGTCGTTGCAATAGACTCTATATTGCAATAGATAAAATCTTTCGCAACAAAAAAAGGTTATATTTGGCAACAGTTTTTTGTTGTAAAGAGATGAGATTCTTGCAATTCCCTGTTTCAATACATGCAATTCCGGTAGGTTCCTTACACATTCATTTGTACCATTGTATACAAATACACATAAGTTTCTACAAATCAACTATACACATAGATTATCCATGAAACCATATAAAATGTACATGTTCCAAACTAACTAGCAAAATATATTTCCAAATCCTTCTCTAAGACATGCTACATATATCAAAGTTCTTATATAAGGCAAAATTTATATACAAATTCTTCCATAGGCAAACTAACCCGCAAAAGACCAAAAGTTTACATCCACCATCCTCGCTCATTTTCCAAATCCTGCAAAAAAAAAAAACACTTAATGTACACCAGCAATAAACAAGAATAAAGAACAATAGATAGCAGCAAAAAAACTCAGCCCATGTACACCAGCAATAACAACAATGTACAACAAAAAACCCTGCAAAATACAGTATAAAAAAACAGCCAAAAACAGCACCAAAACTCAGAAACAAAAACAATACATATATACAAACGACAACAATAAGAAGCACAGAAAGAAGGACAAAGGACAAAAAAAATGAGAGAAACATAATGTTAACTATGTCAATAAGGATACCGATAGCCAAGGAGGACTTCAAGAGATCTGTGGTAATGGCTCTATAGATAAGACACAAAGAATTAATAAAATAATTAGCTTTTGTAGTCAAAGAGGATATATCTAAGGCACACCATGCAGCAACTTGCCTGAATATAGGAATAGACAGTTCGATCTTCCATGCATGCTAATCCAAAGTCTATAATCTTCACTTCTGCTGGTTTCACACTATTGATTTCAAAATGATGCAGTTCAGGTGAAAAATTGTCTCACAAGATGCAACATTAAAGTTTGGAAAATAATCAGAGGACCTTACCTTACACACAACAGAATGTTCTCTGGATTTAGATCACAATGAATTATACCAGCTTCTTTCATCAGAGCCAAATCACACAAAATTTGTTCAATAAAATGGAAGGATGATCGAACCATCAGGTGGCACTAGAAACCAGCAGAAGATGTATCTTGATGCACAATACACAAACAAAAATAACAAAATACACAAGCACCTGCTTGGAGAACAACTGCACAATGCTCAATGATAATCCCCTGAAATTATTGATTTTTATAAGCTCATACCTACAGAAGGATTAAAGACACCAAAAATTGGATGTTACAAAATATACCTGCAGAAGATGTAGTCAAGTTACAAAAATCTATAAAGACTTTTAGAGTAAAGACACCAAAAATTGGATGCCAGGAACTTACAAGTTCGTATCAAGCATTTCGAATGAAATGCACAAATAACGTTGAAATACAAAGTGATCATAAATACGAACAATGCGGTGCTGGTCTTCAGGGTCAAATTTTGTATTTAACTAGAAGAAGAGAAAGGCACAAAACCATGTCTTTAAGAAGTCCAATCACCTATGACCAAACTGAAAATTAGTTTAAGACGATAAAACATTTAGATGAATGAAGATACCGCTGTCAAAAGTGAGACTTCAACTAACGATTGTTGATAGTAAGCATGCTGATTTTTAATGATCTTGAGAGCTACAAAACTATTCGTTTCTGGCACCCAGCACTTGGCAACCTGCCCAAATGTTCCATGTCCAAGGACATCTTTCACTATGTACCTACACAAGAATAAGACAATACTAATATAAACAGGACACCAGGAACTGAAACAAGTTTGCTTTTAGACACAAGTACAACATAATAAATGAATACCAATAAATAACTAGAAAAAGGATATATACTTGTCACAACAAATCATGAGCTCTGTCCATGTAGGGAAGCACAGGAAGAATTTCAGTTAATGTAAATTCTAGGTTGGAGAACTGAGGGGTGAATCAAACCATAGACGCCTTCGTGAATTCATCAAAACATAATTAACGTATAGAATCAGATATGAGTTTGCATTATATTGCCCATCATTTAGTACTCCATCGGCAGGGCTTGTCAAAAACCTCTTCGGATTTAATTCTTCCACAAACTGAAATTCTGGGTTGCATATTTGATATGTTTCAACTATAACCTTAGGCAGTCTTGCAACCAACTACAGAAGAAAAAAGGATGCGTCGACATGAAAGAAACAGATTGTTTCAGAATCACAATATGCTTACACAAGCATCTGCACACAAAAGCACCAGATAAAAATTATGTAATTAATCATTAGTACAAATTGTAATATTAAGAGCAACAATCGAGTATTAAGTATGTATATAAAAAAGGGTAATTCAGATGTTTATAAATGCATCATCGATCAATATAATGCATTCCAATTTTTTTTCTTCTAATTATTAACTCCTGCAACGAATGAATTAGGAGCAAAAGCTATTTTTTGAGAAAAATATAGGGATTTGAGATAAACAATGGGGATTTGAGCAGTCATGGTTGACTGTGCAGTAGGTGTTTTTGAGACTTGGTTGTTTTAAATCTAACACTCAACCCTCTGTATAGTTAAGTAGATTGCAAATTCTACAAACCTTCAATATATTGACCAAATCCAACAAAAAAGAAGCCTGCAAACATTTTTTGATTTTTGCTTTACTTTTTTTAAGATATTATCCTTCACTAATAAATTACCAATTTAAAAGAAATCAGTTGTATAACATTCAAACTAAATTTTAGACATCTATATGCTATTATTATTAATCAATTTGCTTCAGTTTATAATTTAGATTTTCAGAAGAAGAAAAATTCAAAGGTTAACTTGACAATATTCGTATATAGACATCTCATGCGGCATAGAGTTTTACTAAGGAAGTGAGTAGGCCCCTCCCCTGCTGTCATGAGTTGGAATCATTTCTTCTTGGCCTAACATTTTTCCAGTTAACCAATTCCCGCGCCTAGATAAAGGCCTTTTGATAGGATAAAAAAAAAATGATATAACCTTGCTACCAAGTTAATCCTTTGACTTGTACCATCTAGAAGACAACATTAATTCCTTTGACAAAATAAGGTTCGGTTCTCTGTTATTGCAAACATATGAACCGTGTTGCAGAGCATCTTCCTAACACAAACTTCTAGCAATTAGATGAGTCCTATGTACTCCATTTCATGAGCGACTCTGATAAAAGTCTCCTAACATCGGTGAATCATGTTTCACATCAAATCTTTTTGAACAATGTTGGGTTTAGAAGTTAAGTTTTAGGAAAACACTTGACCCTAACAGACCTTTAATGATGGAAGCCTAAAGAAATAAAGTCAAGAGACACCTTAACAACATCCTAAAAGAATGAATATGAACAACATCCTCGAAGAATGAACATGACCTATTCTCTTCTCCAATCCATAACTCGGAAGTGGTCATTATAGCTCTCAATCAAGAATCAAATTTTTTGATGGATCAACATAATTATGTCCCTTGAATTTTTTCTCAATACATCAACACCTGCAAACTCTTTGAAACATTCTTCTTCTGTTCGGTGCAACATAACTACATAAGGCCTTTCCTATGATAATCATGCTAAATTGCTAATCTCCCCCCCCCCCCCCCCCCCGAAAAGACTCTTTGTTGCCCTCTACCTTCTTACAGTCCTTTCCAATTACTCTTGGGATATACCATGAACAACCCTATAATGGAAATTGCATTGTGACGAATGCGAGAAAGATGAAAGAAGTTAATTGAATAGATAAAACAACGAGAATGCCAACCTAAAACATGAGTCTCCTCCATTATTGACATTGTCAGCCTCGGATTTGGTATTGATTGCCCTTCGATCGGTGTCATCCTCCTTGTGGTCGAAAATGGCTTCAACAACCTTATAGTTCGAGAGCAAGCAAAAAATGGCGAAAATTAGATATCAAAGCAAAAATGAATGCCCTCAACAATGATTTTACACCAGTAGTGGAAGATTGTTGAATAAGGGAGATGAGGGAGTTGAGATATGAAATTAGGGCAGATAAACGAGAGGTTTGAGACGGGAGGAAGCCATAGAGAAAGCTCTTATCTAGATCTCAAATTGAAAGGGAAAAGAATGACATTCACCTGAAAAAGAGAAGTAGATGCGGTGCTAATGTGGCCAGGATGGGGGAAGAGGCTCTCCTCCGAACAAGAGAACCACTGGAGAACCAAGAGCAACCCGGAGACAGGAGAAGGAAGACAGAGGCGCGAGAATGAAGTTAGTGATGAGTACGTCGGAGAGGTTAGGGTTTTGAGCTTCCATCGATGACAGGGAAGAGCGAGGTCGCCAATTTCGCAAGTGCTCCTGTTCGCTGGTAGGTCGGGTTGAAGACGAGGGAACTTGGTTTGGGAATTTTAGAAAGGTTAGGGATTTGGGGTTTATTCTAAAAATAATTCAACTTTTTTTTTTCAAGTGTTGGGATCTGAGTTCAATTTTTATTTTTATTTTTATGATTGAGGAAAAAGTTAGGTTTATTCCTTTTATTATACATTTTTATACTTCAATGGAAATTATTTATTTTTCTAATAAAATTATGTTTAGGCTATAGCAACGACATTTTCTTGCCATAATATTATATGACTTTTAACAACGCAAATTGTTGTTGCAAAAGACATTGCATTTGTATGAAAATTCTATTGTAACAACAATGTTGTTCTCAAAAATAAAAGTCAAATTTTTCCCATGCCCGCCAAAGTCTGGAGTCGCGCGAAATGAAATTTTCGATTATTGCAACAACTTTTTGCAACAAATTTTTTTATTTGTTGCGAAAAATATCTTTTGCAACGACAATAAATATGTCGTTGCAAAAAGTCGTTGCAATAAACAGTTTTTCTTGTACTGAGGACAAGTTCAATCAACCAGAGCAGCACAATTTAAACACACAAAATGAAGAAGAACAAGCACTTTACTGCATCAATTTCTAGCTCTATGAACAAAGCAACAACAAGCACCGACTATGAATTTCTAGCTCTATGAAGAAGAACAAGCACTTCACTACATCAATTTAAAGATACCTAAATTGGCCATTACAAAATGAAAGGAAGAAATTCTACAACTTTATGAGACCATATAATGATAGCAGCAGAGGAGGAAGGTGCGGGGGAGATGGACAAAGCAACAACAAGCAAAGGCAATTTCAAATTCAATCCAAATAAAACGAAAAGAAGAGGAAAAGAAACAGCAATAAGACAAAGGGGGAATTGGATTGATGATTTACCAGTGGGGAGGTGGGAGACTATTAGGCGTAACAAATTGAATTGATGGAGCCTGAGATGAAGAAGGTTGGACTTCAAAGCGACAATGACGACGGGTCGATGCCTTCAATTCCGCCCTCAGACGACGGGCCAACATCGGAACCCTAGCCGCCGCCCCCAACCCTCTTTCTTCTCCCTTCTTGTGGTTGCCTCAACCATGGCACCCGAGCTCGCTGGAGCGCCCCCTCCACTTTGTCTCGATCTCTCTCTCAGTCTCCCCCTTAGTTACCTGCGTCCGCCATTGGAGAGGAAGGAGACCCTTCTTCCTCATTTCCCCTCTTTCTTTTTTTTTTTCTCTTTCCTGGCTTCCCTCAATTACCGGCTACCGGTTGTACCTTGAACCCGGATATCCGGTTTTTTGCAAAAAAATTTCGGATTGGGTTAGACTTGCAAAGATTTTCCCAAAAAGGGTTATTTTTGCAAATTTGCCTCAGATTATTTTTAAACTATGAACAAGTTTCGATTTTTTTTATTAACATCTTCCCACAAACATGCAACTTGAACATAAATTGCAATATATGAAATTAATTATTATAATATAGGAACCCATAAAAGGATCTAACGAGGAGAAGACTATGAATCGGTGTTCATACACATTTTCTTGTTTCCACATTGACTGTAATTCAGTTTCCATAATTTATAGTAGTACTTTAAAAAGAGGACAACAATAAAGCGTTCTAAAAATGAAGGTGTACGTAAACTATGTGGTGTGAATTATATAATCAGATGTTGAAAACCTTTAACAACATACTAATTGAATGCCCAATAATACATATAACTAACAATATCTGTTGAGAAAAGTAAACAACAACTAGGAGTGTACCATGTATCTTTTAGAGTATGTTAGAAGTTACTAGTACAACTGCATTAGGAAGTGCTGTTGAATCATATCTCTTTTACGACAAATGGAGTAGCAGACAAGTTAGTCAATGTATCTACTAATCAATCTAGTTCGTTTATATCTTTTGATTCCACCTCTTATTTTCTATTAAAAGATGGGGTGATTATTAAAATGGTCTAATTTTGGCATTTATTAGAAAAATGGCTCTCAAGTGCTCCAAATTAACAAAAAGTCCACCGCCTCCCTGTGCCCCACCCGTGCCCAGTGGCGGATTTAGGGGTGGGTTTGTGTGGGTTCAAGCCCACCCCAAATCCAAAAAATATGTATAAAATAGTGTTAGTTGGGGTAAAGAACACATAAAATTCTTTGGTACAGTGGTTCTTTAAAAGCTGTTTTTTCTGAAATTTGCCGACCCACCCTAGTTCGAACCTTGACAGCAGCACATCCCTTCTCATTTTTTGCCCACCCCAAGATTATTTCTGGCTCCGCCACTGCCCGTGCCCCCCGTGCCCCCTCCCGTTTCATCAAGTTTTTTTTTGTTTTTCGTTTTTTTTAGCGTTTTCAGAGTTGCTGAAACCCCTGTGCCACCCTCTGTTTCAGTATTTTTTTTCCAGGTTTTTTTTGCGATGTGGAAACGGAATTGTTGAAACTTCTGTTTCAGCACATACAGTTTCAGCAACCCCTGTTTCAGTTTTTTTTTTCGCGTTGTTACAACGGAATTGCTGAAACTTCTATTTCAGCACATACGATTTCGGCAACCCCTGTTTCAATTTTTTTTTCCAGTTCTTTTCGCGTTGCTGAAATAGAATTGCTGAAACAGAAGCTTCAGCACATACCATTTCAGCAACCCATGTTTCAATGTTGTTTATTTTTATTTTTACCGCGTTGCTGGCTGAAACGGAGTTGCTGAAACCCCTATTTTCAGTGGGTTTTTTTATTTTATTTTTTTACCGCGTTGCTGAAACAAAGGGTTTCAGCACATTCGGTTTCAACAACCCTTGTTTTAACTTTTTTTTTCCGCCTTGCTGAAATCGGAGTTGTTTTTTTTTGTCTTTTTTTTTCGTGTCACCACTTCGAGACCGGGGTTGCTAAAATCGGAGCTGCTGAAACGAAGGGTTTCAGCACATTCGGTTTCAGCAACCCTTGTTTTAACTTTTTTTTTCTGCGTTGCTGAAACCGGAGTTGCTTTTTTTTATTCACGTCACCACTTCGATACCGGAGTTGATGAAACCGGAGTTATTTTTTTTCGCGTCACCGCTTCCACATCAGAGTTGTTGAAACCAAAGTTGCTTAAATTGTTGTTGTAATTGCTGAAATTAGCTTCTTCATTTTTTACGCGTCAACGCTTCGACACCGGAGTTGCTGAAATCGGGGTTGCTAAAATTGTTGTTGTAATTGCTGAAATTAGCTCTTTTTTTTACGTCAGCACTTCATCCGCATTTCATTGCGGTCCGCATTTCAGCAATTACCGAAACTACAGTCCGCATTTCAGCCAATGCTGGAACCATGTTGCTGAAACCGAAATTGTTTTGAGACGACATTTATTTTGAAACGGAAGGAGTATATAGAGTCATGTTCCATTCAGCCCATTAAGATTATTATCATTCAAGATTCAATTCCAGCCCATTAAGATTAATATTCCTGTAAAAATCATCATGATGAAAGGATTCCATTTGCTTAAGAAACATTGAAAGAATAGGAAATACCAATTGCCCAATGTGTTGACTACACACCAATCAGACTTCATCCGTATAAGGTGGGAATTTTGGAATTTTCAAACAAACAATATATCCTGAAATCTACAGTACTAATCAACTCCGTAGCAGAAGGTAAGCAGTGAAAACTGCAACTAAAGAAAAACATTCGAACTCATTAGCTCATCAATTGCTTCGAATACTGCATCCAATTTCAGTTCAAATTGCCTAGCTTGCCAATCAACGGAACTGAGTATAGATCTCCAATGGGAAGGTTTACAAATCAGACGCATAAAATGAAACTGAAAACCCAAATGACTTCCTCAACAAACGTCAGAAAATCCCCACCAGCCTTAACTTCTTCTTCGGCCTTTTCAGCATCACTTTCAGCATCAATTTGATCAAAGTGAAGAAAAAATAAGGAATGCCTCACATCTTTCTTCTCTACTTCAGCAGGCCTTGCCCTGCTCGCGTTCAGACTCGGAGAGGAAGAGGAAGGGGATGGAAAATCCCAACCAGCCTTAGGCCCCAACAACGAACCACTAGCGCTACAGCCTCCTGCATCCAGATCCGAGCTCGAGGTACCAATCGATGAAATCAAACTCTCCATTGCTCAAAGATGAAAGATCAAATCATATCTCCAGTAAAGGAGGAGGACCAAAATCCACCACAAACGAGAACGTAGCTGGCCGTAGTCGCAATCGCACACAGAGGATGGCGAACGCCGAGTTCTTCATCAGCATCTCTTGTTGAGATTTGTTCAAGTATGGAAAAAATTGATGCTGAAATTGAGGCAAATTCATGCTGAAATTGATCTGGTTCTAGTGGCAACACCGTCGGACAGATCTGGCTCCAAGGTGGCTCATCGGATCCAAGATCAATGGCTGTGAGAGGCCGATTCAGAGGTGCCGTCGTCCGGCTAAGAGGAAGCCTGCTGCAACAGCACCGTCGGACAGAAAGCGCGCGCCATTGGAGTCACTTGTCTCCAGATTCTCGTTCGTCGTCGTTCGTCGACCGGTAGAAGTGTAGAACAGATCCAAGCGAGGGAGTGGTCGAAGAGTTCCGACAGCGATGATGGGGTCGATCCAAGAGACCTCTGATTGGTGGTTTCAGCAGTTTGTCGGTGTGGGACTCTGGTGCGGACCATCGCCGTCGGCATCGTCTTCCTCACCGTCGGAATCATCGTCATCACAATACAGAGATCGTGGAGAGGAGAGAGAGGTGGCCTCAGATCTAGCGTCGAGGGGTCGATTCCTCTTTTGCTCGGATCTAATATGTTGAATCTCTAGCAGATCAGATAGATCCAAGCGAGGGAGTGGTCGAGGAGTTCCGACAACGATGATGGGGTCGATACAAGCGAGGGAGTGGTCGACGAAGATGATGACGAGATGATTCCGACGATGGAGCGATGGAGGATGACGCGCTGAGATCCAGAGAATGCTACAAGCGAGGTTTCGGGGAGGGGGCACAAATTTAGGTCATGAATTTGTAGCTAATTTAGAAGAGGTGAGAGATAATTAATTAATTTAAATTTTCTCTTAAAAGATTTGGCAAATTAAGGATTGTAATAACTCATAATCATTAATAAATTAGGGCACTACCCTCAAATTGACCAATAAAAAATTAGGAGAACAATAATAACGTAAACTTTTGAATAATTCATCCATATGAGTAATATAATTAGGAAAAGTCGATATTTTATTTTCCACCTCAAACAAAACCAATGACGTCTAAGACGTTGAATATTTAAAAAGTTTTTCCTCCACCATCCATTTTTCACACATTTATTATTATTATTTTCACTTTGTTTTATCAAAGTCGGATGATTCGAATTTAAATTAGATACTTGTATAGATCTGATAAAAAAAAGATACTTGTATAGATAATAATTCCATGTTAAAATATGTATGGAAAAGCATCTATTTGAAGACACAAGCACCACCATAATAGCACTGCTGACTATCGATAAGAGTCTATCTTCTATGAACAGTGAAGACGAACTCTAAGGAAGCATCTTTCGAAGAATGAGTCGGCTCAAACACTGTACCATGATCCAATCAGACCTAACTCAAGATGCCACAACAACAAATAAAGCACATCTAGGAACTCAAAAGCACAAGCACAGAAAACCCCGAACAACCTACGACAAAAAGCCAAGAGACAAAGAAGTTAAAAAATATAAACAAATATATATATATATATATATATATATATATATATATATATATATATATATATATATATATATATATATATATATATATATATATATATATATATATATATATATATATATATATATATATATATATATATATATATATATATATATATATAGCTGAGTTCGGGTACACACAACCCCAAAAGTGAGAAGGAAAGAAGGAATTTGATTGGTCTATACATATTAAAATAATATAAATTTAGCATAAAAACCGCGTGCCCAAATTTTTTTTCCCGCGTTCCATAGCAGCTCCCAAGTGAGCTACATGCTTCCCAGTCGCAGCGCCTAGCGCGTGTAGCACACGCGGCCTCACATCCCACGGACCCACGCAGCAGCCAACGACAAAATGAATTACGTAATTAAATGGATGAAGTTCGGGGATTGAACCTAAGACCATTTACACCCAACTTATTTGTCAAACCATTATACCAAGACACATATATTTATACTAATTTGTATTTATTTTGTTTTACTCTTTTTTTTATGGGCTTTACTTATTATAAAATTCAATTCACACCTTTAATTTATATATTTTTTTTCCAAAATATAATTAAAATATTGTCATCTAATTTATTTAATTACACCTCAATAGACATTTTAAAATACATTTCACCCTGAACCACTTGGTATAAAAACACTGAACCACTTGGTATTAAAACCCTGAACCATTTGGTATAAAAATCCTGAACCACTTGGTATAAAGACACTGAACAACTTGGTATTAAAACCCTGAACCACTTGGTATAAAAATCCTGAACCACTTGGTATAAAACCTCTGAACCACTTGGTATTAAAACCTTGAACCAATTGGTATTAAAATAAAATACTTCATGAAGTGGTTCATAGGGTTCACAAGTTATAAAGAAGTGGTTCATGAAGCTATAAAGAAGTGGTTCATAAACCTAAAAATTTTCAAATTTTTATAATTTAATTTTTTTTAAATGATATTAAATATATTAAAATAAAATGTTTCATAAACCACTACTCTTTATTTGATGAACCATTAGAACTTATTTCATGAACCACTACTATTTAATAATTATAAAATTTTCATTCTTCTTTTACTTTCTTTTAATGTTTATTTTTAATTAATTAATTAATTTTCTTTTAAAATAAAATCTTTTACTAAACCAATCTCTGTTTAGTCACTGAACCTCTCTATTTAGTCACTGAACCTCTCTCTATTTAGTCAATAAACCACTGAACCAATCTCTATTTAATCACTGAACCAACCTCTATTAGTTCAGTCACTGAACCAACCTCTATTCAGTCACTGAACCAACCTATTTAGTCACTGAACCAACCTCTATTAATTCAGTCACTGAACCAACCTCTATTCAGTCACTGAACCAACCTATTTAGTCACCGAACCAACATCTATTTAGTCACTGAACCAACCTCTATTAAGTCACTAAACCAACCTTTATTTAGTCACCGAACCAACATCTATTTAGTTGCTGAACCAACCTCTATTAAGTCACTGAACCAACCTCTATTTAGTCACCGAACCAACCTCTATTTAGTCACTGAACCAACCTCTATTAAGTCACTAAGCCAACCTATTTACTAACTGAACCCACCTCTATTTAGTCACTGAACTAAGCTATTTACTCACGGAACCAACCTCTATTTAGTCACTGAATCAACCTCTATTTAGTCACCGAACCAACATCTATTTAGTCACTGAACCAACCTCTATTAAGTCACTGAACCAACCTATTTAGTCACTGAACCAACCTATATTTAGTCACCGAACCAACCTCTATTTAGTCACCGAACCAACTTCTATTAAGTCACTGAACCTAGATTTTACAGTTTATCTTTTTTTGTTAATTACAGGAAAAATGAAATTGAAATAAAACTAAAAGGCATATTTGCATTGACCTCTCTAAGCGTTCATCATTGAAGCCTGCACCTGTAGTTGATTCTCATTATCTCTCTTGCAACCACTGAAAACCTAGAAATTTACCAAAATCTAACGCAATTTCCGATGGGAAAAAAATTCAGGTGATCAATTTCATATCGAATCTTAGGCAGGAAGTTGGAAGGTTAAATAATTTATCAGCTACCGCCGCCATTGAAGAACCCCCACCAGAACAGGAATCCGAGGAAGATGGAAGCTGCGGCGCCGACGATATCGACAACAACGACGGTGGTCAGGTTCCTCCCGTTGAGGAGCCTGCAATTGGATCCGAGCGGGGCACCGCAGAGCCGGTCGTTTCTGGGCTCATCGGTGCTTCCTCTGTCACCGCTACCACTGCCACCATCCGATGGCTTCTCCCCCTCTCTCTCCGAGATGTTCCGGTCCAGGTACGAGATTAGGGAGAGACCGAAGAAATCGACCATGAGGAGGCCAACGAAGCAGCGAGATTGAGAACCGAGCGAGATCGAGAAGAGTGCGAATCTGGATGAGAGCGAGATCTAGAGCAGAGAGCACGAGGAGGCCCATCAAATTGCTTCTACTGGAAGTGAAACAGAGGTGGAATTTGGAGAAAGAAGGAGAGCGCGTGAGGCTGTTTTTATTATAACCAATCAAATTGCTTCTTTCCTTCTCACCGGTATATACTATTCTCACTTGAACCCTACCCTATATATATATATATATATATAACTATACAAATTTATGTATATATAGGGGAACCGTGAGGAGCGTTTTGATTGGTTGACACTATGGGGCTTACAGGGGTGGCAATTTTGATAGCAAATTGCAACTTTACCCAAACTTTATAGAAATTATGAATTTTTTCAAACCATTTATAATTTTGTCAAAGTGAAATTACGAAGATTTATAAATGACTTTTAGTGGTACTAACAACCATAATCTACTAACTATATTATGAATAATAGGTTTTCTATGGTTATAAGCCCACCACGCTCTGCAACTAAAACTTCAAGCTAAAGAGGTTTGACCTATACCTGAACGTAGTTACTTTGGACCACCGGCATTCCTTAGCTTCTGGCTTTCTAGAGGTGGCTAACCTTCAACCAGACCTCCCTTAGTTCAGACTGAGCACATATCTGTTTCGTTTCCTACCTCGGATCGTAGTCTCTAGCTTTTGGGTTTGATTTTGAGAGACTGAGGGATTTGAATCAAGAAAACAAAGTATTCAGAACATAGTGTTCAATTAAGTAGCTTTCCCTTTTTTAAAAACAAGCTTTATTGAATCTGGGAAATATTACAACACACAAGCACTCCTAATTTAGAACTTAAACACACTTAACACTCATATCAGGAGATCCATTGAAGGGTTTTGATCCTTAGAGTGATGGAAACACCAATCTACTCCAATTGAAAACGCTTCTACTTCTCTTTCTAATTTACAAGACTCTTTATCTCCTCTCATATGGTTTTTCTATCTCTGGAATTCCGTGTTTTGAGAAATCTCAAAATGGTTGTATTTATAGAGTTGAGTAGAGAGCATTGGATGCCTTCCAACGTCTCTTTTACAAATGGCCGACAAATGGGCCCGTACGCGCTCAGAAAGCAATAAAAGCACATAGTGCTGACTCAATCATACAACTCACACGCTGAACAGTAAAACCAAAGGTACAATAATGGTGTTGGGGCCTGATGATGTCTTTCAGTCATCCAAGTTTTCAACCCCATCTTCTCCCATATTGGCTTCTAGGACATCATCATTGTAATATTGTACTAAATCTAGAGTACTATCAAACTCTAGATCTTGATCGTTGTCTAAATCGAGATCAAGCATTAATCCTTGAGTGTATTCTCGATCCCATGCAATCGGCAAAACAATCATTCTCTCGTGACCTCTTTTGTCTAAAGAGTGACCGGCCTCTATTTGTGCTAAATAGAGCTCGATGGATGTTGTAGGAGGAAATCGAGAATGCAAATATAAAATACGACTTAAAGCATTGCAAACCAGATTCCTTCCCTTGCAAATGATTACAGGACTTCCTCCCGATGCAGCAATGGGAAGTCAGGATCGATCCACGAGGAAGCGTGTCAGCGGATCCTAGGCAGCGGAGAAAAATCACGGCAGAAGCCGACCACAGTGCTCGATCTCGACTAGGGTTAGTCGACAAATGATCAGGCAAGTCGAACAAAGCAGCAGCAGCTCTTGGTGGTTAGTCGATATCGAGGAAGCCTCTTGTCGATCTCGGGTACAGCACAAGAGAAGCTACATCGATCTTCGTCGATCGAATATCAGTACTCGATATCGACCAGATTTAGTCGATATTGAGGAAGAACAGAAAGTAACCGAAACAAAATAAAGAACAATGCTTGTGGGGTTCGAAATAAACTATGTATAAAAGACAACTTCCAAGATTGGGGTTTGCAACAACAATAACCAAACATGCATAAGGCAGGAATAAAACAGATAATCAGGTAAATCGCATTGAAGGACCAAACTTTTGCCTTTTCCAACAATTAGACAACTCTTTCAAGAAGCCCTAATTGTATCTACTGATTTTATGTTTACAATCCAAGTTGTTAGCATGGACCTCTATTAGATGGGTAATAAACATATAACAAGTAGTAGATGCTCAAAACAAGATAAAAGTCAAATCTTTACCTCAAATACGCATGGCTATCGTCGGGCTCACCCCAATCCTAGAAGTAGTTGGACTACTCGCGCTTCATCGTAATTGCATACATCAATGATGGAAAATAAACTACTTGCATTAAACCAAACAGAGCTTACAACCAAAGGAAGCCAATTCCGCTCTCGCTTCACAAACTTCTCTTGGCCACTCACTCTCTCTATCTACCTATATGTAACTAATTGTGTCTTGAATAGAATGAATAAAAATCAGCCCCTAAGGCCTTATTTATAGGCTTTCAATCCTTGCTAATCAAGGAAGGAAATCTCTATCTAATAATAAAGATAAAACTTAAATAAAAGGAACATTTACCCTAAAAAGAAATATATCTAAAAAGCTAAAATATCTTGATGTGTGGCCCGGGATCCTTCTGATAGATCTTGATAGACTTGATAGATCTCGGACTCCTTAGCTCCCAAGAAAGCCCAAACCGCGTCGGAGAGCCCAACCGCGTAACGCGGCCCAGGATCCATCTGCTCGATATCGAGGAAATATGTGTCATCGACTTCGGATTGCTGACTTGCTCGAGCAACTGGTGCTCGACTTGGATCGGACATGGGGTCTTGATCTTGTCGATATCGAGTAAACTACTCGATATCGAGGAAATGCTGCTCGGTATGGCTGTGTCTTCGTCTTCTCGATCAGGTGCTGTCTCCTCGACTCCAGATGCGGCTTCAAGCTTTGTTGATATCGAGTAAACTTTACTCGATATCGAGTAAGGTTCTGGAGTCGGGTTGGCTTTATCTTCAGTTCCTCGATCTGGCTTGTCCTCGATCATGCTCTGCCCGGACTCTTTGGTCGATATCGAGGAAGTATACTCGATACCGAGTAAGGCTCAGTTTCCGTCTTTGCTTCTTGGTTTTGTCTCGGAATGGCTCCAAATTCTGTAATATTAAACCAAAACTTATGTAGATCTCCATTTCTTGTAAATAAGCATATACTATATAAATTCAACATATTTCCAGTCCGAAATATGCAAAGTGTATAAAATAAGGAGCTAAAATGTGCATTTCAACATGGCTATTTTAGTGGACATCAAATCACCCCATACTTAAGCTTGCTTGTTCCCAACCAATAACTTGGATGGTCATTCAGGGGAAGAACTTAAACTCTCAACATCATAGATTCATTCTTATATGTCCCTTGCAATCAATTACCATAATCGAAAAGGTACTTGTGCCACAAATCCTTACATGTGCAAATAAAAGCAACATCTACTCACAAAAGGAGGGTAATGCAAAAACAATTCATATGTGACAAAGCATTAATAATCAAGAGGACTTTAATTAAGCTCAATAAGGAGTAGATTGGTAAAAGGCTAAAGGTGGGCAATTTTTTGGCAATGTGGTGCTTTTGATCCGGGGAAATGGAGTACTTTCCAAACTGAATTTCCACATTCCTTCTTCTTTTGATTTCTCACCTTTCATAATGCTTTTATCAATAATAATGCTTTTACCTCTCTAACCTCAGCACTGCCTTCTCGCGAGTCGCAAATATGGGTGTCATGAATGACCCCGGATACTTAGTGTTTTGGACTCCTCACATGTGTGTCCCATCTCACTGAACTATTATCTAAGCAAGCAGGGTCGATCTACCTTTATCTCCTGAGGTGATCGGATTTTCTTTCACTCATTAAATTTTCCATATTTTTTCAAACATTCCTTCCGAACTCCAAATAATGATAACAACAACACAAACACCATATACCATCTCCATAATGTAACATCATTCTCAACATAATCCCCGGATAGGAAATAAGGTAAAGAATGGCAATATTTAGATCATGTGGAGCAAATATGAAATAAGGCATAATATGGCTTTTGTGATGCATAATCATAGGTAAGGCTAGGAATAACAATATGAGCATATATGGAAATATAAAGTTCTCCATCCTCTTATCATGCAACATTTCAAAAGCAACATCAAATTTACCTCATTTCATGGTTTTCAATAAAATATGCACTTCATTGTGATTTCCCTTTACTAGCCAATTTCATTTTATATCTCTAATGAATCCAATTTTGCATTGTCGAGTTCAATAAAGCTTCCATGACACTATTTCTTGAACAATTTACAAGAAATGGGAGATGTCTCATAGAATTTTGAGCTTTAGCTTTATGGATAAAAATTTAAAATTTACTCAAAATTCACCATGTAAAACCAAGAACAAGAATAAAACATATAATAATGATAATGAGCTCTTCCTCCACTCCATACTTAAAATATACAGTGTCCCCACTGTATAAAATTAAATAAAAACAAGAGTAAAGGAAGGAACTCACCGAATAATGCGTCGAGGGAGGCAATACAGGGCATGTCGAGTAAACTGGATTGGTCGATATCGAGTACGGTACTCGATATCGAGTAATCTGTCAGCGTCTAGTGGAATGCTGAAGTCGAGGAGCCTTCTGACTTGGTCGATATCGAGCTGGCCTACTCGATAGTCGAGTAACCGTGGGCTGCTCCTCTTGGTCGTTCTCGACTGGCCTAGTCGATTTCGCCTTTTTTTCAGGGACTTCTTATTCCACCTTTCGCGATCCTTTTATGCTTGCCGACCTAAAAGTGTTAGATTGCACACAAAGATAAGACTTTCCACATGAAGTATTCTAAACTAAAAAACCAAAAACAAAAACCCAAAATACAAAGTTCCAAAGTCCCAAAATTCAAAAAGTTTTATATACATTCTCTAGATTTTAGAGTCGCTAGGCCAACTTCTCTGTTTGTGGCCAAGGACCGTTAATGTGCGGCCCGCTTGTTCTTAGCCCTTCTCCTGGATCATCTAGGTCCTGATTGAAGTATGCAAGCTCAGCTGATAGGTGGTTGCTTGCATAATCTTCCTTTTCTCTCTTCTTTCTCTTTCCAGCTCTCAGTTTCCGCAGATTCTCTCGCCATGGGGCCTTACCTCCCCTTAAATTATTAATAAATTTCTTAATGGATTGAGGAGGAGTAGAACTCATGCCTGAACTTACCTTTTCGGGCCTAAAACAGAAATCTTCGGGCTTAGGGTTAGTCGACATCGAGCACGACTCGTCGATATCGAGTACAGGGACCCCATACTTAGGCTCTTTGCAAGTCTGGTGCTCAGCAGGGGAAGTCGATGTCGAAGAAGACTGGTCGACATCGAGTAAGAGCTTGGTCGATATCGAGGAGGGTTTGTCGATATCGAGTAGAGTTCTGGTATCTTCCTCCGTTGTTTGCTTGATCCCGTGATTGCTGATGCTTTTCACCTCTAGCCATGAAATTTCCTCTTTTTCAGGGCCAAAAGAGAAATCTAAGACCTCATCCCCTATTGTGAAGGTGAGCAATCGCTGTTTGACACTAATCTTGGCATCTGCAGTAGCTAAAAATGGTCTACCAAGAATAAAAGGACTAGTAGGATCTTGAGCACAATCTATAATAAGGAAATTGATAGAGCATATTTAGTGTTGCATAATAGAGTGCATTTAGCATAGTTTAGTTGTGAATATTGAAAATATTTAGTTGAATTTACATAATCACTTGTTGAGTTAGAAGAGGTGGAATCTACATGATTTTATGGTTTATTTGAGGTAAAGTAGATTGGAGGTTAAATGAATTGGAAAAGAGCGAAAACAAGTTAAAGAAATACATAGGAGCTGCTGGAAACAAAGAAGAAGAAGCTCGGAAGAATCGCAGGCCGCCCCGCAGGATCGTTGGCCGCCCCGCGGCTCAAAGAGAGAAACGGAAGACTTCGCTATCGCCGGCCGCCCCGCGGCCCGTGCAGAAACTGAACATCGATTCCGGATTTTACTTAGGGTTTTTATTTAGTTATTTTGGCCGACTTTCTCAAGACTATTTAAGGCTTTTCTAGTTATTATTTTTATTCACCCTTATGCACATTATTTCATTGTGAGAGCGCCGTTGAGCATGAGCAACTAAACTCTCGAGGTTTCGCCTACAGTTTGGATCTTTGATTGTTGAATTGTGAGTTTCTTAATCTAGTTCTTATTCCTATTCTAATGTTTTGACTTCTTTGTGCTTAATTGACTGAATGTGTTTTATTCCCTCTGGCATGATCAACTAGTTAGAGTAGATTCATTCAATTGCTAGGGTTTTGCAGATTCTTCGTAGCGAACCTTAACCCAAGTGGCAATCATATCTCTTTAGGACTCGTAGGACTAATTGGATGTGTAGGAAGTTGAATATATGTTAAATATCGACTCGTAGCTTGATATTGCATGCACCTTGGTTAATTCATATTCTTAATGCTATCTCTAGGTTAAATCTTAACCATGTTAGGGTTATTTAGAGATAAGGGTTGCTAGGACTCGTAGGACTAGTAATTTACATAAGATCGGGACAAGGACATTGATAGGAAAAGACAAGAACTAGAGGCTGAAACAAGGATCGAATTCATCAATCGAAGTGATAAATTGCAGGTGAACCTATTTCTCTCCATTGCATTCTAAAACCAATTTCCTTTGTTTGCTTACTTCCGCTTTGATAAAAGGCAGACCTTTTTCACACCCAAAAACCCCCCATATTGTTACTGACAATTAGAATTGATACTTGAATTGAATAGATTTCCATGTGCATCGATCTCTTGCTTACACACTATACTAGTTGTGAGTTTGAGTATTCTTTGGCAAGAACAACGACAGGTTTTCCTCTTGTCAAATTTGGCGCCGTTGCCGGGGAACTCTTATTGAATTCTTGTGTTGTTTTAATTGCTAATCTTGGTGTGGACCACTTATATGGTCCACACTCGTTCTACTAACTCATCTTTATTGTCTTTAGATTCGTAGATTGAGAGGACTCTCTCTAGATTGAGGCGAGAAGCTCGTGATCACTTTCGCGAGTTACCTTTCGATCAAGGAGAAGAAGAAAGTATAGAGATGGTTGCTAACGATGATAATCGAACGCTGAAGGAGCTCACTACACCAAACTTTGCCCAACAACCATTGGCTATCGTGTTCCCTGAACTTAATGAAGGTGTCAATTTGGAGCTAAAGTTTGGGGTGGTTCATCTCTTACCCAAATTCCATGTGTTGAGTGGTGAGGACGCCCACAAGCACTTATCTGAGTTCTTCAGGCAGGTATGATCTATCCCATCTCTGATAGTCAATGGGTTAGTCCAATGCAGGTAGTACCAAAGAAGGGAGGCATTACAGTGGTTGAGAATCAAGAAGGTGAGTTAGTCCCTACCAGAGTCCAATCAGGCTGGAGAATTTGCATTGATTATCGTAAGCTGAATGCGGTAACTCGAAAAGATCACTTTCCCTTACCTTTCATTGATCAAATGCTTGAAAGACTTGCTGGTCATCCATATTACTGCTTTTTAGATGGATATTCAGGGTACTTTCAGATAGCCATCGCACTAGAGGATCAAGAAAAGACAACGTTCACTTGTCCGTTTGGCACTTTTGCAGATCGCATAATGCCTTTTGGCTTGTGCAACGCTCCTGGGACATTTCAACGGTGTATGGTAAGTATCTTCTCTGAATATATAGAGGAAAACTATTTGGTTCAATTTGATATTTTTCGACCAATTTGGTTCAAATTTAGAGTTCACTTGTAGTTATATGGATGATTTTACAGTCCATGGTAATAGTTTTGATGCCTGCCTCAACCATTTGGCGCTTGTGCTTAGAAGATGTGTTGACACTAACTTAGTGCTCAATTCAGAAAAGTGTCACTTTATGGTTGAGGAAGGCATTGTTTTGGGTCACATTGTCTCCCATAAAGGGATTGAGGTTGATAAAGCAAAGATTGACATCATTCAATCATTGCCTTATCCTACTAATGTGCGTGAAGTGCGTTCCTTTTTAGGCCATGTAGGATTCTACCGCAGGTTCATTAAGGACTTCTCAAAGATCACGTCACCCTTGTGCGAGCTGCTGAAGAAGGAGGTCACATTTGCTATTGATGAGGAGTGCAGGATGTCGTTTGATGAGTTAAAGACTTGTCTTACTAGTGCACCAATCATACAAGCACCAAATTAGTCTCAGCCGTTCGAGTTGATGTGTGACGCTAGTGACTATGATGTGGGAGCCGTGCTTGGACAAAAAGAAGGGAGAAGATCTCATGTCATATACTATGCATTTATGACCCTCAATGGAGCTCAAAGAAATTACTCAACCACAGAAAAATAACTTCTTACAATAGTTTTTGCACTTGAGAAATTTAGATCTTATTTGCTTGGTACAAAAGTTATTGTTTATACTGATCATGCAGCATTTCGTTACCTTTTGACGAAGAAAGAGGCCAAACCAAGACTGATTAGATGGATCTTGCTTTTAAGCGAGTTTGACATCGAAATCAGGGACAAAAAGGGTGCTGAGAACCTAGTTGCTGACCATCTAAGTCGTATTGTGCAGGAGGAGAATGGACAAGAAGGCATATTGGGGAGTTTTCCTGACGAAGAGTTGTTACAGGTCTTCGCAATCGCCAGCCGGCCCGCGGCCACGCTAGGCCGCCCCGCGGCCGAGTCTTCGGAGAACATCTCCTTCGCAATCGCCGGCCGCCCCGTGGCCCCTGCAGAATCCGATTTTGACCAGCTCCTCAAGGTAAGTTCTCTTCCACGCCCTTGGTTTGCTAACTTGGTCAACTTTTTAGTGTCGGAAGAGTTTCCACCCAACTTTTCAAAGGCTCAGAAGGATAAGATACGCCACGATGCTCACTTCTACGTTTGGGATGACCCTTACCTATGGAAGCATTGCGCCGATCAAGTGATACTCTTCCCGACAATGAGGTACAATCTGTCCTTAATTTTTGTCATTCCCATGAATGTGGTGGACACTTTGGACAACAAAAGACAGCTAGAAAGGTACTTGATGCAGGATTCTTTTGGCCACATATATTTCGTGATTCTTATGCTTTTTGCAAATCCTGCGATCGCTGTCAGAGAGTTGGGAATCTTTCTAAGAGGAATGAGATGCCACAAACTCGCATGATATTTTGTGAAATTTTTTATGTTTGGGGTATTGACTTCATGGGACCATTCCCTAACTCCTTTGGAAACTTATATATTTTGCTTGCGGTGGACTACGTCTCCAAATGGGTGGAGGTGAAGGCCACCAGAACTGATGATTCAAAAGTAGTTGCAGGTTTCCTCAAGGAGCTATTCTCTAGATTTGGAGTCCCAAAAGCACTAATCAGTGATAAAGGGACCCATTTCTGCAACAAGACTGTGAGTGCGCTCTTAAAAAAATATCATGTGACTCAGAGGGTGTCTACTGCATACCACCCCCAGACCAATGGGCAAGATGAGGTGTCTAATCGCGAGATAAAGACTATCTTGGAGAAGACTGTTGCCCCAAACAGGAAGGATTGGAGTGTCAGACTTGATGACGCTCTATGGGCTTATCGAACGGCTTACAAGACTCCCATTGGGATGTCTCCGTTTAGATTAGTCTATGGAAAGGCTTGCCATCTTCCCGTCGAGCTTGAACATAAAGCATATTGGGCGGTGAAGCAGTGCAACATGCAGATTGATGAAGTTGGGGAGTTCAGGAAACTACAACTGCAGGAGTTGGGAGAGTTGAGATTGGATGCCTATGATAACTCCGTCACCTACAAGGAGAAGACAAAGGCATGGCACGATAAACATATCTTGCGAAAGGACTTCAAAGTTGGGGAAAAGGTCCTTCTATTTCAATCGTGCCTACAACTCTTCCCAGGTAAGCTTCGTTCTAGATGGACATGACCATTTATGATTACTAATGTCTTTTCTCATGGTGCAGTAGAACTACTAAATGAGAGGAATGGAGACATCTTCAAGGTAAATGGTAATAGAGTTAAACCCTATTATGAGAGTTTTGTCAAACATGACGGTGATGAGTTGGTTCTTACTGAACCAAGTGCTGAGGATAATTAGGGGGTCATAACGTCTAGCCAACGATGGTAACCAAAGGCGCTGCTTGGGAGGCATTTTACTACTTCTTAGTTTAGATTCCATTTTAAATGTGCATTTTACTACTTCTTAGTTTAGTTTTGGTTTTTGTTTGGGATACTAACGCTGCAGGAACAAAAAGAAGAAGGAAAAAGGGCAAAAAAAGACGAGTTGCCCCGTCGCCAGCATGGGCCACCCCGCGGCTAAGGCGACCAGCGAAATCCTTCGCGGAATCATCGGCCGCCCCGTCGCCCACCATGGTCGCCCCGCGGCCCTAGCCGGATAGGAAAATTTTTAGGGGCCCGTGTGGGCCCCCACTCTCTACACAAATTAAAACCCTATCTCTATCTTTTCCTATCTCTATCACAGTCGCCCCCTCGCCCAAAAGAGCCTTCTATCTTCTTCCTCCTTCAAACTCCCTTTCCAAAACCTCCATTAAAACTCCTCCAAGCTTTCTTCTTGAAGCCAAAATCATCCTTCTTTGCCATTATTCCAATCCTCCTTCTACAAAAACTCCACCCCACCACCTCATTCTCCTTGATCTACACAAAAAACCGCTCCTCCCAAGGTCTTTCAAGGGTTTTCTTTCGGATCCCCGACGAAGAAGGAAGGTTTGGGACGTCGGAGAGCAGATCCGACGTCGGAGAACACAGATCCAGCGAATCTCCGGCCGCCCCATCGCCTGTCGAGCAGCCCCGCGACCACACCTGTCGCCGGCCGCCCCGTCGCCCTCCTCGGCTGCCCCGCGGCCCCTGCAGAAGCTGTTACTTTGTGAGTTTTTCTTGACTTTCTTTCGTTTGGGTCATTTTCTTAGCTCCGATTCATAATGTCTCGCCCTCATGGAATGAGTCGAAATCAGAAAGAGAGATGGAATGGTTTAAACACTAGAAATTTCTCTGTAACAAAATTCTTTCATGAGCCTACACTTAGATTGTTACAAATGGATGTATGCACGAGGCAACTGTTAGAGCATGGGGGCTTAGGACAGTTTTTAGGGAAGAATGCCCCTACTTATCCAAGCTTATGTAAAGAATTTTTAGCAACTTTGAGTGTGAACCGTGCATCTATTGATTTTCGGTTGCTTGGGAGAGATTTCACACTATCAAAGGAGAGATTGGCACAGATTTTGGGTGTTACTGCTGCGCCGACTGCTGGGTGGCTTGATGTTTGCAAGGGAGAGGGCCCTGTGGCTTTTTGGATGACATTTACTAGGGTGCCTTTTGAGGCCAAGAAGGGCCAGTACAATTCCAGCATTCACCATCCTGCATTACGACTGATTCACAAGGTTCTGGCAAACACCTTCTTTGCACAGGCTGAGGTCAACAAGATCTCGCTGAAGGAGATGTCATTTCCGTGGTGTCTGACGCCAGAGAGCCCAGTGGTTCCAGGTTGGGTGGATCTGTTTCTGATGAACTACAAGGATATCTTGGACAAGCGCAACAAGGCGATCATCGGCTTTGGGGGTCTTATCACCCTCATAGCTCGCACATGCATCGATGTGAGCACTGTCCATGATGCTCAGTATGGCTCATTTCTGTATGATGAAGCCCAGCTGAGGAAAGTTGGCCACCTGGAGGGCAGGGCGCCGATGTGGATCTGGAGGGCAGGCCATCAGGGAAGGATTCAGTTGAGATTGCCCCGTCATCTCCCTTTTGGTCCTACAACAGCTGATATTTATATGGGAGATGAGATGGATGAGGATGATGATGATGAGGAGGAGGAGGCTCATGATGCTAAGCAGGAAGATGCTGAAGATGGTCCCAGAGTTCAGACGGATATTGGAGGTAGTAGAGTTGGACCTTCTGGCATAGCTGGTGCTGGTCCAGACTACTACTCGCTGGAACAGAAGATGGCTGATATGTATCTCCAGCAGAACACTATGTGGGAGCATCAGCAGATGATGTCGCGTCATCAGGATGCCATGTGGGAGCATCAGGAGAGGATGTCCCAGCGCTAGGACGTGATGTGGGACCAGCATCAGCAGATATATGTGGAGATTGGCGATATTCATCGGGATGTACGTGGTTTGACTTCTCACCTGGAGGATGTCTCTGAGGGCCAGGCATCGATCAGACGGATGCAGGAGCTGATATGGCAGAGGCAGGAGGACTTCTATCGATTCGCCTATCTACAGTTTCCACAATACCCGCCGCGCCACCACCTCAGCAGTGAGCATGTTAGTTGTTTCTTTTCTTTTCCCTTTTCTTTTTATTTGATGTTTTTGTTCTCTTTTCTGCATTGAGGACAATGTCAGAACTAAGTGTGGGGGAGAAGGCTTGCATATCACGTTTGTATTTTGGTTTGCACTGCATTTTAAGTTTTAAGGTTGCATGTTTATTTCTATTGGTTGTATGCATATTTAGTTCTATCATTATTTCTTATTCTAAAAAAATTGAAAACAAAAAATCAGTTTTAGTTCTTGCATTATTAGGAATAGGTCTTATTTTCCCATATGGATGTCGTTTGTCCTATAATCTATCTATTGAGATTTATGCCCCATGATGTGCTTGGAATGTTGAAGCCTTTGATAGGTGTTTTTTATACTATTTGGTAGGCATGATTGATTAATGATTGAGCACATAAAATCTTGAATTTTTGGGTGATCTTGAAGTTCTAGACATGACCTGGTGAGCTTATTTTGGCCTATTCAGGACTACAGTTTATTGAGTCATCTTCCTTGTTGTGTGTACTCTCTTCAATTACTTCCTCTTTGGCTTGCATTTAGTTATCTTTTTCAAGGCTGCATATTATGATCTCTGCACATGACTTAAACATGATTGAGGCACCTTTATTAGCCCTATTTGACTCTATTCCCACCGTACATATTATCCTCTGCTTGAACCCAGTTTGAGCCTAATTGACTATTCTTTTATAGCTCCACAAGATGATTCCATAGCCAATTATAGCCTGACCCCGTCCGGGAATTTAGGAATAGTTGGTAAATATCTATAGTGTGGATGATGGTTTGTAGTGGTGGATTGTATGTTGGAGGTGTATTTATGAGATGTTTGATTCTTGCTAGCATATTTATTACTTGGGACCTAAGGAAGATAAAATTCACTTAGGGGCAAAAGTCAAGGAAAATCATTTGATATAGCATGAATGAAAAAAAAGAACAAAAAAAGAGAAAAGAAAGAAAAAAAAAGAATAAAAGAATGAGTTGTATGGTTTCTAAAGTTTTATGCTTGAGATTGGTGTTGTTTGGCATTATAGTGATATGGTATGGGAAGTTTATGAGTGGTTTTATGATTTGGTAGCTTCCTTAGTTCCCGGATTATGAGCACCACATGACCAAAATTGTTCCATACCTTATATGTTCTACCTTGGCCCCATTACAACTCAATTGAAAAACCTCATGATTTTTGTTGTGTATAGAGTCACCAGCGGTGGAGATTTAGAACACTGGTGCAAGGCTCTTGTAGCTAAGTTTTTGGAAGATTGAGTTTTGAGCGTAAACATTTAAACCTAAACACTTGAGCGAGAGTGAAACAGATATCCTTTGTGAGGTCTAGAGTGGATATGGTTGCCTGATTTCGTTGATTATTCCAATTATGTGCTATGATGTTGTTAATCTATTGTGTTTTCTAGTTTTCATGCACTTAAAGAATATTGAGGTGTGGATACATGAATTTCTATTCTGTGGGGCTGTAGAGTTGAGTTTTCTATTGCTTGAGGACAAGCAAAGGTTCAAGTGTAGGGGAATTTGATAGAGCATATTTAGTGTTGCATAATAGAGTGCATTTAGCATAGTTTAGTTGTGAATATTGCCTATATTTAGTTGAATTTACATAATCACTTGTTGAGTTAGAAGAGGCAGAATCTACATGATTTTATGGTTTATTTCAGGTAAAGTAGATTGGAGGTGAAATGAATTGGAAAAGAGCGAAAACAAGTTAAAGAAATACATAGGAGCTGCTGGAAACAAAGAAGAAGAAGCTCGGAAGAATCGCAGGCCGCCCCGCAGGATTGCTGGCCTCCCCGCGGCTCGAAGAGAGAAACGGAAGACTTCGCTGATCGCCAGCCGCCCCGCGGCCCGTGCAGAAACTGAACATCGATTCCGGATTTTACTTAGGGTTTTTATTTAGTTATTTTGGCCGACTTTCTCAAGACTATTTAAGGCTTTTCTAGTTATTATTTTCATTCACCCTTATGCACATTATTCCATTGTGAGAGCGCCGTTGAGCATGAGCAACTAAACTCTCGAGGTTTCGCCTACAGTTTGGATCTTTGATTGTTGAATTGTGAGTTTCTTAATATAGTTCTTATTCCTATTCCAATGTTTTGACTTCTTTGTGCTTAATTGCTTGAATGTGTTTTATTCTCTCTAGCCTGATCAACTAGTTAGAGTAGATTCATTCAATTGCTAGGGTTTTGTAGATTCCTCATAGCGAACCTTAACCCAAGTGGCAATCATATCCCTTTAGGACTCGTAGGACTAATTGGATGTGTAGGAAGTTGAATATTTTTTAAATATCGACTCGTAGCTTGATATTGCATGTACCTTGGTTAATTCATATTCTTAATGCTATCTCTTGGTTAAATCTTCACCGTGTTAGGGTTATTTAGATATAAGGGTTGCTAGGACTCGTAGGACTAGTAATTTACATAAGATCTGGACAAGGACATTGATAGGAAAAGACAAGAACTAGAGGCTGAAACAAGGATCGAATTCATCAATCGAAGTGATAAATTGTAGGTGAACCTATTTCTCTCCAGTACATTCTAAAACCAATTTCCTTTGTTTGCTTACTTCCGTTTTGATAAAAGGCGGACCTTTTTTACATCCAAAAACCCCCCATATTCTTACTGGCAATTAGAATTGATACTTGAATTGAATAGATTTCCCTGTGGATCGATCTCTTGCTTACACACTATACTAGTTGTGAGTTTGAGTATTCTTTGGCAAGAACAACGACAGGTTTTCCTCTTGTCACAAATCTTTTGGAATAAAGAATTTACCAACCTGGACAAGGATATTCTCAACCATACCTGTAGGGATGACTACTGTATTGTTCGCCATGTATAGCTTGGCATCCACAGGTTCTATAGATCCTATCTTCATCTTGCGCCAGATTGATAAGGGCATGATGCTCACACTTGCTCCTAAATCACACAAGGACTCATATTTATATTGTCCAAATCCCACAGTAACAGAAAACTTACCAGGGTCAGGTCTCTTCTCAGGGAAGTGGAGCACTTTGCATTTGCTGGCGATCTCTGAGATGGATCGCTTGTTGCTCAGGATTTCCTTCAGGAATTTGACATATGCAGGCATCTCTTGCAGAGCTTCTGTAAAAAGGAATAGAGACATTCAGTTCTCGAAGCATATTAACAAAACGTTTAAACTTACCTGTAGTGGGATCTTTTAGCGCTTTGGAAGGGAAAGGGAGTGTCTTTTTCGGCTTTGAAGCCAGAACAGACGTCGGAGGTGTTGTAGAGTCGTCGACATCGGCCAATTTCTCCTCGACATCGACCAGGGGTTGCTCGATATCGACAAGAGTTGTCGATCTTGAGTGTTGTGTTGTCCAGATGAGTCCGAGCTTGGATTCTCCTCTGTGTCGAGTAGTGTCTTGTCGATATCGACCCCGGTTTGGTCGACATCGAGTTGTTGCTGCTCGTTGTCGGGTTACTGCTATGCTTTTCCTTTGTGCTTTCCGACCTCTGGCTCGTGTAATTGGTGCCCGCTCTTGAGCTTTATAGCCGCGACGTGTCCGGTCTTCCCCTTAGGATTTGGTTCTGTTTGCCGAGGGAGTTTCCCGGATGGTCGTGGAATCTGCGCCGCGAATTAACCCATTTGAGTCACAATATTTTTCTTCCAGATGTCTAGCTCTCCAAATTTTGCATTGATGTTCTAGAACTTATTGTTGATGGTGCCTTGATTCCGGCGCATCTCATCAAGGATGATCTGTAAATCATCCTTCTTTTGGTCCCTTTCTGGATGTCCTGGAGCTCTGTATGGCGGGGGGGTCCTAGAAAGACCTTGGTTCTATTGTGGTTGGTAGAACCTTTGATCCCCCATATAGCGATTGGGACCCCCTGCATAAGCTACCTCTTCGTGGGTCTCCGCCACCCTAACTTGCTCTGTGTGTGGGCACTCAGTAGTGGTGTGCCGCTGTGATCCGCATTCGATGCAAGGCTGGTTGACAGAGAGATACTTGACTTGCTTGAGAAGCTTGCGATTCTGGTATCTATAGTACTGCTCTCTGACATCTGGGTCAATCTCCTTGGAACGCTCATAGAGGGGCATGGATGGGGTTGGCCTGGCATAGGCATCTTCATCATAGTTTTTTGAAGCCCCATACTTGTTGTCGTAGTTGGTGAGCTTGTCTAGTACACCCTATGCATCAGCTGGTGGCATCGTCAGATATTCATATCGAGTATACTGATTGATCCTGTCCTTAGTGACTTGGTCATAAGAATTGAAGAAGATCTCTTGAATAACATAGGGTGGATGTTCATGAGTAGGGCAAGATCGCAACAGTTCCTTATATCGTTCCCATGCTTTTGCAAGCGGCTCCCTAGACTTCTGTTTGAAAGATGTAATCTTTTGGCGGAGGAGTGCTGTCTTGGCAGGAGGGAAGAATTTGTTGAGAAATCCGTGCTCTACTTGAGCCCATGTGGTGAGGGATCGTGGTTTCAGTCCTTCTAGCCACTTCAATGCAGGACCAGCGAGAGACCAGCGAAAAGCCTTCATCTTGACATATTCCAGAGTAGTACCTTCAACAAGAGTACGACACATGTCAGAAAAGTTGGTAATATATTCAAGAGGGCATTCATTAAATCTTTCATAAAAAGCATTATTTTTAAGTTCAATCAGGAAGTGAGTTCGAATCTCAAAAGTATTCTCAGGGATCAGAATAGCCGATTCAGGCACGAAGAGAGTCGGGTGCATGTAATCCTCTGTAGTGGTAGGATATTGGGCAAACTCAGCTTCTGCTTGCCTCGCACGTTCAGCTTGTTGTTCCCTGGCTGCTCTCTCAGTAGCGAGAGCAGTATCTTTAGTGGCTAGTTCCCTCCGAAGCCTCTCAATCAGCTATTCTTGTGTTTCCGCGGCCGCCATGGCTCTTTTTAGTTTAGCGTGGACGTGTAAGAGGCGTTCCGGTTCGTCTAGGCCGTCAAACTCAGGTGGTTGACCAGAACGGCGCATACACCTGTGAAGTAATTAACTCAAAGAAAACGTGAGATTTAACTACCTAAGCAAAGCAATTTGTTGTAGGAGGAAATCGAGAATGCAAATATAAAATACGACTTAAAGCAAAGCAAACCAGATTCCGTCCCGTGCAAATGATTACAAGACTTCCTCCCGATGCAGCAATGGGAAGTCAGGTTCGATCCACGAGGAAGCGTGTCAGCGGATCCTAGGCGGTAGAGAAATCTCACGGCAGAAGCCGACCACAGTGCTCGATCTCGACTAGGGTTAGTCGACATAAGATCAGGCAAGTCGAACAAAGCAGCAGCAGCTCTCGGTGGTTACTCAATATCGAGTAAAACTCCTCGATATCGAGGAAGCCTCTTGTCGATCTTGGGTACCTGCACAGGAGAAGCTACAACGATCTTTGTCGATCGAATATCAGTACTCGATATCGACCAGATTTAGTCGATATCGAGGAAGAACAGAAAGTAACCGAAATAAAATAAAGAACAATGCTTGTGGGGTTCGAAATAAACTATGTATAAAAGACAACTTCCAAGATTGGGTTTTGCAACAACAATAACCAAGCATGCATAAGGCAGGAATAAAACAGATAATCAGGTAAATCGCATTGAAGGACCAAGCTTTCGCCTTTTCCAACAATTAGACAACTCTTTCAAGAAACCCTAATTGTATCTACCGATTTTATGTTTACAATCCAATTTGTTAGCATGGACCTCCATTAGATGGGTAATAAACATATAACAAGTAGTAGATGCGCAAAACAAGATAAAAGTCAGATCTTTACCTCAAATACGCATGGCTATCGTCGGGCTCACCCCAATCCTAGAAGTAGGTGGACTACTCGCGCTTCATTGCAATTGCAGACATCATTGATAGAAAATAAACTACTTGCATTAAACCAAAAAGAGCTTACAACCAAAGGAAGCCAATTCCGCTCTCGGTTCACAAACTTCTCTTGGACACTCACTCTCTCTCTACCTCTATGTAACTAATTGTGTCTTGAATTGAATGAATAAAAATTAGCCCCTAAGGCATTATTTATAGGCTTTCAATCATTGCTAATCAAGGAAGGAAATCTCTATCTAATAATAAAGATAAAACTTAAATAAAAGGAACATTTATCCTATTAAGAAATATATCTAAAAAGCTATAATATCTTCATGTGTGGATAAATCTTCTTCTCCATGGATGGATCTTGATAGACTTGATAGATCTCGGACTTCTTAGCTCCCAAGAAAGCCCAAACCGCGTCGGACAGCCAAACCGCATAACGCGGCCCAGGATCCTTCTGCTCGATATCGAGTACTTTCCTCGATATCGAGGAAATATGTGTCGTAGACTTCGGATAGCTGACTTGCTCGAGCAACAGGTGCTCGACTTCGCTCGGACATGGGGTCTTGATCTTGTCGATATCGAGTAAACTACTCGATATCGAGGAAATGCTGCTCGGTATGGCTGTGTCTTCGTCTTCTTGATCAGGTGCTATCTCATCGACTCCAGATGCGACTTCATGCTTTGTCGATATCTAGTAAACTTTACTCAATATCGAGTAAGGTTCTGGAGTCGGGTTGGCTTTGTGTTTAGTTCCTCGATCTGGCTTGTCCTCGTTCATGCTGTGCCCGGACTCTTTTGTTGATATCGAGGAAGTGTACTCGATATCGAGTAAGGCTCAGTTTCCGTCTTTGCTTCTTGGTTTTGTCCCAGAATGGCTCCAAATTCTGTAATATTAAACCAAAACTTATGTAGATCTCCATTTCTTACAAATAAGCATATACTACATAAATTCAACATATTTCCTGTCCGAAAATGCAAAGTGTATAAAATAAGGAGCTAAAATGTGAATTTCAACATGGCTATTTTAGTGGACATCAATGGATTCGAACCTGTCTATGGCTTGTTGCATTAATGACTTGAGTTATGGGGTTACGATGAAGATTGTTTTTCCAACTTTGAATATCCCACAATCAGTGTGTCGATACTTGGTGATGTTGTAGTAGATGTAAAAGAATCCTTTTGCCTTTGCTTCCCATGAATGCCTTACTACGTCGATTCTTCTCTCTACTATTGGATCTATCACGTACTAGTACTCTTCATTAAATAGCAGTAAGATCAAATAATGTGGTAACTGGGTTTTTCCCCGGTTAACATCCATGCGACAGATGTCGTCCTGGAGTTCAATAGGTAGCTGGAGAACTTTTATTATTATTTCCAGGTTTAACATTCGTATAACCACTCCGTGTCTCGTTTGTAAGAGTCCACGACGGAATCTATTTTCAGTAAACCTTCCAAAATCAACAGAAAGATAAAAACTTGGAGGGGAAACCCATCCTTGGTATCCTCGTATTTCTCCTAAGAGATCAATATCGCATGGGTGGAATACCCACTGCGGATTTTCCCACCGAGTTTGATTTCACTGATCCATCAACTAACTCTCTCGTTAAGCTGTCAGCAAGAGAATTTTTCGATCCCTGCACATGTTCAACAGTAAAAGTGAATTTTTTAAGGGCTAATTGCCAACTCAGGAGTTTCTCATGCACTTTCATATTATCAAGATTATTATTTATGAAGCCCAATATTCCTTTACAATGTGTTTTGACTGTAAAAGGTTTAGAAGCTAAGAAGATTATAAACTTCTGGATTCCACGATAAATTGCAAGAATCTCCTTTTTCATGACAGTGTAATTATATTCAGATTTGTTGAAGCTACCACTGCTATACCTGCAAAGCTTATTATCTTTCTTTAGTTTCAAAACAGCTCCCAAATGATAATCACTAGCATCTGTTTCAAGAACTAACTCATCGTCTTCATTAGGTAAAGTCAATATTGGAAGTTTTTCACATCTTCTTTTTAGCTCTTGGACTGTTTTAGTATCTAAGTGAGTTAAACTCCAAACTTGATCTTTCTTTAATTTAACCTGTAGAGGTTTTCTTAACTTTGCTAGATCTTTAATAAAATCAGAAGCATAAGTAAGACATCCTAGAAATCTTTCTAGTTGTTTCATGTCTTTGATTTCATCAGGAAATTTTTCTACCTTTTCTAAGATATGTTCTTGTAAGACAATTTGACCTGCTTTAATCTTTAATCCTAGGAACTCAATTTCAGGCTCAGCATATAAATGCATTTTTTCTGTCCTAAAATGATTCCATGGTCAATACATTTTTTAGTTATAGCTTTCAAGTCATGCTTATGTTGTTCTATAGTTTTAGAGAAGATTAAGATATCATCAATGTAAACAAGACAACAATGTTTAAATTCTTTGAATACATTATCCATTGTTCTTTGAAATATTTGTGGTGCATTTTTAAACGAAAGGGCATGACTACCCATTCATAGTGACCATGTGGAGCACTAAATGCAGAAAGTGGAATACTTTTTTCATCCATTCTTACTTGCCAATAACCACTTTTACAATCCATTTTAGAGAACCAAGTGGCTCCCTCCTGTATTCTATTAAATAAAACTGTCTTATTAGGGATGTAATATCCGTCAAAAACAGTATTATCATTAAGTTTTTTATAATTAATAACCATTCTAGATTTTCCTCTTTTTTTCTTCAGCATGATTCCTGACCATAAAGGCAGGACTAGAATGAGGACTTTTACTTTCTCGAATTAAACCATTCTTTAAGAGTTCATCAATTTGTTCTATAAATTCTTGTTGATCCTTATAAGTGTAAACCATTTGTTTTACTCTAATGATAACTTTCGGATCCACTAGCTCTATGGTAGCAAATGATTTATCTTTTTTCCCAAAATTTTAAAGGATTTTTAGAATATAACTTCTTACACATTTTTTCTTGTTGCTTAAGAATTTTTTCTTTTAATGTTACTTCGCATATAAAGAGTGCAAATTCTCTTTGTGTAGGAAAAATATATTCCTCTTTACGCTTAGTGCGCGTATATTCTATTGCTTGGTGTGTATAAGCTTGTTTAATCTTTTTAACCCAAGCATCTTCTCCATTGATGTTGAAGACCATCATGTCTAGGTACTGTGTTACCGGAACATGGAGTCTTTGGAAGTTATTTCCAATAAGCATATCATGTGATGGCTGATTAGTATCCCAGAGTGTAGGAATTACACATTGGACTCCTCATATCATGATAGGTACATCAGAAGCTAATTCGGAATGAACCATGATACTATCATCAGCTATTCTAACTTGAATTGGTCTACGAGACTTCTGCCAAATAAAATCAGGAAATAATGTCTTTTTACCAAAGCATACTGAACATCCGCTGTCCACAAAGGCACATAACTCATATTTATTGAACCCTTCTAAGAAAATACTTATCGGGATATAAATGCTATTGAGGTTGGTAATCCTATAATTTTTCTTTAGCGATTCTTTGCCGACATGTTCAAGGCTTGCCTCTACCCTCATATTATCTCCATAGAGATGTGTGAGGTCTATTACTTCCATTCTCATACCCATTTCATCTTCAATTAATGGATTTGTGAGAGATTCTTTGAGATCATCAGCTCTTGGATCATTTTCATAGATAGGTTCACTATAAGTCTTAGTGGTATATCCTATTATCTTCCTTTTTGGCTTGGAACTAGATGATCCTTCTTGATTTTCTCTAACCTTTAGGACTGTTGGAGGTATTGAACCCGATCCTCTAAAAGGAAAAGAACCTAGATCTATACTATGTCTCGCTGGTTCTCTTATAATTTTATTTTCTAGTTTTTTGTTTAATGCTGCTACCATGCTTGTTATGTCTTCATCTACCACAAACAATTTTTCTTTCCTAATTGTACTAGTTCCCTTATTCCTCGGAGTAATTCCAAGATTAGGATTAAACCTAAAACTAGTGTTTCTGGAAAGACTTGGGCACCTAGAGAGACTTACTGGTGGTTAAACATTCGTATGGATCCTACCTTCTTCATCTATGGTTAAAACCCTATTACTGCTAGTGCTCGTAGAATTGTCAAATGTGTTTATCCAAATGGTCTTAAGTCTTATTTGATCAAGTCTTAGCTTAACAGGCACAAATTCTTTGCTTGGACCTACAAACTCGTGTTTCTCAACTTCCACTATATGGCATTTATGTGGAGGATTCGTAGTATTCTCAAGTTTATAAACTACCTTTCACTTTAATTGTAAAGGACAAGTTCCCTTATGCATACTAATACTCTCTGTTAACAATTTTCTGGTTATGAATTTAGATGCATAATGATCCTCTACACTAACATAATAGTTAGGCCTACAGATCCAAGAAACTGCTCCTTGACTCAAATTACTGACTATACCACTGATGCATTGATCACTAAACTTTTTATGCCTAATATCACAAAAAAAATTAATGTATTGCACATCTTTTCCATAGTCTTGTAATGGAGTTATAATTACTTGGATGCCACATATAATTACTTTGTTATGTTTTTGAATGTTCGCCCAATTTATTAGGTTTACTTCGGTTGCGTGATTTTCATTATTCTTGACAGTTACATCTCGAGACATTTCTTTGCAAACATATTTAGCATATTTAGAGAATAATGATTTTTTAACAAACTATTCTTTAGCGATGATATGGAAATCAACCCCTAATCTAGTCATTTCTTCAACTTGTTCCTCATCAATAGAGGTTTTAGCTTGGTGAAGTTGAGCTAAGGTGGTCATTTCATATTCATCAGAGAACTCACTAGGAGATTCTCCTTCCATCATTTCATTAATCTCTTCACCTTCTACTGACTCATTTTCAGATTCTATTTCTTCTTCAAGCTTTTCTTCTATTATTTCTACTATCCCTTTGTTATTTCTCAAAGCTAAATCTACTGCTTTATCTTCAGATAGCTCGATATAATCCAAACTACCTAGGGCTTCTGCTAATATATTCTTCTTCTTATTTTTGCATTCATTAGCATAAATTGCACAATGACCGGATTCTCCGCATGCCCAACATTTGCAGTTTTTCTTTTTTCTCATGACATAACGAGGCTTTCTGGAAAAACCTTCTGTTTTTAGAGAATGGTTTTTTACAATACTTCTTATAATATTTTTCACCTCTTTGTTTATTGAAACTTTTTCTCTTATAGTTTCTTTTCCCTTGGTAATCTCTATTGTTACAGCCCCACTCTGTTGGCATCTTCCAACCAGTTAAGAATTATGTTTTCATTCTTTCGGTGTTTCTCACGTCTCTACATTTTTTCTCAACCCATTTCCTAACATAGGAAATGCTGTTACAAAGAGTATCTTTATCTCCATTTTTAATTAACTCTTAATACTCTTCACTTATTTGTTCATTAATTAGGGCAGGAAGTTTATCAAAGAACATTTGCAGGTTAATGTTGTTTTCCCCTATCTTATAGTAATACTTTTCGAATTCTGTTATGTAATTATCAACATATTTCATGTTATAGATTTCAAGATTGTTTAAGGTTCTTTGCCATTTTAAAGCTTCCTTATCTTCATCTTCTTTTTCTCCAATGAATTCGTCTTCTATTAATTCATATATTAATGTGAGCATGGTCACTGGGCTTGCCAAATTCCTAAGCTCTTGTTTTGGTTCATCACCAATAGCTCAATACCAATCGGCAATACATCCATAGAAACTATGTTCTATGTAATTAAGGAATTGGGAAGAGTGATTTCACGTCTATTCCTTACACCATCTAGGTTTAATTTATAACCTGTTTCACTTATGGGTTCTAGATTAATTTCTCTTTGATTTTGTCTATGGTTTGGCATATCGCTTACTCAAAATCTTTCCTTCTTTTCCAGAAATTCTTTAGGCATTAACCTAGGTCTGTAATTACTAGTTGAACCATGTTCATATCGTCAGTAATGTCTTCTAGCTTCATTTTGTTCTACTAGTTCATTCTCCCTCAGCCTTCTTTGTCTTAAAATTTCATTTAACCTTTGTTGGACTTTAGATATGGGAATGTTTTCCATGTCCTTTAGGTTAATTAATCCCATTTGCTGATACACAGCTTCTTCATCTGAGTTCTTTTCAGACTCGTTGTCGCTCATGAATTCTTGGTTCATAAAGTTGGTTTCAATGACTTTTTGTTTCTGTAATTTCAGCTTCCATTACGGGTCATCCAACATAGTGCAAAATCTCTTTATTTGTGGAATTGGATGTTGATTCATTTTTAGGATTTTGATTTTCATCTTGGTCTTCTTCTTCTACAATCGCTTTTTTCGTTATATTATCTAATTTAGTGGAAAACTTCTTTTTGGATGTTTTAAATGGATAACTGTATTTAAAAGGATCTCTTTTCTTGATTTCACCACCTGATCTTAGGCTTATCTGATGGCTAATTTCGTTAATGACTTTTAGATTGGTTGAATGATGCACTTCACCTGTTTCTTTTACAATCTTAAATATTTTACTGCTAATCTAGGTATATAATTGTTCTAGTTTTTTAACTTCGACTTTTAAATCTATAAGTTGGTATGAAATGGCATTCCAAATTGCTCCAAAAAGCGGATTAATTTTAATTAACTAGGCTCTGATACAAAATTGCAGGATCACAAATAATAATAATATAAATGCGGAATATTAAAGAAAACTTAAAATAATACACCAATTGAAATTCTAAAACTAAGGGATATTCTATTAATTTTGGGTTTTTTTTGTTGGATTTTGGTTGAAAAGTGGAGGGGTCCACTGTTTAAAAACCATCAATAGGAATGATCCTTTTGGTTTTCACCGTAAGAAATAGTCCTCACCCGAGTCAATCTATATATATATATATAGAGAGAGAGAGAGAGAGAGAGAGAGAAAGGGTAACTTGTGCACACCCCTTAGGGTGTACTTTGTGCACAATTCTGTACCCTTGATCTAAATTGAATGGATGGATGAGATTGTGACACATATCCCTTTTAAAAAAAAAAAGGATATTTAGCATTCAATTTAGGAGCGTAGGCGCGTGATAGATCGGCAATAAAAACCTAATTCCCTCATATGCTTGTACGGGTGGAACGAGGAAGAAGAACTGGAGGCGATAGGGCAACAACGGCGCTGAAGATGGCAAAGGTCGACGGCGGTGAAGGCTTATGTGTAGAGGCATCGGTGGCGGCCTCACCCTCTCCCTCCTCCTCGCATCTACCTCATCATCTACTCTCGCAGCCTCGTCTGCGTCTTCTCGTCGCCGACCACTCGCCCAAGAATCGGTTTCTGTGGTTTAGAGACTCAGATCCGGCAGGCCGGCGATGGCGGTTCTCAGATCCGCCAGGAGCGAGGGGGAGGAAGACGACGACGATGATGGCAAAGCGACGACGGCGAAGGCTCGCGCTGTAGCCGCTCCTATTGCTGGGCGGACCTCCTAGGCGATTTGGGCAGAGCGACGACGGCGAAGGTCGGCGCTGGCGTGGTGAAAACAGAGAGGGGAACTGGGCGTGGTGAAAGTGCAGGGTCTTTGGGAGCGGTGGCGATTGGGAGAGGCGACAATGGTCCACTGGTTCGCTGCCTCCGATGGTACTCGAGGCGGTCGGATCCGCCATGGCCAGGTGAAGGCTTCACAGTTTCTATTCTATTTTTACCTTCAGTTTTCAAAATTGAGGATTGAGTGTGGTATGAATCACTCTTGTGCAAATGATTTTTTTTTTCAGTCAATTATTCAGGCGAATATGTCGAATTTTAGATACTAGCGATAATGAATTGGTCAATTATTCGGTAAAATTTGATTCTTTATTCGTTAGTATATGTAGTTTTCAGTTTGACAAACAACATAATAAATATTATTCGGTGAAATGTAAAACATTATTCGGTGAACTATGAAGCATTATTCGTGTAAATTGTAAGTATCATTTAGGGATTTGAGGTTTCTTTTATTTAGCATGTGACAAATTATTCATTGAAATTGGTAAATAACATAATATTATTCGGTAGCATATAAATTATTATTCGGTGAAATCATCAAATTTTTAAAACGAAATCAGGTGGGTCCCACCGAGAAGCTACAACGATTAAAATTATCCTCGTAAATCTGATGAAAGGTGAAATGTGAAATATTATTCGGTGAAATGTGAACAATTTTTCGACGAAATTTGGGGTTTTTGAATTTTGGATACTTAGGGTAAAACCAAATTAAATGGATCCCAAAATAAAATAAAATAAAATAAAATAAATATCAACTTGGTGGTCCCCATATCAACTTACTCTTTATCACAAATTCACAATTGAAATCTGCAAGTATATCTCCATCCACAGCGCGTGAATGAAGGTAAGTAATTTTTTTTGGTGGGTCCCACGTTTTTTAATTAATAAAAAAACAAAAACACCTAATTAATCTTAGGCATCCATCAACTCTCTATTAATGTTCCGGATTCGTGCACTAGATATATTTTAAGGGTTGTGTACAAGGGAACCACTCCATATATATATATATATATATATATATATAATGTTTTTCACAGCAAAAAATAAAATAAAATTCTTCCTTGGCCAAGGACTTCTCGATTTTTTATTTATTTTTTCTTCCTTGGTTTAACTTTGGTGTATATGGGAGTGGTTAATATTTCATTCAAGAACAACTCTTAAAATTATGTAGAAGCTCTCGGCCTCATTTAGGTTAATATGAGCAGACGATTAATTTTGTCAACCAAAAAATAATTTAAAAATTAAATTTGAAAGGCAGGAATGAAGTAAACAGGTCAATGCATAGCAGGTAGTTATGCAAAATTCAAATCAAATATCCCATCAAATAAATGCATATACATAAACAAGAGATCGATCCAAGGTTCCAACAACCAATTAATTGACCAAATCCATCCTTCCGCAAAGAGGTGGTAATTCGGTTGTTTGGATCGGGTTCGACCCATTCGATTTCGGTCATATGCTAGGTTGTGTTATATGTTAAGTATACTATATGTTTGGTTGGGTTTGGATCGGATCGGGTCAGTTTTTGAGTCAGGCATGTTCGGGTCAAATGGATTTCGGGATGGGTCAAGTCGGGTCACATTAATTGTTTTTTGAGGAAATGTTAGTAAATGCCATAAAACCAATAAACTTTGCAAAAATACCGGAATGGTAGAAAAAATTGTAAAAATGCCAGATTTCCCCCAAATTTGCACAAATGTGCAAGTAAACCCCGCCCCCTAACCGGCTATCTCATGTAATTTTGGCAAAAAAAAAAGACAAATAAAATAGGGGCATCATAGCTAGGAGAGAGAGAGAGAGAGAGAGAGAGAGAGAGAGAGAGAGAGAGAGAGAGAGAGAGAGAGAGAGAGAGAGGGCGGGAAGGAGAAATTAGGGGAGGGTTATTAAATGGGCAATCCCATCACACTCCTCTCTCTCGTTTCAAACAATCCCAATAGCAAAGAGAGAGAGAGAGAGAGAGAGAGAGAGAGAGAGCGGTTTCTTGTGCAGTTGCAGAGACGCCCAGCGAGAGAGGAACAACAAAGGAGAGAGAGCGGGATTTTCCACCGTCGTCGGAGAGTACACACCACCCACGAACGCCGACGAAGCACTTCGAACATGTACGCCCATCGGTCTTCCTCTTCTCCCTTTGGTGGTACTGTGTGCGGGTATGGGTCGGAGAAGTAGTTGGTGAAGGGGTTAGGGCAATGGTGGCCTGAATGGTGGGTCGGGGTGATGGTTTTCGTGTATGGAGAATGGTGGGTCGTGGTGGCATGGGTGGTTTTCGGGTATGGAAAGAGGAAATCGGTGGTTATGGTTTCTAATTGGCTGACAGGGGTTTTCGAATTGGGTTAGGGCAATGGTCGGGAAACTATGGATAGGGGAAATTGGTGGTTTGAGTTTCGAATTGGGTGACAGGGGTTTCAAATAGGGCGACAGGGGTTTCCAATTCGGAGAGAAGGGTTCCGAATTTTGTTGTAGTAGTCGATGGAAAAGGGGAAATGACGAGGTGTGAAAATTGGGATATGTGGATGTCGTAGGTGGGAGATTGAAGGAGGTTTGAGGTATTGGTTATAGGATTCTGATTCATAAGGGGTGACATGGGTTTCAACTTGAGTGACAGGGGTGTAGTGACATGGGTTTGTCTGTTAGGTGACAGAGGGAGATGAATATAATTTGTAAACTGACTTTGTTGATCTGATCGAAATTGCGGGAAACAAATGGTGAGGACAAAGAATCTGAAGTCGAAGAAGCGGGAGCACGAATACCTAGTCCTGGAAGACAGGCACTTTCAGGCACGGGTGAACCAGGGCTCAAGATTGTCGATGCTCAACAACATCAACGACTATGTCAACGTTGCTGACTAGCAGAAGCTCCTTGACTCGCAGCTGGGTGGGGTTGTGCAGTTGATGCACCGCGTCAAATTCTCTTAAAAAATGGTGCATTATGCACTCCAGCGCCAGCTTGAGACCGAGAAGGAGTGGGAGACCTAGTACAAGATAAAGGGGAAGCTCCGGAGGTTCTCAATCAAGGAGTTCGCCTTAGTTACCGGGCTGCGGTGCAGTCAACCAAGAGCGACTGAGATGGAAGACGACGACAAAGCTATCAAGGACTTTTTCGGAAATGAGAGGATGAGGGTGGATGTTGTGAGCTGAATCTGCCATGCTTCAAAATAACTTTTATACCGATTTCTGCATACATTTCATTCATTTGGGTTAGAATAGTACAAAATCTATATAGTTTATGTTTATTTGCCAAATTATGGAATCTACACCAGTTTCTGTTTAAATTCGTAGAATTCGAGGCATTTTACAGCAACTCTAAGGAAGGTCAGAAAAGCTCGGAAAACAACTACAGAAGTCCAGAATCCGAGAATACAGAACCAGGATAAACCGAGCTGAAGCCAGAGCTACTCTATGTCGAGTGCACCTTACTCGATCTCGAGTAGAAAGCCCGAGAAGACTTGGTCGACAAAGCCTGGTTGAGGAAACCAAGTCCGAGGCAACCTGACTCCGGAACCCTACTCGATCTCGAGTACCACTGGTCAAGATCGACAAAGCCTAGATGCCATACCCGGAGTCGAGGAGAGGAGCTGATCGAGAAGCCGAGGACGAAGACGCCGAGCAGCTCTACTCGATCTCGAGGAGCCCTAGTCGAGATCGAGGACACCCAGGAGCCTAGATCCGAGCCATGTCGAGCAGAGTCGCCCGAGAAAACCAGTCGACGACAATCCTACTCGATGTCGAGTAGCCCTTGTTGATATCGAGTAGCCCAGTTTCTGGAAACGCGTCGACGTGAGCAGTCCGAGTCGAGTTGGAGTTACTTGGAGCCGAAGGAAGTCGAGTTGGCCGAAATCTATCATCATCTATCCAAGGACGGGAGATCTATCAACATGAAGACATCTTACCTAGTTTTCTTTTTAGATTTAATTTCCTAATTGCATTTATTTATCTTCTAGCAAATAGATATAATTTTAGATATAGATAGAAGATTCTATCATTGATTAGCAAGGAATAGAAGGCTATAAATAAAGTCCTAGGGGCTGGTTTTTCATTCATTCAGAAACACAATCAATTCCATTCAAGCAAGTAGGAGTAGAGAGAGAGAGTTTGTAGCAAGCAAGGTGGAAAGGCGAAAGCAGATTTGTCTTGTGGATTGTAAGCTTTCTTTATTTAATTCAATGCAAGTTAGTTTCTTTTGTTATTTAATGTCTTTCTTGATGATGAAGAGCGAGTAGTTCACCCACTTCTAGGGCTGGGGTGAGCCCGACTATGGCCATGTGAGGAGATGCGGTAAAGGTCAGATCTTTTTATGCAATTCGACTTCTATCCCTATGAGCATTATTCTTTTGCGAGAGTTGAAGGTGATCCTTGTTTGTATTATTGAAGCGAAAGTGATCTTAATGCAACTTGGGTTAATTATGTGAAAATGGTTAGTAACAATTAGGGTTTATGCGAAAGCCTCTATATGCCTATTTGTTAACAATGAAAGTTGTTTGATAGAAAGCATGATCTTTTATGCCTTTATGTGTTACTTTGCATGGTTATTATTGTGGCGTTGATACCCTGGCTTTGGAAGTTTCTCATATATTGAGTTTATTTCTGTTCAATTTCCGAGTTGTGTTCGAAATCTGCGATTTACAGTTTTCTGAGTTTTTAGTCGATACAGAGGAGCCTTAGTCGATACAGAGTAGCCTGTACTCGATATCGAGGAGAGTTCCTACTCGACATTCCCTGTTTCAGTTTCTGTTTCCTGTTGTCGACTTGCTGTAGTCGATCTCGAGTAGGCCTGTTGTCGAGATCGAGTTGGTTATGGTCTATATCGAGTACTGATTTATCTGGATTGAGCTTCTGTTGTCGATATACAGTTTCTATTTCTGTCACTGGTTGTCGATCTCGAGTACTGCCTTTGTCGAGATCGAGTACAGTGTTGTCGATATACCCTTATTATTGCATACTCGATTTCCTCCATAACAACAAATTGGCGCCGTTGCCGGGGAATCGAGTAGTTTACACTTATTGTTGCTAATCAAGGATAGAATCTTCTATCTATATCAACAAATTGTTTTATTATTGCATACTCGATTTCCTCCATAACAACAAATTGGCGCCGTTGCCGGGGAATCGAGTAGTTTACACTTATTGTTGCTAATCAAGGAAGGGAACCACCTATTTTGGATTTAATTCCTTTGTTGCTTTTATTTATCTGTAAGTTTTAGATATAGAAGTAGATATAGATAGATATCTTCTATTCTTGATTAGGAAGGATTAGAAGGCTATAAATAAAGCCCATGGGGCTGAGTTTTATTCATTCAATTCAATTCCAGAGAGAAGTAGTCCAAAGAGACAGTTTAGGGAGTTCAGAGGTTTTAGGGTTTTGGCGTTCAACGAGAGTTGGATCGCCGGGATTGTAAAGTCTTTGAATTTAGTTTAATGCAAGTTTCTTTTCATCAATCAATGTCTGAGTTTGCGATGAAGCGAGAATAGTCCACCCACTTCTAGGTTTGGGGCGAGCCCGACGACAGCCATGCGCGTTTGAGGTAAAGATCTGACTTTTATCATGTTTTGAGCATCTACTACTTGTTTATGTGTTTATTACCCATCTAATGGAGATCCATGCTAACAACTTGGATTGTAAACATAAAATCGGTAGAGACAATTAGGGTTTCTTGAAAGAGTTGTCTAATTGTTGAAAAATGCGAAAGCTTGTCCTTGATGCAATTCACATGATTATCTGTTTATATCTGCCTTATGCATGCTTGGTCATCGTTGTTGCAAACCCCAATCTTGGAAGCCTTTTACATTAAGTTTATTTCGAAGTCCTAAAACATTTGCCTTTACTTTATTTCTTTGTTACGTTTTATTCTCTGTCTACTCGATCTCGACCAAGCCTGGTCGATCTCGAGTTGCTGATTCTCGATCTAGCATCACTGTAGCTTCTGTGTGCAGGTACTCGACAAGACAAGTCGAAGTCGACGAGGACTCTACTCGATATCGACGAGCCCCTGAGCTTGCTTCTGCGCTGTGTTCGACTGTCCGATCTTCTGTCGACTACCCTAGTCGAGATCGAGGACCCTGTTGTCGACTTCTGACCGTGAGATTTCTCCGCTGCCTAGGATCCGCTGACACGCTTCTTCGTGGATCGATCCTGACTTCCCGCTGCTACATTAGGAGGAGGTCTTGTAATTATTTGCTAGGGACGGACTCTGGTTTGCTGTGATTTATTTTTATTTTGTTATTGCAAGTCTCGATTTCCCCCTATCAACAAATTGGCGCCGTTGCCAGGGAAGCTATCATTCGCGCCTTAGATAGTCAGATCTCACTTTTCTTTTGAGTTACTTCGCAGGTGTATGCGCCGTTTTGGTCATCCACCTGAGTTTGACACCTTAGATGATCCGGAACATGTTCTACACATCCATTCTAAACTGAAAAGAGCCATGGCGGCCGCAGAAACACCAGAACAGCTGATACAGAGGCTTAGGACAAAACTAGCCACCAAGGATACTGCTCTCGCCGCTGAGAGAGCAGGAAGGGAACAGGCAGAAGCTAAGCTTGTGTTGCGTAGATGGGAACATTACGC